>OY283141.1:6636533-6965773 GCA_958299785.1 Medicago lupulina
AACAAGAAAAAGAAGATAAGGTCAATCAAAAACCATGCAGAAATAAAATTAAAGAATGCCAAAGATTACAAAGATGAATGTGAACGGAAAATTCAATGAAGCGTGAAAGGGGATTTCACAAGAAAGCCAACAATTCCAAAAATAAAAGGCCGGCACTATCAACTAGTAACATTGATTTGAATTGAATTTTAGTAACACTGATAGAATTGTGTTTTGGTACATGCTATACTAACACTAATTAGCACTGAAACAGAAGAAGGCGGCACAAACGCATATCCAAGCAAACAAACAAAGTTGATCATATACATCATAAACCACATAATAGTATGATGATTTTATTCTATTACACATGAGAGCAAGTCTTGCATGGTCACAAGCATTTGGACACATATATACATATACATTTTCATATCTTTTCTCGAGTGTGTCAAAATATTTGTGACCAAGTAACTATATTCCTACATATATGATTACATTTGATCCTACTTCTTATGTATGAGCTTAAAACAGTAATATATCCGTCGTCCTAATCACATTGCCACCAATGAATAATATATTGAATCATGCAATTATATTATGAAAATCCAAAACTCTGATTTGTAACAAATTCTTGTAAAAATACAAAATCAACAGATTCCACAAAGATAACATTTAGCAATATGAAGAAGGCATTTGCATTACACGATTAGAAATTCAGAATACCCGAATCAAACATCAGAAACAAGGTTAATTACATTTAACAGGACACAGAATGCTAAATCCAAACCCGTGATTCTTCTTCAATAAAACAAGACAAAAAAATCATGAAAGTATGCACGAGTGAGCATTTTTGGTGCATTAAAAAGCTGAGATGAACGAATTGAAAATTGAAAGAAGAAGCGATGATTAGACATTTAGACTTTAGAGAGAGAGATAGAGAAAGAGTTTGTACCTTGAAATTGAAATTGAATGGCGATGTTTAACTGGGATCTGTTACAGAGTGCTAAATGCGTATTAAATTAAATAAATAATATAAACATATAAAAGTAGAAAAATGGTTACCGAACTACAAAAAATTACAAAATTACCGAGCTGAGATTCAACGGGTGGGAATGCAGCCCGATAGCGGCCTATGTCGTAGTTTATTTAAAGCTTAGCTCAGCTTATTTAATACTTTCTCCGTCCTAAATTATACATGTCGTTTTAGAAAAAAAAATTGTCATATTATAACCTTAACTATTTATTACTCTCTTCTTTCAATTATTTCATTTATCTTTCTTTCCCATATTATTTATTAAGGATAATTTTGTAAAACAACTCATAATATCTCTTTTCCACACAATATTAATTGTATTTCTTAATATGTGTGAAATGCTCAAAACGTCATAAATTTGGAACGGATGGAGTAAAAAAGTTAGACTCAAACTTTAACGAAACCTATTTGATTAAATAGGTCAGATTAAGGCTTATAAAAAAATCTATTATGTCTGTTAGGCCGGTCAAGTAAGCTTTTTATATATAATGTATATTTCATTATTGATATTATTGAAGTATTTTTTCTTCATAAACTTAAGCCTTAAGATGATTTGATTTGGTTACTTAATAGAAGATATATTGATGTGATTAGACTTTCGTAAGATTTACCTCAGTTGGTAGAGACAACGCATAATATATGCAAGGTTTGAGATTCAAACTGCGGCACCACAAAAAAAAAAAAAACACTTTCGTAAGATTTCATTTTTTTAGTATCAGATCTATTGGTGTGCTTTAGGCCTTCATGAGTTTTGACCTATTTAGTAATAGACTTATAAATGTTAGACCTTAGTGCAAAATATACTTTCAAGTTTCATCAGTCTTTTAAAAAGATCAGGTCAGACCTTAAAAACGGATGGAGTAAAAAAGTTAGACTCAAACTTTAACGAAGCCTATTCGATTAAATAGGTCAGATTAAGGCTTATAAAAAAATCTACTATGTCTGTTAGGCCGGTCTAGTAAGCTTTTTACATATAATGTATATTTCATTATTGATATTATTGAAGTATTTTTTCATCATAAACTTAAGCCTTCATATGATTTGGTTACTTAATAGAAGATATATTGATGTGATTAGACTTTCGTAAGATTTAGCTCAGTTGGTAGAGACAACGCATAATATATGCAAGGTTTGGGATTCAAACTGCGGCATCACAAAAAAAAAAAAAACACTTTCGTAAGATTTCATTTTTTTAGTATCGGACCTATTGGTGTGCTTTAGGCCTTCATGAGTTTTGACCTATTTAGTAATAGACTTATAAATGTTAGACCTTAGTGCAAAATATACTTTCAGGTTTCATCAGTCTTTTAAAAGATCAGGTCAGACCTTAAAAATAAGCCTATGCCGGGTAATAGACTAGGTTCATGCCTATACTTTTTTAAGTAGGTCAGACTTAGGCCTTATAAAACCTGATCTGGCCTAACCTATTTTTACCCCTAGATTCAACCCGACTCCTTTAGTTATGTATATTGTGTGTGAGTTTTCTATGGTTATATACATTGCGTCTATCTACCAAACAAACTAGCTACCAAGTATGGATAGGTAACACGAGTAAAGATGTGATAAGACACGAAATGAAAATATGATAATTTTTATATTAAAGAAATTATGGATGTTTATGGATTGTGTTGAGTTATTTCGACTAAACCCGATCAATTTAATTGATTTGGACGGGGTAAATGGCCCATATTTTTGTGCCAAACCCGAACCGAACCAACTTGATAAAGAGCATGTCGGTTTGGATGGGGTCTAGAGTTTACCAAACATATTTTTTTTTAAAAGTTCCAAAAAATAAAATAAAAAAATAACATTCTATTTCACACAAAAAAAATCTAATATTTAGATTAAATTTTAATATTTAAATGTAACAAAAAAAATTTAAAAGGCTAACACTTGCATTTATTTGAAACACTTCTTAAAGTATGTTCAATTAGCATCCACAAACTAAATTAATATGTACTTGAATTCATGTTAATTGTTGAATGCATTGGGGTATCACATAAGTCTATATGGATACGACAACTCAAATACTTACTTTTGGTGTATAAAAGCCACATCATTTGTTTGTTTTATAGTAAACTCTACCGATGAATTTAGACTAAAATTAGACAAAGAACAAGTAAAATAACAAATAATAGAACCAAAATAAGAAAGTCTTTTAATTCAACTCAAAGATTGAAAATATCTTAAAATATTTTGTCCATGCCAAAACCATCAATTATTTTTTGAGTAATGATATTTGTACATCCATTTAATAATAGTTTTAGTGACAATTTTGTTTTATTTTATTAGTCCAAAACAATGAAGAGAGAAAAAAAGAAGATAAATATATCATATGAGTATGAGAGAGAGTTATACAAAAATTGTTACAAAATAATTATACAAATATCTTTTTTTTCTTATGGAGTGTAGATTGATCCATGACATCCTAAGTGGAATAAAATCATGTAAAAGAGTAAAAAAAACTGGGAGGATAAAAAAACTTGGCCTAATGTAATAAAAGTACAGCGACTCAACTCGGTAATACACAACAACTCTTGAGGGTAAAGAGCCACCAATTCCAATCTGTAGCAAACAACCAAGCTCCGCTCGCAAAAATCAACAAAACCATCAATTCAACAAATAGTTTTTTTTTCCAGCGGTGACCGAGGTTTGAATTATAGATCTTGCATATATTATCTATTGTTTATACGTATTGAGTTAAATTCAAGAGAACATTTAACGAATAGTTTGTCAAAGATAAAAAAAAATTCTACTTATTTGTCGAAGAGGACATTCAACGAATAAAACGTCTTTTTTTTAATGAATAAAACGTCATTTGCCATCACATAAACACCTTCAAATCAAATAACTTTTTATTGAAAAAAATCATAAAACCTCTTGCTTAATGAACCATGGTTCTAGAAACTTAATCAAATAACTTCCATAACAACTATCATATTCTAATCACCCTTATACATTGTTTTTGGTTTTATATTTGTAATAATATTAACTTTTTTATTTTCTACTTTTAAGGAATTTTATTATTAAATAAAATTAAATAACTTTCTATGTCAACTATCCTAGTTTATGACACTTATACTTTTTTTATTTTCACACTTATAATATATATTTCTATTTTCAACTTTTAAGGAATTTTGTTTTAAAGTAAAGTGTGTAATAACTACACACCAAACAAAAATAAATTAATTAGCATATCGAGTAGACTATTTAATTATAAATATATATTATTTTTCTTTTGTTTTGAACATTTTGAATGTTTTATATTTTTCCAGAAAGAAATGAAAAGCAGTAAAATATAATCCACCTTAGTCTGGAACACAATTCCCTTGTCATAATGTTTCTTATAAAAAAATATTGATGACACTTGTACCTTTTTTGCTTACACGCTTGGAATATATTTTTTTATTTTCAAATTTTAAGGAATTTTATTTTTAAGGGTCTTGTGAAGGAAACTAAAAGTGGTAATTTTGTATTGAGAATTACAACTTTTTGACTTTTAGAAATTTGAATTCAACACATTCCACCACTTTTCAACAAATTATTTTTATTTATGTTCTCTTAATCAATGCCCCAAGGATACTCTTTAACATTTCCCTTATTTTAATGTAAAGTAGGATCTCCGGAGTTTCAATCACGATCATTTATATATATATATAATGTATTATTTATACCAACTGAGTTAAGTTTACGGAAGACTTGTTTAAAATCTAATGAAATACATATTTATTTTCCTAAAAAAAGTTTGTATTTTTAGATTTTAAATACGTCCTACTCCATTAGACAATACATCGGCCACTAAAGCATGTCAGTAAATAAAAATAAAAAACGTCCATTAAGAATGAAAAAAAAAAAAGTATGTCCATAATGCACCAGCATTTGCTTAAAAAAAAAAAAAAAGAATGCACCAGCATGACAATTAGAAAGTTGGTAATATTGTTCTTTTTCATAAAAATAACTGATTTGTTTTGAATTGTTCGTTTAAGAGATAATCTAACCTCTTCTACAAAATAAATTGGATGTTTCACGGTCTACTCTAGCATTAGTCTTTGTACTGACTTAAATTATGGGGGATTAGTCTCATAGAAGAGTTGAAGATGATATATATTTTTTTTTTTACAAAAAGAGGGCAAAGCTCAAGAGAGAAGAAACTACGAAATTAAACAGACATTCGTAGGTATGCAAGCCCCGAAAATATCATCAAACATGAGCTTTTGAAGCTGAGTAGGAGGAGTCTCCAAAATAATCAAATTCAAATGATTCACAGAAATGTTAAAATTAGCAAGTCAATCAACACTTCTATTTCTTTTGCGCCAAGTATGGTTGATTTTCACATGCAAATCCATTCTCGACAGCTTCCTGATACGTTGAACTAAAATAGGGATATTCCCATTAAACTTGAACTTGTCAGAAATCACGTCGATTAATATCTTCGAGTCGCTTTCCACTATAAGATGATCAAAATGCTCCCTCCAAGTCATCTCTATACCCAAATACAACCCCCACATCTCAGCATGTAGGGCATCACAAGCTCCAATCTTCTTAGTGTAGCCTTTAATCCATTTACCATCTGCATCATGGAAAATACCACCACAACCGGAAATATGACCAAGATCCTTGCAGGCACCGTCACTGTTGAGCTTGATCCAACCTTCCTGAGATCGTTTCCATCCTATGTAGATAGTGTCTTCACCTTAAACCCTCTGTGAAGGTGCTCCAAGTTGTAGTCTTCAATATCTTTAACGAATCTCTGGATTAAAATATTTGGATTATTCGGCCTTTAGAAATCCGCTTCAAAGATGGTTTTGTTCCTCCATTTCCACAAATACCAACACGTAGTCATGAAGATGATCTGTCATCTAGATGTGCTCATCCCAACCATTTTGCTTTTAAGGTTATTGAAAAACCAATCCCTACAATCAAAGGAAAAGAAGTTAGTTTTAAAATTTGAGGGAACAATATGAAGCCATATCCGAGTTGCATGAATGCAATCACAAAGCACATGAAGGACGGTTTCATCATCATTCCCACAACATGGACAAGTAAGAGAAATCCCAACACTCCATCTACTTCGTTGAAGATGATAATTACAACGAGTTAGAAAGAAGAAGAAAAAAGAAATAAACAGACAATTTAGTCTTTAATCCCTCGTCAATTTGATTTTAAACAATTAAACTCATCTAAAAATTCATAAATTATACTCATTAATCAATTTGGTTCCTAAGCTCTAACATTACTATGGAAGTTCAAATTTTTAACATTTTTTTTGGGTACACGAATTTTTAATATTTTTATCACTCCATATTTTAACCCATTGTCATAGCCACCAAACCATCCTTACCGCCGTGTTGCATACATAATCCTTTTTCTCACACACGTATTTTTATATTCAAAACTTCATTTAAATTAATTAATTGTATCTCCGTTAATCCTTATACCATAGAGATCTTTCATCTTAATGTACCTTTTTAAAATGTTATTTATATTTCTAAAAACAAAATATATATCTAATTTTTGTCCTATGTAATTAAGAAAAAACAGACGTATGACTTCTTCTACATCCTTCCTAGTATCTTTTCGTGTATAAAATCCATCTTTCATTTATTGTTGAAAACAGAGAAATCGCACCATGTCAATGAGACCCACAGAATTTTCTCTCTACTTACACATCAACAAACAAAAATACCCATGTGTCAAATGTCAAACCCAACCTATAATTAGCTAAGGGAGAATTAGTCACTTTAGTCTCTGAATGGGAAAGAAGTAGTCACTTTAATCCTTGAAAGTAAAAAAATTACAAAACATTCCTTGAATATAAACTATGTTGGTCATTTCAGGGATTAAATTGACTAACGGAGTCTCCATTCAGAACTAAATTGACTAACAAAGTTTACATTCAGAGACTATTTTGCAATTTATTTGCATTCAGGGACTAAAATGACGACTAATTTTTTATTCAGAGACTAAAGTGACTAATCTCCCTTATTTAAGTGAACATTCCTCTAAGATTTTGTTAGATACATACTCATCATTCAATCGTTTTTTTTTACCAAAATAATCAATATTTATTCATTCAAATTAATATAGTATATTGATACATTACAAATTCAAAATCGCTAAAAACAAAAATTTGAGAACAAACTCACACCATCTATGATAATAACATAAAACGACAAAGTATATATACCTACAAATATGACTATATTCAAGTCTCTGAAATTCTCATGTCTGATCTGCAATGTTGACGCCGTCAAAATCATTGATTGAATCTGCATTTCCTCAAAGCTAATCTTTCAACTTGAATCAAATAAACATTACACTAAGACGAAAAATCAAAACCGCACGCACAAAGACAGAAAATAAAAACAAATAGAGTCGTGCAAAGACGACAAAATCATAAAAACAAATGAAATAAAGTTTAAAATATGTGTGAATCACTTATTCAAATAAAAAAGAATGAAAAACAATTTGGATAGTGACTTTAGGTCAAAACTGACTTAAATCATCCCTCTTTAGTAGATAAGAAAACAAAAAGTGGTGTAGCTTTGGTCTGAGAAAGAGAAGAGAGATATCATTCAATCTTAATATCATGTTATTTTATTTTTGAGAAATGTTAACTAATGTCCTAAGACACTTATTAAAGACCTTAAATGGTAACTTCTTATGAAAGTTTGTGAAATAAGTGCATTATAAATTGAAAACTTTGACATTTTTAAAAAATAATTACTTAATTTAGCATGCTTAAAGAGTGTTAGAAGGACGCTCGTTAATAAGACCCTTTATTTTTTATGAACCCGGTATTAACAAAATTCTAGGACGTTAAGGAATATTCCATATATTTATTTCTTCTATTTATATTATGATTATGATGATATACATACACCAGTTTTCCAAAAGAGCTAAACGCGTCCACTTTCATTGTGAATAGTGAGACTGAAATTCCAATTTCTTTTTTCTTGTGGTATTAATAACAACATTCATTCACTCTTTCATTCATGTTTATTCTCTCCTTTGAAAGCACAATTGAGTCAAAAATGGTGAACTCCATTACACACTCAACTTTGAGTCCCATTTTCATCTTCATCTTCCTCCTCCTAGTTTCTAACCATCACTATAGTGCAGAAGCACAACCTGCAGTACAACCAGTGTCTCCTTTTGCCTCTCCAACAACTGTATGGGACGTATCTTCTATTGGTGTTATCATAGGAACCATCATTGCAACACTTATCTTACTTTTTCTCTTCATAATGTTAATAGGCCGTTTCACAAACTCATTAAGGGCAGAGGCATCAAAATGTGAAAATGCCAAAGGTATCAACCCTCAACTTCTCAAAACTTTCCCAATCTTACTTTACTCAACCATAATCAACAATCTTAAGGAAGGTGATGAAGGTCCTCTACAATGTGCTGTGTGTCTCGGTGACTACATCAACAATGACAAACTTCGTTTGTTACCTCAATGTAATCATGTTTTTCATCCTCCATGTATTGATGCTTGGCTTTCTTCACATGTTACTTGTCCTGTTTGTCGAACAAACCTCAATCATCAATGTTCCGTTCATTTTTCCGTTTCCATTGACGTACAAAACAACGGTGAATGTGGAAGTCAAAGGATACAATAAAGGCCGCTCCGGGCTGCAACATCATGATTTTTGATCTATGCGCTGATTCTCCGCAATATCAATGATCGCGATGTCGGTTACATGAAAGAGTCCAATCTAGGTTGATTATTGATTTTTTATCTTATTTTTCTAGAGCAATTCATGGTGAATTGATATTCATTGGACTAATTGTAATTGTATTAAGCAAAAAATATTATGAGGTTTCTCCTTAGATTTTTTGTTAATTAGTTATGTTGTTTTTTGGTTTGGGCAAAATTGAAGAGATTAAAATATTAATTGATGTTTACCGTTGAATCATCAATTTTGTTTTCTCAATTGAAAAAGCGCCACGGCATGTTTAACTCGGAACTACAACATGTAGCTTCTGTAAAACCACGGCTATAGAATGCGATCATTACATTGAATTACATTTAAAACGCCACTGCACGTTTAACTCAAAGCTACATCGTTTAGCCCGAATAAAACCCTGGCCAAAAGCCATTGAAACGCGAGATTTACATTTGAAACGCAGTTCCAAACGGTCAATTTAATAAAATTTAATGAAAATTGTTTAATGTGTGACTACTTTGATCAATGGTGTGTAAGCAAACTGGTATATACACTGATACACACCAAAAAAACATCACAAGAATCACAATCGGTCACAGTTGATGCTTTGGTGGTGTCCACACCATGAATTATGTGGCTGCAAAGATTTCAAATTTGGATAAATGACACGTATTGAGCTGGGTTTTTGTCTGCGTTATGAAGTAATAAGAACAAATGTGTTTGTCTATAAACTTCTCGTGTCTTCTGGTCCAGCTTGTCTTGCATTGAATGAGAAGGACAGAAAACAATGTCATACAAATTGATTTTGAAGGAACGGAGCCTAAACACGGTTGACCCTTTGTCTTTAAACTCTTGATGTTGTGTTGTGTACTATGTGTAGTGTGCGTTGAAAATGACAGAAAAGAGAAGGTTGGTAACATTACCTGTTGTTGGCCTAAACTTTATTTCAATGTAAGGCATGGTCAATCAGGAGCACAAAGCATACAATTAAAAAGGCAGAATTTTTCAATTATCATTGGTTTGACCGGAGAGTAAAAAAGGGGGAAGATTTTATTAAAAAAGATGAAAAGAGAAATTTTAATTACGATGTTTTTTTTTGGAGGGGCTTTAAGCCCAAAAAAAATGCAAATTAATTAAACGGGGAAAGACCTCCCCCCCCCCCCCCCCCCCTAAAACTAAATCATCAGGAAATATTTGGAACACGAAGACGGAGAGTGTAAATCAATAATCCCACGTTATGAGCACCAACCTCTTCTCTTATTATTACTAAACCAAATCTTTGTTGTCCTAATTTTAACCTAAAATTTCTGTCAGTTTTCTCTCCTCTTTAATCTAACCGATCATTCCTAAATAATTGGATTGAAAGATATTATTTACATATTAAATTAAATGATATTTATTTTCCATAATTTCACACCCTATCAGTCAACTTTTCCTACTTCTGCGTTCCTTTAATTATGTCTTCTTTTGCTTGTCTTCTCATCCTTATCAGAATGCAACATCATTTCGTGATATTTTTCAAAACAATATCGTTTCCTTCTTTTTCAACCTTATCAAATTTCTGATGCGTTTCCTCAATTATGTCTTCCTTGATTTTTGCTTGTCTTCTTATCCATATTGCATTGCCTGATATTTTTCAAAACTTTCCTTCCTTTTAAACCTTATCAAATTTCTGATGCGTTTCCTTTCTTTTCAACCTTAGGTCCAAAAAAATAAAATAAATAGTATATCAAACCATAAAATTATATAGATATGTTAGATCCATGCATCTCAAGATAATTACTACTTTGAGACTTTCAAATCATAAATTAAGAGCAAGAGTTGGATTGTCAGTAATGCTAGCAAGGATGGAGAAATATATGTCTGAAGGAAATGTGATATCTGAAAGTAATATCGACGACAAAGTTTTCATATTCAAGATTGTCTTTTCAAATTTATAAAATGATATATTTTATTTCGATATGACCCGTGCGACAACACGGGTCAATGGTCTAGTACATGTAAAAAACTACTCATCTTTCGTGGGGTCACAAGAGGAGTTAGGGAGACCTGACGCATTATCGCATTAAGACCAGAACAATCGCAACATTTTCACCTAAAATTTTAAGACAATGAGTTTATGGGTCCTCACACTTATAAGATGTTCAACCTCTTATTTTCTATCTGATATGAGATATATAACTCACATTTACATACAACATATTTTGCACATCAATTTGCCTCTCGGTGTAATATTAAATGGGCTAAGGCCACATGTGGCCACTTAAGAGTTTTTTAAATCCTAATTGCAATGAAAAAAAGTAGTTGACTTGTGTATGTTTAGTAATTTTGGTATGTGAATGTGTAACAAATAACTATGATAATCCTTCGATGCAGTGACGTAGTTAGAAATTTTGAATAGTAGAGGCACTATACATATAAATTTATAGCAGGGTTATCGTCTTAAATAAATTTTGTAGCATAGTCATCTTAAATAATTTAGATGTTGATGTACAATATTAGTTTAAAGGATGATATCGATTTTGTGTAGTCATTTTGGTCTCTAAATGTGTGATGTGTTATCACTACAATATTTGAATTTTATCAAAATTATGAGCACATCTTCAAAAGTTTCTTTTGTATTAATTGTATACACCAAATTGATTAATGAAAAATATGTATAAGGATTAAAGTAACTAACTTTAGACACATTTAAAAATCAAAATGACTAATAAAAAAAAAGTTTGTTTTTTTATTTTTAATAGAAAGATCGATAACTCATTTTGATTCAAAACCTTTAAGTTTTTCCATAATATAACATTACATTAACATCTTATCTTATATTAATTAAGGAAAATGAAACTAACATAAGAGAAGATTGGTAAAACTTTTTTTGACAAAATATTATAAAAAAATAATATGTGTAGTAATGCGTGTATAATGCACGAAGAAACCATCAATTTAGTGGGGGCACAAGCCTATAGAGAGACAAATGTGGCTCAGCCACTGCTTCGATGTATCAAAATTTTAAAATAGACTCATCGTAGCCAATGTTAATCAAAATAAAGGGGAAGTTAACGAAGTTATATATATATATATATAATAAAAGACATGTACAATTTTCCTTAAAAAAAAAAAAAAGACATGTACAATTATATTTAGGGGGCAACCACTAAATCCGGTGATAAGTCTTTTTTTTTTTTAGGGAAAATCCGGTGATAAGTCTAATAGTGATTGGAAGAAGATATAATAGAAAGACAATTTCTATAATCCAGATAGTGGGTTGGACTTGACTGTATATATATCCCATCTAGAATATGTAACGGATGCTAAAAAATTATAGCAAAAACTAGAAGATTTATATGAGCGCAAGAACGTGCAAACTAAAGCATATTTTGATTGAAATCGATATATAATACAAAGAGGATGTCTCAATGATAGAGGATATGCGGGTTTTTCAAAATATTGTAAATCAATTGGAAGATATTGGTACTTAACTAGACGATGAATTGCAAGCCATATTATTTGCTCAGTTCCTTGCATGATAACTGGAAAGTTCTTATTCTGACACTAACAAATTCAACTCCAAATGGAAACAATTAAAGAGAACATGCTTAATGAAGAATCTAGAAGAAAGGAACATGGTTTGATCGGTACTCCTACTCGATCAAAAATCTTTAGTTAGAGAGTTAAAAGGGAGAAGGGAAACCAAATTTTGGAAGAATGGATTATTGATTCCTCGATCATAATTTAAAGTAATCGAAACCATAATCATGACGAGGGTTCGATTCTTGTACCGTGTTGGCGCAAAGATGCATCACAAGATCGTTGTTGTCAATTTCTTTTGCCTCTATAGTGATAGATGATTCCGACGCAGCGATCGATGATTCGGAAGCAGCCATTCTTGGCAATATGGCATGCATTCTTGTAAGTTCCTGTATCATTTTACGGTATGATTAATTTATACGTTGATCAATTTCTCTAAATGATTCGTGTATGGGAGAAATGGAATTCATGGATGAAATACAATTGAAAGATGAATGAGAGTTCGAAGATGAAAGCACCAATAATAGAATATAAGAAACTAATGGTAACAATTATCCCAATTAGTGAAGGGACATGTCTCCAAAAAAAGGGAGGAAGACTACAACTTTTGTTTTAACAATGTAAGGTTTCTAAGCCTTTTTTTGTTAACTACATAAAACTACCTCTATCTATATATATTAATAATAATATATATAATACTGACTTAGCTAATGGTACTTCTGTCATTGTTAATCATGTTGGTAATCTACATTTTAGTCATCAACTTTATCTTTACCAATGTTTTGTATTCACCTGTTTTCAAACTAAATCTCATTTATGTTGCTAAACTTTGCTTGCCTTTATCTTGTACTGTGCATTTTTCATCTGATAAATGTAGTATACAGGACATGAATTCCATGAAGATGATTGATTTAGCTAATCAACTAGATGGCCTCTACATGCTAATTCTTGACAGTGCTCATTTCGATCGTATTTCCGTTGATAAAGCTTGTAATTTTTCTTTCAAATCCACCTTGTAATTTTAGTGGATTTCAACTACTAGTATTCCTTTGTCGTCTTTATGGCATTTCTCACTATTCTAGATGACCATAACAGATATGTGTGGATTGTTCTTCTTAAATCCAAGGCTGAAGTTTCTAATCATGTAAAAAAATTCATTACTAGAATTCAAACTCAACATCATATTACTCAAAAAATTGTGAATCATGTTTTTATGATTCTCTTCATATCATCCATCATAAATCCTATGTTGACACTCCCCAAAAAATTAAGAGAGTTGATAGAAAACACCATTACACCAGCATCTCCTTAATGTAGGCAGAGCTCTCCTTTTTTAATCCAAACTTCCCAACACATTTTGTTGGTATGAAAGATGTTAGGTTAAAACTGGTATCAGATGCAAGCTACAATTAAAGAATGTTAGACATGTTCCTGATATTCGTCTCAACTTAATTTTTGTCAAAGCCTTCAATATTGGGAGTTATCACACATTAGTGATTGCTAAGGAGAAAAGTCTCATTACTCTCTACTAGTGGTGTCTATGAAGCTATGCAAGATGGAGGTGAATGCAGGTGAAAATGCCTTGGTCACATGAGTGAGAAAGCTCTCAACATCCTTGCAAAGAATAAAGTGGATATCAGCATAGAGTTTTCTTATTGTTTTTTAGGCAAGCAACAGAGTTTTATATATAGTGTATTATTTTTTATTTACAGAAACTAAGGTTACATCATGTTGAACTTTTTTTCAGGTCTTAAGGGATATTTGAAAGCTTAAAGTAAAAATAAGAGCTTTATATAAAAAGTTGAAGTTTTTGACAATTGATTTTTTAGCTCCAAAGTTATTTTTAACTTAGAGTTATTTGGTAAAATATATTTTAAAACCTTAGACTTTTAGACAAAGAATCATATAAATGAATGGATATTTCAAAAATAAAAGACAGCTATGAATAAAAATCCATAAATTATCATTTTTAAAGGATTTCTCAAAAAAAATTATCAAAGAGAAATCATCTTAAGAGAGTTTAGTAACTAATTCATAGAAATATAGATAGATCATCACAAACAAAACCGATTTCTATTTTAATCAACCCTACAACTATTTGATTTCGTGCTCATTCCATATAGCATCCATCTTGTAATTTTCTTGGATTATATGAACTCACATCTTCATTACTATTTTTTCTTCTCTGCGGTTAAACATATATTCTGAAATATGATCACATTTGTTAAATCCCTCATCTTCAAAACATCATATCGGAATAAAGTTATAAACTGTTATTGATAGGAGAAGATTCATTTGTTGTTGTTCATTGTGTGAAATTACTTATTTATAGTAAAGTGTCAAAGGACTAAAGGCTAGCTTGCTTTACAAGTAAGCAATGCAAACTAAGTCTAAAACCAGCAAAACAACTCAAGTGATAACTCTAATACCTAACAGTTATTGTCGCAACTATGATCTTTTGTTGTTTGATTAGTGGAAATGATCTTCAATACCGCATATTCGTCCTATATTGCAGAAACCAAAAGCACTATTAGTTCTATTATTTCTTTATATCAGAGATTATTCTGTGTCAAAGATGTTTTTCACAACAGATTTTCTTATGATGCCCATCAGCAGCACCGCAGCAGCCAAAAGTTTCATAATAATTCTATGTTCTTAATCTTAGAAACTATTTTAAGTGTTTCTTGTAAATTTTTCTCATATGGCATGTTTGGTTCTCTGCATTTTTCGGTTTCTCAGCCTATCACCCTCTTTGAGCAAAATTATAAATTTCTGAATTGTTTAATAGTTGATAAAAAATTATACTATTAGTCCAAAATATGCACGAGTTACGTAAATAAGACGTACCATATTAAGGAGCACCCAATAGCAGCTAAGTAACCTAATGTTACATGCTTAAAATTTTCCATCTTATCTAATAAAAAATCCTGCTTGCTTTTTGTACTTGGAAAAAACAGAGGGAGACAAAAAATAATATACCAAAACATGATACCTGATCTTGTCAAAAAAAAAAAAAAAGCAGCGACTTGTCTAAGGCTCTGCTTGAATAAACAAATTATTTTGCAGCTTATAGCATAAGCGCTTATTATATAAATGCTTATGAATAAGTTATTTTTATTACACAAGATAAAGTAAGTCGTAGTGTTTTCGTGTAATCTATAAGATATTTTCATAAGCTATCATGGAGTTGAGAACAACTTATGAATATCTCATATGCTGCTTCAGTAAATAGTGTCGCAAGTACTTATCAGCACAACTCAAATAAGTTAATTCAAACATGCCCTGAGTAGAGGCAGGTCAAGGCTCTAGCCCCTCCTATCCTATCAGGGAAACATTTTTTTTACATGAGTGGCTAAGAAGTGTTTACATAAGTAATATATTATTCTAGCAATTTCATTCGAGTTTTGTTTGGATAAAAAAGTGAAAGTGATAAGATTAGTAGTTTAAGTAATGAATCATCATAAATCAAAAAGTTAAATCTAAGTTTATTTAGAGAAATTATACTATAGCTTTTAATCCAACTCAAGTTTATTTTTCATTTTTCTTCTAACCTTTTCTCATTAGTCAACGAACGTTCATGATCTAATTTCTAAAGAAAACTTCAAATTCTGAGTCCCTGGGCACTTCCAAATGAGATTGGAAACATCCTGAGGATGAAGTAGACTATTTAAAACTAAAATACGATTGGAAACTTATATTTAATCAAAGACCATAACAAAAGCACAATATATACTTGCAAGCTTCGATTTCTATTTATTTATCTATTATATACTCCAGTACAAGTAAAATCTGACCAACACAACTCTTCAAGTCTGTATACAGTATGCACAAAAACTATTTTATGCCATCTAACTAGAGTGATACTCCCGTATCTGGTTAATTATGCAGAGGATTTGGTCCAGAAGGAACTACATGGCGAGAAACTGCATGAAACTTACCCTTCTTATTATTCAAAGAGGTGAGAATAGCAGAATAACTATGTACAAACATGGAAGATAGCTTTGTTTCTGACCTACTTTCCATGTCAACAAGTGTAGCATGAGTGACCAAATTTCGAGACGTGGTAGCTTGCATTACAGACAACAGAATCGTGAGCAGCAAGAAAGTCGTTGAGGATTTTAGAACTCTCATAGTTGTGATGGTAGGAATAAGAAAATTGGAAGAAGAAAAAATTTGTTCTGGAATATGTTTCACTAAGACTAAGGCATGCTGGTGAGTTTACATTAGAAGCTATAATAAGGAATTAATAAGCCAATTATAATATATAGACCATGAGTGATGAGAGCACATTGCCACTTTATGTGACTCATGTGGTATGCCAAATGTCAAAAGTTGACTTTTCTGAAAGTGACAAGTGGCTGCCTAAGAGCATTCACAATGCTAGTAAACTATCAAGGATTTTTAAATAGGTATCACGTGTATATGTTATTTATTTATAATTTTTAAATAAAAATATCTATTAATGACTCTAATTTCAATGACACTGAACTAAAAAGAGTCTTTAAATAGATCCACTAATATGTACTTTAATATGTGCATTTAAAAAAAAATTAAAAAAAAAATCACATGAACTTGAGATGGTGAAACCAATTTTTATATACTTTATTTCCTATTTTAATTGTGAGACTCGTTAGTTGCTGAAGATATAGTCTTTATATAGTTGCTCGTAACCAATATGTACATATTTTTTCTTCGTTCAATGGAGGTTCTTAATAAATTGAAGTCCTTATTAAATAAAGGACTCCTCATTAAAGATGCTCTGATTAGCTAGTCATTCACATCCTCTCCTCTCTCGTACTACAACAATGCATCATATAATTTTTCATAAAATAAAATATTAGTCAATTTGTCTTGCAAGATTGCTTTCAAACTTCAATTTTATCATGTCAAGTTCAATGTAACTAAGCTAGAGTTTTTCCTTGTACACAATTTCCATACTCTACGAAAAGAAAAGGTCGGATATTTTTTATACTATACGTTTAAATAATAACATGTTCTAAATTTTTAATAATTGTAGTCTATTTTGTCAAAAAATAATATTTAATAATTGTAGTCTATTTTGTCAAAAAATTATTGTAGTCTAATACTATAAGAGAAGCCAGCTGGTATGCAGGCTGCTTCGTTAAATAAATAGGAAATTGACATTAATATTATTTTAGGGGAAAAAACTTCCAAAATTCTTGACAGAAATTTCTTAATGGTGCATATTTTATACATATGTCATTGACTAAAGCTAATATAATATACACGCAAAATGCCTGACCCAATCAAACATTACATAAAAAAATGTAATTTAATTGAGAAGAGTATACTCCCAATTCCCTGAGCATAAACACAGACTAGATTATTATCTAATATCCTATCCTATAACAACATCAAGCAACAGTTTCAGATTCAGAATTGTCTATTAAAGATGTGTATAGTAAATGCAAGTACTAATATGTACACGGCACTTTGCATAATTTTCCAACTTTTATATGGTCCCAATTCCTTGATAGGAACTTAATTATTAGTTTAAGAGCACTTCTAATGGTGCAACCGAACATTTGCATCTTAAATAGGATCTATATTTATTGACACATCATCTTGAACAAGTCACTCATTTTTTTGTTTCTATGATGCAACTCTTAGAATTCAGAGTCCCACAAGTTAAACAAAATAAATTTTGAAATAAAAAGATGGAAAATGGGATCTATATTATCAAATGAAGACCAGAGAAATGAAATTATGAGAGCGAAATTGTGTGTGAAATAAAAAGCAAAGAGATGAAATTCTGAGAGCAAAATTGAGTGCAATAGTTTTAAGGCTTAATTGTAGTTTTAACCTCCTAACTTTCACGAAGTTGTGTTTTTAGCCTCTTAAGAAAAAAAACTACAAAACGGCTCCCTAAGTTTTGCATTTGTAGCAGTTTTGGCCTCCCAAGGCCAAAAAAAATTAAAAAAAAATAACACGTGGCACCTCACTTAGGGTGCTACGTCAGCGTAGACTGAGTCAAAATTGGCATTGGGGGCCAAAACTGCAACAAATGCAAAATTTACGGGACCGTTTTGTAGTTTTTTTTTCTTAGGGGGTCAAAATCGCAACTTTGTAAAAGTTAGGGGGTTAAAACTACAATCAAGCCTATTTTTAAATTATCACAATTTATAGGCAGAAAAATCTCTCTTTCAACTCACGCTGGACGACACACGGTAAAGGACAACGAGTGGAGTTGCTCTAAGTAATTGAACAAAGAACTCCCAATCCTTTCGTGAAAACTACTATGCAAAGAGTAGGAGAAATTCTATTAAGAAAGTTAGCAGTGATAAATTTCCTCTTCGTGTGTTGCATCAGGGATTCAGGGGCCAATATGTATCTAGCATTAGATAATTTAGATCAAATGTCTTTTTAAATAGATGGTTGTGATATATATAATTTGATATTTGTTCATCCAATCATATGTTCCACAACCCATATGATTATGAAATCCATTTTATTTCTCAACAAATTGAATTTATCCCCCAAACATCAAAGGATATGTTAACTTTGCAATGAAGCTCAAAGAGTGAACATATGCGTTGGTAATCGTACTGTTTACTTGAAGTGAAGAGTTTGATTCAATTGATTGCGTGTTTGGTATCTTAGGTGGTTTGTACAAAATCACATTAACACCATGATTTTGCTGAAGTTACAGAGCGTAGCTTTTGCAAAATACCCGTGATTCGGAAACTTACTATGATGAGCTCCCTGCCCGCCTGCCATACAAAACAAGCACTAAGTTCTTCTATACCTAGCGGTGCCAAACATCACATCATTGAATTTGCACCTCCCATAATGAGATCTGCTTCCTAGGTGCTTATGTTCATATTCTACATCAACACTTGTGATATTGGGGATGTGAAACTTGGTTGACATTGACCCTTTATTAAATATTCATATTATTGAAAACTCTACATATTATATTCACGTATTTGCCATACTTTCCACATGGATACTTATCGTACTCAACTTTATTAGTACCTTATAGAAAAGGACATACACCAAATAATTTGGTTAAGCTTTTTTTGTCTGACTTTTAGGTTGATGAAACAATTTTTGCCGCTTGTTTGGCTTTATATAAGGTTTTTGCTCAAAAAAGATGAAGCCTAAGTCTATCTTCATCCTATACCACTGGTGATAAATTATTTCTTCCCACTGGTTTTCTATTCTAGATTGCATTCAAGCAAAGTAAGCACCGAGAAAGAAACATTACATCGTGCAGTATCAATTCAATAGCCTTACTAATATATTTGATACCAGATGCAAATTTCAAATAGAAAATAATTCCGGGGAGAAGAATCCACTAAATTTTCAAGTCACCACCAAGCCCTTACTTTCCCTCCTAACTCTTAGACAAAGCCTAAAGCAATGCACAATTCATTAGGATCTCTATTCAAAAGAATGATACTTCATTCATTCTTGCTACATAGCATTGCGTTATTCAATCAAGGATTATGAAAAAGACCACTACTCAGCCCAAGATATGACCCAAATGTCATTTGTCTGTTACCGTTATTTATGTAATAAACATTTTACACAATCAAAAATGAAAATATAACTTCAATTTTCCACCACTACATTTCATTACTTA
The DNA here is from genome assembly GCA_958299785.1 of Medicago lupulina. NCBI lineage: Eukaryota > Viridiplantae > Streptophyta > Magnoliopsida > Fabales > Fabaceae > Medicago > Medicago lupulina. Next base: position 6,656,347 of record OY283141.1, read on the forward strand.
TCAGACTGAATGTTCAACTTCAAGCAAATCAACAGTGCATAAGTGGCAGGCCTAGACTAACAATGAAAACTTGCCTGACATTTTTGCTCAGTTTTTTCAGCAACTACTATAGTCTTTTTGCAATGTATTTGTGAGATTACTCTTTATCTGCCTCAACATTTGAAGGGGTTTCGTCACTTTTAACAGCTGCGGGTTTTGATCCGCCATCTTCAGTTGGATTAACAGCATCAACATCACGAGTAGTAGATCCTGATGGTTCACCTGTGGATTCAGCTTCAGTAACTTCCTTTTTAATAGTTCCGACCTTAACATACTTCTCCATAAACTTGTATTCCCAGTCCTGTAACGCATCAAGCTCAAATGGGCCAAGACCAGAAATATCACCAGTCAGATCTTTCTCATCAAAAGACATCTTTGCTAAAGCTCTACTAGCATCCTTGCCAGCAAATAAAGCATATGGTCCACCCGGTCCATAAAACATCCTGGAATGACACAATTATAGATCATAACAATAATAAATGGTATAGGGCTATAGGCACTCTATTAAGTTACATTGAAAAAAGTAAATGCATATGTATATAATTCATCACTGCACAATAGAGAGGAGTGATTGAGTTCTCAAGCAAAATCATGTGTGATGTATCACTTAAGTTTCCTGGAAATATGCATTTAGTGTGTGTTTGGTTCTGTGGCGAAAAAAGTTAATTTGTAAAATTGATTCTGGCAAAAAGTGACTGATGTTTGAATAATTTCATATAAAAGTGGGCTGAACAACAAATTCAAGGTTCATAATCAATTGTAGAGACCAAAAGCTCCAAATTTTAACTTCAAGTTAGAATCAATTATACGCCTCTATAATCTATTTTGACCACTCTCAAAAGTGGAACCAAACATACACTTAGCCATCGTTTGGTTTCACGGTGAGAGCTGCAGTCGGGTGTCTACTACAATCAAACGTGGTTTGACAAAAAAAAATTGGTGTTTGGCTACAATAAAAATGAATCGATTTGAATCCCAAACTTGAGTTTATCTAAAGCTAAAGTTTTTATCTTTCACATCACCGAAAATAAATTCTGGAAATTAGTGCTATGTGTCACATATATCTTCTCTCTATTACACATCAAAAGTAATTTTAATCTAAATTATCCAAACATGAATTGATAAAAATCACTTTTATCATAAATGTATCCGAACATAAATCAATTTAAGTTAACTCACTTTTAAATAAAATCAATTCTATTAAAATCAATTTTATAAAAACCAATTCTCGCCAATGCAGAACCAAACACACTTAAAAGTATTTAGTCCAACTGATCTAAAGTAGTTGGAACAGACCAAGCAGACAACATTACAACAAAAACAACCAAAGTGACAAAAGATGCACATATGCTTAATGGGCCACAGTACAAGACTTTGTATCTACTTTAGGGCCTGTTTGGATAAACAGCTTATTTGCAGCTTATAGCACAAACTCTTATCATGATAAGCGCTTATGTATAACCTTGCTTAAGCTATTTTTATAGCAAAAGATAAAATAGCATTAAATTGTTTTTTGTATATGCTATAAGTTGTTTCTATAAGTTATATTAGAGAACTTATGAAAATAAGTTAAAAAAGCTTGTGAAAATTGTCATAAGCTGTTTTTAAAAAGTTCACCAAACAGTCACAAAATTTATATCTGTAGATAAACTTAAATAAGTCAATCCAAACATGCAAATATACACATAATCCTTAATAGCCATGGGCACATAATTGTCATAATCCTTATATCAGAATATACACTCAATCCTTATATCATAAACTTAGTGTATGTTTGGTTCCACTTCTGAAGGGGGCAAAATTAATTTGGAGGTGAAGAATTGATTCTGACATGTTTGGTTGCTTTCGAGATATGAAGCACGGACACAAACATGGACACAGACACGTCGACACCGATAATAATTTGAGAAAATGTCATAATTCAGTGTAATCATGGGTATAATTGTCGTGTCAATGTTAGACACTGAGGCGTGTCCAACACCAGGAGTGTCTGTGCTTCATATCTTTCAAGTAGAATTAATTTTGCCTCCAAAATTGATTCTACTTGAAACTAGGATTTGTAGTTTTTGCTTCTAGAATTGATTTTTACACACAAATCTATAGTTCAATTCACTTTTACATGAGTTTATCCAAACATAAAGCACTTTACTTTTAACTCACTTTTAGTCAAAATCAATTTTACATAATCAATTCACTCAGAATCAATTCTCATCAACTCAAAACCAAACATACACTCATTAAGCCCTAAAAGTCAACTTAGTGGAAAAAACCAAACTTTAGATAAATAATGAAAAGAAAAACAAAATTAATAATCAATTCCGCAAAAGGGTATAAGAAAAATCAATAAAACAGAAGCTAAGAATAAAGGGGTATGTTAAACCTGCTCTGAGAAACATCATAGATCTGACCCTTAATAGCCATAAGCAAGGGTTTATCATGATCGTTGCCGTCATAGGCCTTGAGCTCTTCTTCAGTGATTTCACCTAGCTGAACAGGTGGTCGGAGAGGAGGAAGCTCCTCCTCTTGGAAGTTGCGGGTTTGGGGGTGAAGGTCAGAAGAGGAGTAGCCAAAGAGACCAGAAAGGACGTAGTAAACGGCAAAGAGAAGAGCCAAGATGGTGAAGAAAGTGGTCGGAGATAGACCGGTGTAGGCGACGATGGACTCCTTTAGGGTTTCCCACAGCTGCACGCCGGCCATCGCTGGTTGTTCTGTGTTAGAGAGAGAGTGAACTAGCAGGAATTTGTAGACTTGTGGTTTGTCGACACAATGGCGTGGTACTCGTGTGATGCATGTTATATACGGGTAAATTAAAAAGGATTATAATATCAATTATACCACAAGTATATTAAAAAAGGAATAAATAGTCAATTACTTTCGTGAAATTGTAAGTTTCGTTTAGGGTGTAACGGTTCGGTTTGGATTGAGTTTTGGTCAAAAAAATGTCTGAACCAATGAAATCTTCATCGGTTTGGTTTGGTTTGGTTTTTACTGTTTTTAAAAAAAGAAACCGAACCAAACTAGTCGGTTTGGTTTAGTTTGGATCGGTTCGGTTTATTTGAAAATACAATTAAAAAAATTCATATTTTTACAAATTTGTATTTCATGCATACAATATACTCAAATATTTTATAGAACTTTGTTTTCCATGTTCTCTGTTTTTCAAACTACTTTGTATATCTAACATGAAAAAACTAACAAGAGATGTATGATCTCGGCGGCGATGAGGAACGGTAGATTAGGTGAGATTGGTGGCTAGTGTTCTTTTTTAGTATAAACGAAATAAAGTGTGGGTGATTAGATGAGATGATGATGGGAGAAAGTGAATAAACTAAGGAGTATTTTATGTTCGACTTTAATTTTCAGCTTAATCATAAGTGTGTGTGAGGAGGGATAATATTACTAAAAAGGGGAGTGCGGTTAGCATCGGTTTGGTTCATCAATTCATTAGATCTCAAAATTAAAAACAAAGAACCAAACCTAACTAGATCGGTTTAGGTTGGTTTGGTTCGGTTTTGAATCGAACCAAACAAGATCGAATAATTTTTTGGTTTGGTTCGGTATGAATTTTCGGTTTTGTCTGAACCACTTACACCCCTAGTTTCGTCAATTACCCCCTTGAAATTGACAAAACTTCAATTACCTCTCTGAAATTGCACAACGTTGATCAATTTACCCCCTCCGTCAAATTATTCTGTTAGTCAACATCACGTTTTGCAAATACCCCCCTGAAGTTTTGCACTTATATGCAAAATACCTCCTGAACTTGAAAATTTATTATTTTTTTCTTATCCTTGACTCAAAATATATTAAAGGCAAACAATTAACAATTAACTTTAATACTTAAAATCTACAATATTGCAATCAAATATTAGAATTAACATTTGGATCATATTTGAGATTGGTTTAGATTAAATAGCAAGAATAAGAATATATTATAGAAAGTAGAAGAACAATCATAACTTTCTAAGGTTGTTCTAGTATTAAATTGTAGGCTACAATTGTGCTTTGGTACATTGAAAGGTGGTAGAAGAATGAGAATACATAATTAATGTTTGATGGTTTCAAGGAACATATATAGTTGTATATCGACAAAACTTAGCTAATATGTTTCACAATTCAGTGATAATGCAGTTGCTTTTAAGGATAAGAAACAAAATATAAATTTTTAAATTTAGGGGGCATTGTGCACATAAAGCAAAACTTCAGGAGGGTATTTGCAAAACGTGATGTTGACTAACAGAAAAATTTGACGGAGGGGGTAAATTGATTAACGTTGTGCAATTTCATGGGAGTAATTGAAGTTTTGTTAACTTCAAGAGGGTAATTGACGAAACTTACAATTTCAGGAGGGTAATTGACTATTTACTCATTAAAAAAGTACAATTACCTCAAGTATATTAAAACAAATTTGCGAAAAGATGGGCCTTCGCGTGTTCGTCTTTCCACTTTTTTTATTAAGTTAATATTTAAAATTTATGAACGGTGTTTTTTATGAAATTTTGATTTTGTTTGAAATGATAAATATAAATGTTTGTTACTTTTAAATTATAACAAACAAAATTAAGTATGTTTGTATATTTCAAAGACACTAGCGATATAACAAAATAAAAATGATGAAATTTCCTAAATAAATAAATATAAATTCTTATTATAGTAAAAATTGTTTAAATGTATAATTGGAATAATGAAGACAATTATGTCCTCTGTTACGGAGACAAATAGGAACAAATTGTTAGTCATGAAAGCAGTTAGAGCACCAGTGAAGTCGCTTTTCAACCAAACTTTTGACCAATTGTTACGAGCAGCATACTCCATGGCGATAAGATACCCATAAATCTCTGACCCAAAACCCGATAATAGGCTTAGGTTAATTGCAAAATAGCCCAACAAAGTACCCCGACTTTCCCTGAAAATTCCACGACGCGCAACATAAAAACCAACCACCAAGGCATTCATATAAACACGAACAATATAATATTAATAAGAAAAATTTTGCACTGCGATTCTAAAAAAAGCAAAAGCTAAAAACTATGAACCCTAACTTTTAATCTCTATCAACATCTACGATTCAACAATAAGCTCATTTGCAAAAGGGAAAGGGGTCGACAAACGTAGCATAATTCAAAATCAAATATATCCATTTGTATTGTTGTGGACGAAACATGACGATAAAAGTTGTTAATTACGAGGTATGAACTTTTATTTTCATGTTCTTTTATGCTTGTTCAAAGAGGTTTAGTTCATCTTCCACGCTTGGCTATTTCTTAAATTGTTGTTCTTGAATTTAGGTCTTTTGGAATGGACGTGATGATGATTGAGGACAAGGATGAAGCGATGAAATTGGAAAGAAAATGGGATGACACGATGAAATTGGGGATTCTTTCTTATAGGGTTTCCTTGAATTCAATATGAGAAAAAAATTGGGGAATACCAATACCAATTTTATACACTTTGTAAAATTAATAATATTAATAATAATAATAATAATAATAATAATAATAATAATAATAATAATAATAATAATAATAATAATAATAATAATAATAATAATAATAATAATAGATAAATAACATGTCAGAATATAAAAATAGTTATTTAAATTTAATATGACATGGCATTTATGCGTGTACTAAGTTCAATGTCATGTCATTTAAAATTGTGTCACATCAACGACTATTGAAATGTTGGATTCAATTTCAAAAATTTGAAAAATTAAGGACCAAAATTACGGATTTAAAAATTAAGGGACCAAAATCCATAAATTGAACAAATGGGGGAACAAAATTGCAATTAACCCATATATATATATTTCTCTTATGACATGTGAAATACTCTTTTTAATTACTTGATCAGTGAACACATTTTTCATTTTTTTTATCGAAAAAAAAAGTAAAGGTGTGTTTGATCTCCTAGATGATTTGATAACTTTTTTGTATTTTATTTAATTCAGAAATTGAGCATGAGACTTACAAAATAGTTAGTAAGAGACTAAGACAATAACACGAATTGTTATCCCACACTAAACCATCTGACAACTTTTTATCTGGAGTAATAGCAAAATACCTTTTTTATTTTCTACATAAAATATAGTATCTCTCTAATTCTCTTCCCTCTCTCTACATATCTTTTTAGAGAAGATAGAATCGTTCCCCTCAATTTAGCACCAGGGGCGGAGCCACTATTCCAGGCTCAACTCCAACTTTCTTTGTACCAAGCTCAACCATTACTAGAATTTTTAGCTTTTCCTGCGGATTTTTGTGTAAATTCCGCAGGAAACACATTTCCAGCAGATTTTGCCAAGGATTTAGATTCTCATGCGAGGTAATACCTTAGGATTTTAGGATCCACAGGAAAGATATATCCGCAGGAAATGTGAAATTATCTACATGAAATATGAAATTATTCACAGGAAGGAAGTAACGTTTTGCAATAAATTTTTTTCCCAAGTTCTATAAAATTCCTGACTCCGCCACTGTTAGCACCTAAACTACAAACGATCATATACAAGATGTTTTGACTTTAACCTTATTTAGTAGAGCCTTGTGATTGTCTGATTTTTTTAGAGATTGCAAATGACATGGAGTTGTGAGATTACATGCCAGTACGGTTCCTTCTTTTGTAGATTTTTGTGTTGACTAATTTTGGTATGTTTAAGCATTTAAGGATACCCTACGTTGAGAACTTTGCCACTTTTGATAGGTAAATACCGAGTGAAATTGCGGTACACTTTGTATAACTAAGTGTGTTTCGATCTTAATCTTAGTAACTAGAGGATGTTTGGAACAAAAAGGAAATAGATAAGGCACTTGATATTTTTTTAGTTAGAATTAAGTTTTATTTTTTTGACAAGAGTTAGAATTAAGTTATTATAGTAGAATTATTATAGTAGAAAGAGTAAAATCATCGAATGATTTAGTTATAAGGCAACATGTGAATCATACCTGATACATACATCCATGATATACATTATTAGACAAGTCGTCTAGTTTATCAGAGTCGAAAATGATGTTCGGATAATGTTTTAATTGTGACGTATTTAGGCTGTGAGATGTTTATTGGATGAACTTTTTTTTTTCCTATGATATGTCGGTGAGATGTGTTAAAAAGATGAAAGAACAAAACCAAAAAAGTGTTTAGTAATATAAAACCTAAGTGGAGTAAAAAAAAGGAAAAAAAAAACTTCAAACTTAGCGCGCCAAATCATTAGTTTTACAGTCTTATGTTATAAGGGACTAAAAATTTAGAAGAATTTATATGTTAAAGCATAAAATCTAAATTGCTTTTTACATGGTTAATATCATAACTCATAATGAACCCAAAAAAAAAAAAAACTCACTCTTACCGAAGGGGAATAAAACACCTTTAACTCAAATAAAACGGTAATAAAGCCTATTATTAAGTCGGATCACCAACATTGAAAAGAGTAAATTGGAGGGGGTATATTAGGAAAAATTTAAATCATACATTGAAAAAACCTAAATTGAAATACAGTATAATGAGTTTATAAAGAGTGAAACTCTTTAACTCACAAACTAGTTTTTTTAAAAAGCAACCACTGTCTCTCAAAAAACCCTAAATTATACATTTTAAAAAGCAACCACCATCTCTGGAAAGAAAGAAAAAAAACCACTGTCCTTGGCTATTATCCATGGCCACCACACACCCACACCCTCATTTTGGAACTTCGTTTGAGTCACTCGTATGGCGTCGTGTTCCCTCATTCTTTTATCTTCTCAAAGAGCAAGAGAGCTAACCTCATCATATTTCCAAATTCCTTCCTCATACTTGTACCACTTAGGAAGCCCACAATCAACTCTTGTCCGTTGACACATGATGCATGATTCTTTCATGCATGTGAAAAACTCACGCAACCTAGATGCCTTCTCGTTAATAATAGGGTCAATATATTTGATAACCCTATAACGACATGGAATGGGTTTCAAAAGAAAAGAATGCGAAATATTGAGCACTTCTAAATGTTTTAGCTCATTCAAAATTAAAATGAGAGCATCCTCTACCAACCCTGAACATCGAACGCTTAACACTTTCAAGTTTGGAAGATATTTGGTGAGAGATGAAGCAAATTTCATACTAAAAAGCCCCATAACCTTAAGTTCTCTAAAGTTCTTGCAATGCTTTGAAATTTCTTCAAAAACATATTGTGGATCTTTTATACCTGGCATTGTCATGGACTCCAGGTCTTTCCAGCCTCTAATTGCCTTTCGAATTCCCATTCTTTTTATTCGGTTCCACGATACAAAGACTAGTCTTTTTACAAGTGGGCACCTGCCACGAGGGTACACAACACAATCAATATTTGATTTAAAACAGCAGCTTTTACAACTTCCATTGCACCAAGCGTAAAACAAGTTATACGGTACACAAATCAAAAGTTTTTTGGAATGTTTGCTGGAAACGGTGGCCAAAGAGCAAGAAAGGTGTTTAGGCGATGACGGCTGTATAATGTTTTGACCTAAATGCCTTATATATAAGTACAGCTCCTCCCAAAACAACCCTAATATTGTCGAGAGGAAAAAAACCCAACGAAAGGGCCTTTAATCGGGAAAAAATTACTAGTAAAATAACACCATTATCTATTAATAATTAAAAAATCTTTAGTAAAAACAACTCAATATTATTGTCAAGAAAAACCTATTCAATTTTGTCGAAAGGAAAACTATTCAATGATGCTCTTGTCACTAAAAAGAAGACAAATCTATTCAAAAGAATAAAGATAACACTTTTTTGTAAGCAAAAAAATAATAACAACTGGGGTTATGTTTTGAAAGAGAGGCTCAAAGTTGATTAAAGGTGGTGAAGGACCGTATGTTTTCCCTAGACTCCAAAGGGGAAGTATGCACACTCTCGGATGAGGAGGTGGCGGAGCTCCAGGATCTCTCCGTCAATTTGCATTCTATGGCTCGAGTTCAGACTAGCATGTGTTGGCAAAAGGCGCGGTTAAATTGGTTAGAAGGCGACGCAAATTCGAAAAAAATTCATGGAATCATGTCAAGTAGGCGGCGTTGCAATGCTATTCAAATGGTGCAAGTCAACGGTATTCAAGTGGAAGGGGTTCAAAATGTTAGAGCAACCGTTTTTGACCATTTTTCTGCGCATTTTAAAGCAAGGTGCGGTTTGAGGCCAGGGGTGGAGGACTTGAATTTTCGCAGATTGAGTTATGCCGACTCGGGGAATTTAACTCGACCATTTTCCTTGGAGGAAGTGAAGCAGACAATTTGGGATTGTGACAACTTGAAGAGTCTGGGGCCGGACTGTATTAGCTTCAGATTCATTAAAGAATTTTGGAGTGAACTTAAAGTCGACTTTATGCGGTTTATGTTTGAATTTCATCGAAATGGGAAACTATCGAAAGAAATAAATTCAACATTTGTCGCTCTTATTCCTAAGGAAAATAATTTGAATTCAACTCAGTATGTCAAATCATCAGTCTTACACGGTCATACCCCATGATGCACTAAAATTGAAGAATCTTATATGTATGGTAACAAAGTCAATTATATCAGATCAATCACCAATTATCCATAAATCAAGTCTAATAGTGATGATTGTGAGAAAGTATATTCGAAAATATTTAAGTTGCAAATTAGAAAGAAAAAAAATTATCTGAAGAGAACGGGTATATAAATATATCTAAACAAATGAGAGTTTATAACAAAGAGTGACGCTCATTATCTTATAAACTAGTTTTGAATTGATGAGTTAAGCTAAATTAAAAATAAAAACTAATATGGAAGCAATGGAAAAACCTATTAGTAAATTCGATAATAATACACATAAGCATAAATCCACTTATGTTCATAAAAAAAAAAAAAACCATCAATCTACTTAAGCATGTTTTGTTTTTAGGTACAATACTACATATATATTTTTTGAAAGAAGGTACAATACTACATATTCTATTGTGAAAGTGATATTTAGGGAACTAACTTGATATTTTTTAAAAGTTAAAAGTTTTTTTTTTATTGCAAAAGTTAAAAACTTAACATGAGAGAAGAAGAATAAATGGTGAGTCCGAAACTTTAAACTAAATTATAAGATCTATGAAGTAATTCTATAAAAAAAAAAAAAAAAAAAAAGGTGAAAATAAATATACATGATGAGTGATAGTGATAACATGGAAAATGTACAAGAAAGATATTAATTTGTTCATAAAATCTCCGGTAAATAACATGCATTACATAAAATAAAATTGTTGTTTGCCTATAAGGACAAAACAATATCTCAAATAATTACCAAAGTGCAAGAGATATTTTGTTTTCTCAAAGTGCAAGAGAGCTAACTTCATCATGTTTCCAAATCCCTTCCTCATACTTGAACCACCTAACAAGCCCATCATCCTCTCTTGTCCGCTTACACATGATGCACGATTCCTTCATGCATGTGTGAAACTCACGTAACCTAGAAGCCTTCTCAATGATAATAGGGTCAATATCACTGGTAAACTTATACTCTTCAATCTCATAACGAGTATCTGGAACGAGTTCCACATGACAAGAATGTGAAATGTTAAGCACTTCCAAATGTTTTAGCTTATCTAAAATTAAAATGAGAGCTTTCTTTGACAATCCTGAACATCGCAGACTCAGTACTTTTAAGTTTGGAAGACATCTTGTGAGAGCAAAAGCAAATTGTATGCCAATGCAACCCATAACCTTGAGTTCTCTAAAGTTCTTGCAATGCTTTGAAATTTCTTCAAAAACATATCGAGGATTATATATGCCTGGCATTGTCATTGATTCAAGATCTTTCCAGCTTCTAATTGCCTTTCGAATTCCCATTCTTTTTATTCGGTTCCATGATACAAAGACTAGTCGTCTTACAAGTGGACACCTGCCACAAGGTACACAATAAAATGCAATCATCATCTAATTCAATAATCTAATTTTAGTTGTGAGAAGCCATTAGTACTCTTTTAACTATATATATAAATTATGTATATTATGAAAGAGAGATCAATATCTAAAGGATAAATGATGTATAAATTAATATTAAATGTACAACAATGTCTCCACACATCTAACTTTATTGGTGTGATTTAATTAATGGAGTCAGAATTGATAACAATTGGCGCCTAGCGTAGGGTACATGGGTGAATTGGTTAAGTGGGTATCATGAGTTCAAAATGGGATATCGAGAAGTTCATCGGAAGTAATGATTTTGGGTTATGGAAGGTCAAGATGGAAGCGGTTTTGATACAACAAAAGTGTGCACAAACTTTGAAGGATGAGTCTGCGTTGCCGGTCACCTTGTCACAAGCTGAGAAGACCGAGATGGTGGACAAAGCTAGGACTGCCATTGTCCTGTGTCTCGGGGACAAAGTTTTGAGAGATGTCGTGAAGGAGACAACCACCAGTTGTGTAGGCAAGGTTGTAGTCTTTGTATATGACCAAGTCATTGGCTCATAGGCAAATCCTAAGACAACAACTCTGCTCATTTAAGATGGTGGAGTCAAAGACAATCATGTAGCAATTGACGGAGTTCAACAAAATCTTAGATGATTTGGAGAACATTGAGGTTATCATGCTCTATGCAAAAAAGGCATTGTCACCTTAGAAGAAGTTCAAGCGGCTTTGAGAACCAAGAAGTTAACCAAGTCCAAGGACTCGAGAGCCGATGATATAATGGTGAAGGATTTCATGTTTCAAGAAGGAATGGTTGAGGTAGAGATAAACACGGAGACTCAACGAGTGATAACAAGTCAAAGTATATGTGTCTCAAGTGTCATAAGATAGATCACTTCAAGAGGGATTGTCTTAAGTGTGAAGTTGATACCCAAATCAATATATAGATGTCAGATTTGATGGTTTGCTTTAGACCCAAACAAAGGAACAAATCGAACCAATTTAATTAATTTTGATTGAATCTTTGAGTTCAATGGATCATTGGTTTGGTTCCTATACTTTTGAGTGAGTGGGTGGAATTGTTTGTAGAGGGTACCGTCATAAAAAAAAGGCCCATCATAGACCATTTGAAACAATATAGTAGTATAGTATATATTATGATTAGAAATTATACAATATTACATACCTTACAGCCATGTGGATGAATTGATCATTGGTGAGATACAAGTTGTAATGGAAAATCAAGGTTTTGATTTCCCCTTGACTGAGTTTCAATGCACCATACAACAAATGGTACAAAATGTTGTCAGAGCCAGAATGGACCCAAACAAATGGCTCATATGGGGTCTTCACAAAATCAGATTTCAACATGGAGAAATCAAGTGTTTCCCAAACCGGTTGGACAGTGCTAGCTTTCGTCAATGCTTCAGTAAAACGTTGAACAGCAGAAGTTGATTCAAAGATATCCAAGTGCTTGAAAATCTGAACCAAAACACCATTGTCCAATTCCTTCGAAAGAAAGTTCCACATGGTCACGCCATTTTCCACTGCACTATTCTTTTTGAATTCCATTGCACAAAGTTTCCTGCAAATAAAATTAATTTTATGTTTATTGAAATTATTAATGTGTCTAAATTAACTATACACGTTTTTAAACATGTATACATTGATTTTGTTTGACAGTTTAATCTGCAAGCTAACAAGAGTTTGAATAAAATAAAACAATTTCAGGACTTAAATAAGTTTTTGATCCTATTAAAATATAAAATTTCGTTTTTAATTTCTTTTAAAAATTTCTTCAAATAGTGGTTCTTGAAATGTCTTCGGTCAGTATTTTTTATCTATGCTTTTATGTTAAGTCATGTGTATCCTTCGAACTTTTAAATTTATTTTTGCAGTCATGTTTAGTTTATAACATTAAAGAAATCTCTCTTGCAAAAATTTAGAATTTTAAAATGAGATTAATTAAATATATATTTTAATATTTTTTGTGGTTAAAAATTCATATTTAATTCATCTTTCGTTAAAAAATTTAAATTTTTTTGAAAAATATTCTTATAATATTTTAAGAATGCTTGTGAAAAGTCAATCAAAGATTTGAATGGCAGACATCAACTAAATTAAAATTAAGGACAAAAAATGGTGACCGAAAACATTGGAAGGGTCATTATTTGAAGAAAATGTTAAGAATGACAAACATAATTTGATAAAAAATAAATAAATACACGGTTTAGTTTCAATTTGAAGATTCCTTTATAATATCCAATTAAATATGGTTTAGATTATATCAGTTTCAGATAATCCAATTTACAGTTGAAATTTTTATTATTGTTACTAATATTATAATGAAACGGTAAAATAGCATCTTTGATGCAAAATAAAATAAACAATAGATTAAAAATTAACATCTTTATAACATGTGAAATAGTAAAAGAAAATATTTAATTAATAAATATTATTGAAAAAAATATTATTTTTTTTTAAAGGATTAAATAATATATTAATATTATAGCTTTTTATTGATATGGTTTTGTTTTGAAAAAGAGAATGTAAGATCTGTCCTCGTGAGCTTAGCTCAATTGGTATTGACAATGCATAATATAAGGTATGGAGTTCAAATCTTGGCCACCACAAAAAAAAAAAAAATCTAAAATTTGATATGATTTAAATTGTTTTCATAAAAAAATATCTAAACCATCCAATTCAATTTTGTACAAATTTTGTTATTTTTTGTGTCAATTTACGGCTTTGATGTAGATGTGATTGAATTTGAATCCATAGATCTAACTTAAATCTCACATGAACAACTATGGAACAAATGAAACACAAATGTTGCTTATAATTCATAAAACATGGAGAAAAACAAGAATTCAGTCAAGGAACATCAAACCTATTGAGAAGCAGCACATTTCAAGATCTCAAGTCAAACATGAAATATTAAAACTTTCGTAACACACAATTATGGTCGAAAAAATTAATTTGATTTCCATGGAAGAAAAAAAAACCTTAACGGTGCGTTTGGTTATGAAGAGAAATTGTGAAGAGAGAAGTAGGTGGGAGAGAGTTTGAGAAGAGAGAAACAAGTGAGAAAAAGGTGAGAGATTGAGTAGATTTGATGTATGTTTGGTAGAAGAGAAAGACAAGAGAGATAGAAGAGAGAGAATAATGCAATTGCTTTTAAATGACAATAATACCCTTTAACAAAATAAAAAGAAACTACATAATTGTTTGGAGAAGAGAAACATAATTTATGTTCTCTTTTGTCAAAAAAAAATTTATTTTACCTGCAATACATTTTTTTATCAACGTTAATTAAAACATTTATTTTAATTAATTAAAAATACAATAATCTTCACATACATGAATGATAGCACAACCATTCATTATATTTACGTTTGTCTTTTCCTGATGCAATGAGGGGTATAATTGGAAAATAGCAAAATTGGCAACTCTCTCTTCTGTTTCTTCGCAACAATGTGAAGATTAAAAAAACAGTGGGCCCCACAGGTTTAAACTCTCTCTTCTCTCTTTCTCACCACAACCAAGCAAGAGAAGTGTTGGACTTCTCTCCTATTTCTCTCTCTTTAACTTCTCTCTCTCCTTTTTCTCCTCTACCAAACAAAGTGTTAAAGAGATAGAGGGATGGAGAGATGTTCTTACCGTATAACTGTAAATGAGTTTGAAGGAATGACCGAATCTAGATGTACGAAATCACTAATGAAGCTGTAAAATAATAAACAAAAATATAAATCACTTAAAAAAAAACCAAAGCAAATTGATCATTCAGTGCATTAATAAGGAAAATTGAAGAGCGAAAGATTCAAACCTCAAAACCTAGAACGGGATAACAAGTGAAAATGTCTACCAAGTAATGAAGAAGTGAGGGCATGGAGTAATGGTTAAATACCAAATTTTTACGTATTGTAAAAAAACATCAAACCTTTATTGACATCAACAGAAGTTATGTGATTAAACGTAGTCAATTTTTTTAACACAAAATAAATAAATGTAGTCAAAAGGAGCGGATAAAATTTGTTATCGTAACTTTGACCCAAAAATTTGATTCAGACACCCCAAACAATAAAAAGGGTAAAAAGAATTTCGAAAATAAGTATTTTATTCACTACATAGTGATTTTGTGTGTGCATATACTCCCGTTCAACCAAAGAAAATGACATGAGTTATTTTCTTTATTAAAAATGTAAAAAGTAACAATAAATCAAAATTACCAAAAGGGGCATATACGAAGAGAGAGAGATTCACAACTTCTAACAAAGACAATCAATCAAAGAATACTAGAAGTATTTTATTTTTTTAAGGATAGAAAATATTTTTTTAGTAGTATGTAAAAGGGAATCAATTTAGTTCAAAACTTTACAATGTTGCCAACCAACGTCATAAAACACTGTTTTGTTCCTATCCTTTTATATGATCCATCATGTTATAAGAAAAAGAGGATCGGAGGATTTGGAGTGATCCCCTATACAAGAATGATAATCATCACTAAAGAAATTAGGATTACTAGTGAAACCAAGGTCCTTCCAAATAAGCATCACATTTGAACAATCCTTAAGGCAATGAAGAATAGACTCTTGAAAGGCGCTACTTCTGAAGCAAGAGGAATCTGAAGTATTATGGTGATTATGGAAAATAAGGTCCGTAAGAAGACTATCATGAAGAGTAAGTGATGAAAAATTTGGCATGTGCATCAAACCGTAATAAAGTAGTAAGTTATCGTCTTCATAAGGATTGTCGCCAACGAAGCAATTTGTTTTACTTATTTAACTAAGAAAGTGATAAAGGGGGTTTAAGGGTTTACACTTTTGAGTTGTGAGCTCAATACGGGTAGTAGTTTGCAAAATATTAAAGAGTTTGTTTTAAAGGTTAGACGACGATTATGATTCTTTGAATCTCCTCTGTCTTCTTTGTCAGATTAATGCAAGAGTCAATACCAATTATGATTAAAGCACTTTATAAATTATGTGTAGATTAAGAAACCGTGATTGATCTACATAACTACCTATATGTAATTGTTCTTGATCTCTATTGATGAATCATAAATCTAGCCTCATGCAGATTTGTGTTTTTAACCCTCATTGATCTACAGATTATGATAATTTCCTATCAGTCAATCATTTTTTGCATTAGCAATGTCACATTATTCGTATTTTTAACAAGTCCTGTGTCTCTGTCTATACACTCGTGTATGTGTCCGAGTCTTGGGCTCAGTAGTTCAAAAACGAAAAAATCTTTAGCAATTGCGCAATTTTGAGTCCCTATTCAAGAAAAGCATATCAAAATGTCCACCCCTTCCCACCATTCTGGTGACAAGTTCCGATTATGCTCCTAAAGCACGACTCACTTCAATAACAATTCTATACAATACAGTGGCAAGAACAACTCATGGAAGCAATGCACAAAATGTGGCAAACATAATCATATTGTGAATACTTGTTTTATTCATGATAAACTAACCACAGAGATTATTGTAAATGCTAAAACTCAAGAAGGATTGTATGCGATGGTTGCACCTCAAATCAATCAAACTTGAGAGCAATACCACTAATACAAGTTTCAAGCACAAATATTCAGTCCACACCTTGCATGTTATGTCTTTCAAAACTGTTCCTATGAAGTTTTTATGAAAGAAAACAAAATGAAGCCAACTGAATTTAGAGCACAAAATAGAACTTATTCTTAAGCACGGTAACAAGATTTAACAAACTCCTTCTAAAGGGCACAACAACATCAATTTGCAATCATTCAAATTTGTTATTTGAATCTACAATTAAAAGAGAAAAACTTAACAACCGAAAATGATCAACAACCAGATCATACCATTCCGCCATTATCATCTGCTTAAAGTGCAAGAGACTTCACCTCGTCTACTTTCCAAAATCCTTCCTCGTACTTGTACCACCTAACTATCCCTTCATCAGCTCTTGTACGTTGGCACATGATGCACGAGTCATCCATGCATGTGATAAATTCGCGCAATCGAGAAGCCTTTTGGCGAATAGTAGAATCAATTTCATTGATAATTTTTTTACACTGAGGAGGGGGCAGCAGACCTTCCATTAGAATGCAATGTGATATGTTGAGCACTTCTAAATGTTCTAAGCTGTCTAGGATGAAAATGAGCACATCTCTGTATAGGATTGAGCACCGAAGGCTCAAGACTCTCAATTTTGGAAAATATGTAGCAAGAGTTGAAGCAAAGAAGATGTTACATGGCCCCATAATCTTGAGTTCACTGAAGTTCTTGCAATTTGTTGCAATTTCATCTAGAAAATATGGCGTGTTTTCTATAGCAGGCATTGTCAAAGACTCCAGCTCTTTCCAGGAACGGATTGCCTTGCTCATTCCTGTACTTTTAATTCTGTTCCAAGCCGGCAGAACAAGGCGTTTGAGCCGTGGGCACCTGCAACAAGGGACGAGATTAGTTATTTAGGCAATTCACATTGTACTCCATTTTGAAGGAGTGCTAATAACTAGAATGCCGCATTCTCTTTTCAAAAATAAAAATACAAGCAACTTATCCTACAAAATATGCATAAAAAGTTGGTTCAACGTAAGTTATGAGATTAATGGAATATGCACCGTAATTTAAAGCTATTTTACACTGACATCTACTGAACAAATCACAATTTTTCAATTTTGCGAATTTGACGGTTTTCAAAAAAGGCAGTTACACAATTATTTGTTATGTCGGTGGGTTCTAGTTTGTTTGTCAGTGTAAAACACTTCTCCACTGACAGTTTATATCCATTGATCTCTATATATACGAATTTTAAAGTTGAAATTACCTTTCAGCAGTGTATGTCAAATGATCGTCACTTAGATACAAGTTGAAATGGAAGATTAATGTCACTATACTCTGTCTGCTGAGATTCAAGCAAATCTTCAATAATCGGGTTAATTTCTTATCAGATTGTTCAGCAACGTAAACAAAAGGCTCCACTGGAATCTTGATGAAGTTACTTCTCAACATTGACAAATCAAGTGTCTTCCAAAGAAATGGATCACAGCAAGCCATTCGCCATGCGCTACAAACATGAGCAATGCCAGAAATTAACTCGAATATTTCAAGCAACTGAAAAATCTTCACCAAAATATCTCTGTCCAGATCCTTCCATCTCCTCGTGTTTGAAACAACACCTTCCATTATGCCGATTTTCTGAAATTCTTAAGAAGCTCGTCAGAGCATTTCACCAGGAGAAACCAAAATTTAAAACATAAATAATTTTGAAGTATGCATATTCGAGTAGTTGATAAATTAAATACAGCGGTATAGTGAACATAGATTGGTCTAGTTTTTAAGAAATCAACTTAAATTTCATTAGGAGTTGTGTTCGAATCATTCGTGTGAAACTTTGTTTTGAAAAATTTCAAAAAAGATGTTTTGGTCACACGGTCACGTCATTCTTAACATGAAAGATTTTCTATGATTATATTGCACAGATTTTCTATGCCTATATTGCAAAAATGTCTTGCAAATAAAATTAATTTTTTGCTCATTGACATAACTAATAGAGAGGGATATTCTTTACCGTAAAGCAGTGAATGAGTTTAAAGCAATGACCAAATATAAATGTATGAAATCACTAACAAAACTACAAAATTATAGACATAAACATAAATTACTTTAAAAAATCAAACCAAATTGATCCTGTATTGATATGACAAATCAAAGAGAGAAAAATTTATACCTCAAAAATGAAAATGAGATATCAGGTGAAAATGCTTACTTTGTAACGAAGAAATAAGGGTTTGGAGTAATGGTTAAATACGAAATCCTTAGAGACTATAGAAGAACGTTCAACCTTTGTTGATATCCCAATAAGCTTTATGAATAAATGCGGTCAATATGAGTAGTTAAAATTCATCATAACTTTGACCGGAAAAATGTATTACCATAATTGATTCAAGCACCCTAGACAAACGTAAAAAGAATCCGAAATTAAATATTTTATACACTATATAGTGACTTTTTGTGTACATATACCTCTGTTTGACCAAACAAAAAATGACATGTATTATTCTCTTTTTTAAAAATGTAAAAAGTAATAATAAATCAAAATTACCAAAAAGGGGCGTGTATGAGAATAGGAGAAGCATCCTAATGCTCCTTAGTAGTGAAGTCTACAATTTTAAAGAGACGACTACATGACACAAACCTAAGGAATGTCCATGCATCCAATTTGACTAATCAGTTTGCACTAGAGTTGCCTTCACGCAAAGTATGAGAATAAGACAGCTTCCAAGAAAGGTGTTTGAACTCAACAATATTTCCAACAATTGTAGCATATGGATGTGTTGACGAAACTCCATCTTCAATAAGAGATATAGCAGTCTGAGAGTAAAATTCACACATGATATCTATAGCTAAGATCTCGAGCCATTTGTAAACCACACAAGATGGCTTGAAGTTCAGCATTGACATTTCTAGTAATTCCATAGCTTCCAGCAAAGTCAACCAATTCCAAAGATAGTTCCTAAGTAGACTACCATATCATGAACGTCCAAGGTTGTCAAGAGAATTACCATCGACGTTCAGTTTGACAGAGTGACCTGTATAAGGGCACCAAGAAACAAGTCTTGGAATGTGATGGGGTACACATGAAAGACTTTTTTTAGTAGTATACAAGAGACAATGAATTTGGTTCAAAACCTTGCAATGTTGCCAACCAACTTCAAAAATAAATGTTCATTCCTAACCTTCCATATGATCCAGATGTTATGGGAAAAAGGGGATCAGAGGAGTTGGAGTGACCATTTATTCAACAAAGATTATCATCACTGAGAAAATTGGGATGACTAGTGAAACCAGGATCCTTCCAAATAAGCATCACCTTCAAACAATCCCTAAGGCAACGAAGAACAGACTCTTGAGGGGTACCACATATAGAGCAAGAGGCATCTGAAGTGGTATGGTGATTATGGCAAATAAGGTTTGTAGGAAGACTATCGTGAAGAGTAAGCCAGATAAAGAAACTGATGTTCTGTGAGACATTTAAGTTTCAAACCCAAGACTAGTTAGTTGTAATTATAGACATAGAGGAAGCATTAGTATATGTTAACCAATAGTAGGTGCTTTTAGTTGAATAGTCTCATGTAGCAGAAGGTTCCCAAATAAGAACATGACATATTAAAACATGGTTGAAGAATTGAAGATGCATTGGTCAGAGACTTCGTGGTATAAGAAGCACCTTTGTAGTCAACCTCATCAAAAGTATGAGAATTAGACAAATACTTACTGGTTAATAGTTTCACCCATAATTTATCGAAGTATGGATGATCTCCCAAGTATGTTTACCAAACATAGTTGTTTACAAATATGTCTCGTTTGAGTTTTGGTCCTTGTAAAAAAAAAATTCAGAAATCCATCCTCGCAAAATTTTCTGTCTTTTAAAAAAGTCTCTGGGCCCATTGAAGTTGCAAGGTGGCACTCAGATGCTGATGTGGCACATGCTGACTGTGCATAATTGTCCACATGGCATATGACATGACATTTAAATTAATTTAAAAATGTAAAAACAATTTAAAATTTCTGGAAATGAATTTTCGAAATAAAAATATAATAAAATCGAAATTAATAAAAAAAAAATATTATTTTTAAATAAAAAAATATGGTTTTTAATTTTCCAAATTAAAAAGAAAAAAATTAGAAAATATTTTTTGAAAATTATAAAAACAAATTCAAAATTAAAATAAAAGATTCTTTTATTTTTTTCGTAAATAAAAAAAAAACAAAAAGTTACATAACATTTTTTGAAATTTTTTAAAAAATTAGGCAATTTATTTTCAGATTTTCTTTCAAAATTAAAAAGAATTAATTAATTTTTAAAAAAAAATATTTTCTGTTTTTTTTTTTAAAAAAATGTTATTTTAATTATATAAAAATCATGAAAAAAATTCCAAAAATTTAAAAAATAAAAAAATAGTTTTTGAAATAATTTTTTTCCAACAATTTTAAATGTTAATTTTGAATTTGTTTTTTGTAAATTATGAAAAATAATTTCCAAATTATTTTTTAAAAAAATACTGCTAATTTAAAAAAACAAATGAAATTTTTTTTTTCGTAATTTTTGAAAAATATAATTTATTTTTGGTTTTTTTATTCTGAATTTTTTTTCCAGATTTTTGAATATGTATTTTTTATTTTTTTAAAATTTATAAATTATTTTTAATTTTTAAACAAAAATCTGAAGATAAATTTTCTAATTTTTTAAAATTTTTCAAAAAATGTTATGTAACTTTTTGTTTTTTTTTAATTTACAAAAATTAATTTCCGAAAAAAATAAAAAAAAACTTTTATTTTAATTTCGAATTTGTTTTTATAATTTTTAAAAAATATTTTCTACTTTTTGTATTTTTAATTTGGAAAATTAAAATCCATATTTTTTTATTTAAAAAAATAAACTGATTTTTTTTTTATTAATTTCGGTTTTTTTCTTTTTTTATATTTCGAAAATTAATTTCCAAATATTTTAAATTGTTTTTACATTTTTAAATCAATTTTAATGCCAGGTCAGATGCCACGTGTGCAATTATGTACAGTCAGCATGCGCCACGTCAGCATCTGAGTGCCACCTTGCAACATCAATGGGCCCAGGGACTTTTTTAAAAGACAGAAAATTTTACGATGATGGATTTCTGAATTTTTTTTTTACAAGGACCAAAACTCAAACGAGGCATATTTGCAGGGACGAGTCAAATATTTAAGCCTATTTTTTTAAAATTAAACTTTGATATTTATAATTATATTTTGATGAAGAATCAGTGATGCATATTTCTTTCGAATATTGTACATGCATATAAATTTTATTATAAACTTTTTTTTAAACATATCTTAACATGAATTTCAGAAATTCTATATATTAACTTATCTGCATCGCATCGCAACGCCACCATGTATCCAGACATCATAGTTTCTCAAGGATCCAATATCTTCTGAAGCTCTGACACCAGCATCATTGGGATGAATGAAGCTGCCATTGCCAATACATGGCACGATATCAAAGACAGATTATTCCAAGGTTGTTTCATGCGTTTAACTTATAAAATAAATGTTGATATTTAGTCTCTTAAACAAGTAGATGTATCAACACTCAATTACAACATACTTCCTCCGGATACTGTTATAAATGAAAAACAAATTTTTGGTATATTGAATAATTAGATGCATTTCGTCGACCAAGTGCATCAATTATTTAATGAATTAATAAATAGATCTCTAATTTTAGCCATGTGTTTCAACACATACTCCCCTCAAACAACTTAAAACTCGTTCTAGATATTTATATTTATCAACCATCAAGTTACATCTCTTTGAAATATTTTATAAACAATGTTCGTATATTATTTACCATAAAAAAATTGGACAAATATTATTTTATTTATTTATATATCTTGCCAGTCCTACATTCTTTTTTACATTAGAAGTGTAACATATTTGTGTTTGTATTATGTCCAATGTCCGTCAAGTATCCATGTCCAGTGTTTCGTGTCTCTGTACGCGCTTCATAGTTCAGAAATGAAAATCTTTGGGATGAATTGTGCAACTTTTGGCCCCTGTTCAAGGCATTCTCCATGCTTGTTTACAAAGAAAGGCATTTCAACGTGCCCACCCCTTCCACCATTTTGGTGACAGCCTCCAATTATGCTCCTAAAACACAACCCCCTTCAATAACAATACTATACAAGACAGTGGCAAACTTAATCATATTGTGAATACTTGTTTTATACATGATCTACTTACCACAGATTAATGTAAATGGTAAAACTCAAGAAGGATTGTATGTGAATTGCACCTCAAATCAATCAAACTTGAGAGCAGTGCCACTAATATAAGTTTCAAGCACAAATATTCAGTCCTCACCTTTAATTTTCAAAACTGTTCCTATAAAGTTTCGGTGAAAGAAAACAAACAGTCTTACAAAATGAAGCCAACTAAATTTAGAGCACAAAATAGAACTTATTCTTATGCACAGTTACAAGATTTAACAAACTCCTTTTAAAGGGCACAACAACACCAATTTGTAATCATTCAAATTTGTTATTTGAATCTACAATTAAAATAGAAAAACTTAACAACCGAAAATGTTCAACAACCAGATCGCCGTTATTGTCTGCTTAAAGTGCAAGGGACTTCACCTCATCTTCTTTCCAAAATCCTTCCTCGTACTTGTACCACCTAACTATCCCTTCATCAGTTCTTGTACGTTGGCACATGATGCACGAGTCATCCATGCATGTGATAAATTCGCGCAATCGAGAAGCCTTTTGCCGAATAGTAGAATCAATTTCATTGATAATTTTTTTATACTGAGGAGGAGGGAGACCTTCCATTAGAATGCAATGTGATATGTTGAGCACTTCTAAATGTTCTAAGCTGTCTAGGATTAGAATGAGAACATCTCTGTATAGCGTTGAGCACCGAAGGCTCAACACTCGTAATTTTGGAACAAATGCAGCAAGAGTTGAAGCAAAGAAGATGTCACATGGCCCCATAATCTTGAGTTCACTGAAGTTCTTGCAGTTTGTTGCAATTTCCTCTAGAAAATATGGCGGGTTTGCTATACTAGGCATTGTCAGAGATTCCAGCTCTTTCCAGCAACGGATTGCCTTGCACATTCCTGTTCTTTTAATTCTGTTCCAAGCCGGCAGAACCAGTCGTTTGAGCCGAGGGCACCTGCAATAAGGGGCGAGATTAGATATTTAAGCAATACACGTTGCAATCTCCAATTTGAAGTGTTAATAAACTAGCAAGGAGTGCTGCATTCTCTTTTCAAAAATAAAAATACAAGCAACTTATCCTACCAAACATCGTATGAAAAGGTGGTTCAATTCAAGTAATAAGATTAATGGAATATGCATTGTAAGAGTAAAGTTATTTTACACTGACATCCAATGAACCAATCACAATTCTTCAATGTAGCAAATCATGTTTGATGGTTTTTAAATAAAAGGCGGTAGATCTAATTGGTTGTTAGTGTAAAACAACTTTCCACTGACAGTGCATATCCATTAATCTCTATATTTTAAAGTTGAAATTACCTTTCAGCAGTGTATGTCAACTGATCATCACTCACGTACAAGTTGAAATGGAAGATTAATGTCACTATACTCTGCCTGCTGAGATTCAAGGAAATCTTCAATAATCGGGTTAATTTCTTATCAGATCGTTCATCAACGTAAACAAAAGGCTCTAATGGAATCTTGATGAAGTTACTTCTCAACATTGACAAATCAAGTGTCTTCCAAAGAAGTGGATCACAGCAAGCCATGCGCCATGCGCTACAAACATGAGCAATGCCAGAAGTTAACTCGAATATGTCAAGCAACTGAAAAATCTTCACCAATATATCTGTGTCCAGATCCTCCCATCTCCTCGTGTTCGAAACGTCTTCCATTACGCCTGTTTTCTGAAATTCTTAAGAAGAATTTCAGCGCAAAGGAATGCCTACAAAAACCAAATTTAAAACAAAAAAGTAAGTTTAAACATAATCCTAAAAACTAGAAGCAGAGCATAAAGAGGAGAAAACATTTTCTGAAAACAAAGGGTAAAACAATTAAAAACATCCACCAAAGTTCCACATCTTTGTGCCAAAGAAATGAACAAATGATCAATTTAAACTAAGAAATTATTACATCTAATACAAAGCAATTCATGGTATCCATTAACTCTAAAAAAAAACACTGTTAAAGTTCAGATCGATCTTTGATTAGACAATTTCATCATGAGTGAAAAATCAAAACAAGATTATGAAAAATGAAATTTTGGATTTCGAATGAGTGAAAAATGAAGAATTAACTTCACTAAGTAACTTGTGCCAAATTCCATTACCCTTTCTAATACAAAAAATTCTAATTTTCTCGCATCAGATCTTGAAAGTGTCATATCCAAAAAACCAATAAGTGGTTTGTTCAATTACCACCAACTTCCTCTGATCAACCAAATTGAAGAAACCAAGAAATGAAAAATCAAACAAAACAACTCTTGGGGGCTAAAAAAATCATGGGTTGGTCAATTCAAACGAAGATCTAATACATGTGACATAAATTTTCTATCTTTAAGAAATTAGAAATGAAACAAGATATGAAAGTACATGCATGATTGTGTCTTGTGATTGTTCATGCGTGTACAGTACAGACAGGAGAGAGGATCGACCTTAGAGGACAGCACGAGAAGAGTGCGGGGTGGACGATGATGTGGTTGTCCTTGTTTAGGAACAGAGTTGTTGATGAATGAATGAAACACAAAATGCAGAGGTTTTGATGTGTTTGGTACTTTGGTTCATTTCTTATTCAATTATTTAATTAATTTTTCTAGGGGAAAAATAAATTATTTAATTAACTATTTCTTTCATCCCAAATTATAAATCGATTGAATAATTTACATAAATTAAGAAAAAAAATTAATTTTATAAGATTCCTTAAAAAAATTAATTTTATATCGAAAATGAAAATTATGAATTTATTCATATCGTGTTTGTTACATTTGTTTTAATATTTAAATTTATTCTTATCTATTTGTGTGTTATTTGTATTGAAAAATCAGGGTATTTTTTAAAAGAAAAATCCAACTCAAAAGTGGTGAAAATGGTAGTTTTTTTATATATAGTATAGATAAAAAAAAAAGTCACGCTATCATAGTTTGTATGAGCAATTATAAACCAGCAAAGTCAAATAATTCATAAAATTAATCGACTTTGATTAGTTGTAACATGAAAGAAAAAGAAAAAAAAATTGTTAATTATGAATTTTGATGTAGAGGACTGAGAGAGATAGAGAAAAACTAAACAATTTGAGAACGAACTATGAAGTGTGAGAACCCTACTTATTAATATTTTTTGCTCACATTTGTTACTAATCTTTTTTTAGAGGATTTAAAGTTTAATCTTTAACGATATTTTTTCAAACGTTTGTTACTAATCTATTTTTTGAAGGATTTAAAGTCAAATCTTTAACATTATTTTTTGCTTATGTTTGTTACTATTTTTTTTTAAAGGATTTAAAGTTCAATCTTTAACCTTAAGTTTTTGTTCCGTTTGTTACAATTGATCAAATGCTAAAGAAGAGTAACTTATATTAATAAAATAATAAAATAATATGGAAATATTGTTTTTTTAAGGGATATGAAAATACTTGACAATCTTTGTAGTTTGTATTGAGGGGAACAACGCAGACATACAACATAAACTTTAGTTTTCCAAATAGATAACATTAATTAGTTTTATTGAAAAAGATAAAAGTAATTGACAAAAGGTATAATTGACAAATTGTAACTTTAAAATAACAAAAAGACAGTTAAATAAGAACGAATAATTTAAAGGGAGTACTAAATACGTTAGTTACCGAATAAATATATAAAATTAATTGTTTTTTATAATAAAAGGCCCGAGAGAATATATATTTAAGGGAAAACAAACTTTTTAAAAGGGATTCTATAATTAGAAAAAGGATAACTAACAATCAATTGTTATCACTATGATTTTATTAATGTAAGTCAAATGAGGTGTGTGGAAAAAAAGACAAAGACAAAGATGCGCATAACAAGGGGCGTTTCGGAATTTCGAAACGAGGCTTCGAATTATTTAAGGCTGCAAAGGGACACCGTTTCGTCTAGGATCCGTTCGTTACGAAACTGTGTTACCGGTTTAGATGATAGATTTTTTTTTGACAAAAGCGGTTTTTATGTTGGCTGCTCATTTTAAGGGAACGCCAGCCTTGCAAATTCTTTGCTTTGCTTTCCAACTAAAATATTCACGTGTAGTACTTTGCTTCTTTCTTCTTTTAGGGGAATATACTTTGCTACTATTTTTGTTATAATATTTTTAACGGTTTGTTATACAAATATTCACATACCGACCACTACTCCTATTACGTTTGTTATAAGTATATTTACTTCTTTTCTTTGAGAAGATGGCAAAGGCAAAAAAAGAAGGAAAAATTCCACAAAACTAAATGAACATTTCGAAACATGTAAGTGTCAAAAATATCATCTAAAAGAAGTCTTTGAAACTCTTTTGAGAGATGGAAGCCCTATTCAAATATAATTTTCTTCTTCCATGTCCACAAGCGGAAACATGCTACAATAAAAGTGGTCTCACACTCATTCTTGTCATTCTTGTGGGCTCCATCATTTTTTTTGTCTATATTGTTTAAGATTCAATCTTGTAATTCAAAGAAAAATGATAATAGAAGTCATTAACTTGATCCAAATCTGGGTTGCTTGCATTCAATCTCTTAAAAGTATGCATGGTTTTTTCGTCTTCATTTCCACAAGTTGGGAAAAGGGGAAAATTCGACTAACCCGTATATGTGTTCTTGCGATAGTTTGTTAGGAGAAGCTCATGAGCATCAATCCACATGAAAATTTGAATTCTATGAGACTCATTCCCACTGCACAAACTCTTCCAATCCCCCTCAATATGTTGATTTATTTCCTGCTGAAGATTATAAGTGCTTTGAACCATAAAGTGACGAGTGTTGGTGTCGCCCCAACCAATGGAATTAGGGTCACCAATTTCCTTGGAAGCTGAGAACTAATTCACAATGGTATGGGGCAAATGAGTGTTGAGAAAGTTGATGTCCCAATTGTCTAACTTTGTTCGAGCATCCTTCACAATGAGATTCGTGTCAACGGACTGCCTAGTAGCAAAATTCATGAGATAGTGGTTGTCATACATCCACTTATCATCAGGTCTATTGATCATGTTCGGCAACATTTTCTTCAGAAAGGCTTCTTCATTCATTTTTATATTACTATTATTACAAAAGAGAAATGAAATGAGCATTGTCATTGTATATTACTTTTATATTGTGTTCAATAAGAATGTAACATTTGATAGTTATTTTTAAGAATCAGTTATCAAATACTCACTCCAATTCTTTTTATAAGAAACAATTGACTTTTTAGTTTTATTAATTAATTGATGTATCTGATAAATATTCTAGACTGGATACATAATTATTCAATTAATCAAAAAAATCAATTGTTTATTATATACACGATTAGTGTACAAAATTTTACACATACATCCAATGATATGTTACCAAATCAATAACTAATAAGGTTTTTTTTTTTGTTACAATAACTAATAAGGTATGATAAGTCATATGTTTTTAACTCATTAAATGTTATGCTAACACCCAATTTGATGTATGTTAAGAGTAAGGCTTTTGTATATTGATGGTGTATATAAATATAAATTAAACTATAAAATAAACATACATAATAATATGGCCATACAAAGTGACGCGAAAGGGAATTAAACGTGATTTATCATGGAAGAGTTAAATAATATGGCCATACAAATATTGTCAGCATGTTTTAGTCACCCAAGCACTTCGATTTATCATGGAAGTGTTAAATAATTGTAGTTGCTCCCTAATCAACTATGTAAACTGTAAAGGTTGACAAGTTCTTATATAGCATCATACAAAGTGACGCGAAAGGGAATTAAACGTGAAGGACCCGCTTGTAGAAATATTTTCCTTATTTTGGGAGGAAAAGTCATGGAAAAAAATTGCAAAGTAATGTAACTAGCCATGACATTTGGGAAAGAATTACACAAAACTTTTCACTTCAAACCAAATGATTGATGCATAGTGTAAAAATTGTAAGCCGATAATACATATAAATTAAATACATAATTAGACAATTAAACCAAATGATTAATTGATAATGTAAATTATTTTATTATACTAATACATATCTCACTTTCTAGTCGTCATCTTTCCTTTTACTTTCTTTCCCCCTCACTTTCGTTTCCAACCCAAATAAAGCATTATCATTTTCACACTTAAAAGGAAATATAAAGAAAAAAAAAATTAAAAAATTGATCGATAGTTTGATAGTGTAACTTCCGGTCACTCTTGTTTATTACCAAACGTAAGGATACCATACTGCCATATTGGGGAAACTTTTACCCTCGTTGCCTCAAATTGGGACATCCCTTTACATTGCGTAAGATATAATCAGTTTTGAAGCATGGTGTTAAATATCACGACAAATGTAATGTTTCCGCGAAGGACTTGCAAATTTCAGCTAACTGATTAATTAAAATCTGTTGGCCGGAAAACTCGATGGGTGAATGACACGAATGAGCTTAGTTTTTTGTGACTAATTTCATTTCCGTTGGAAGAAGAAAAAAAAACATAAACAAGGCAGAAGGGAGGTAGAGAGGCAAAAACTGGAAGGCTTAACTATAACAATATATAAGAATATTGATCAAAATATTATCTACAATATACAACACTAGAGGATACTTTATGAACCCTGCATCTCACCTCACTTATACAAACCGAATTGACCTGTTAAAGCACATGAAAAATCAACAAGAGTTGTGATGAGTGCCAATTTACTTCAAAAATACAAGAGTTGTGACAATTTTTGAAGCAACTGCTATCAGCATCAACCAACAAACCAGCTTGTCAATCGCGCAGAACACAATTAAAAATAAATAAAAAACTACTTCCTTATACCCTCATCTGCAGCTAGGACAATAATTTTGTTGGTAAATATATTATGCAGATAATAGTATCTCACAAGTAAAAAATGAGTTGATGATTTAAATTGCGTATTCTATCACCATAATAGGAAAATAACTGATATAGGAGCTTAGAGAAGAATGTTGGTTCTTTAAGGAGTAAGGAAAGAAAAGAAAAAAGGGGAAAGAGGTGCTTCACCTGCTAACTAATGTCTTTGCAATGCTTCTTGCATTCTCTAAAAGTTGAAAGCTTTTTGCATGGTCGTCATCATTGTCATCATCTGATATTGTAGCTTTTAAGTTTGAATAGAATTCTTTATATGCTCTACCAAATTCTTGATGCGGACAGTGGTGTAATTCTTGCTCTTGATAGATAACAGGTTCATCCAACAACAACTCTTTTCCTGATCTACCATGTATTCTGCTGTTAACTAGTGCTTCTAATTTGGAAGCCATGACAATAGCTCGGCTAATGCAATGCGATGGTACCTGAAAAACATGATGTTTACGATAAATCTTAAATGAGATTCAATATATTAGAAAAATTCAACAGTTAAATAATTAGTGAGTTGAGACATCAGTTGTAAAACCAAGATATCAAGACAATCACCAAACTTCTTCGCCATAATGTTAGTTTGTAATGAATGAAGTAGCTCTGAGAAAGAAATCAACTCCGACAAAATCAACCAATTGCTTTAGGAGCGATGCAAAGTACTACCTCCATCCCAAAATAAATGTCTTTCTCACAGAGACATTTGTCTTAAATGTAATATTTTTTGGAAGAAGAGTGTCAGTATTAATTATTTTATTTCAATTTAACTCCAAAATTGGCATTGTGTGCATCACTTCCTAATCATTAGACTTCACCGTGCATTTATGACAATAGTTAATAACCAGTAGGAAACAAGATTAATTTTGTAAGATTGTTATATTGATCAATTCATTTATCAATTTTCTCAAGCAAATGAAAAAACTTTAAACGACTCTTATTAGTTATTATGAATCAGGGGAAGTAATATATAATGATGTGAATTTACCTGTGCCAGCTGGGCAACCTTAAAACCAAAACTTCTCTCAGAAACACCAGGTACGAGTTTATATAGATAAGTGACATCTTCATGATCGTTATAGTTTTTACTCGCATCATCGTGTGAGGTCAGATGTGACATGTGGTATGCTGCTACAGAGCCTGGAAATTCAGTTTCCAGACTAGCAATCTTTGGATAATGAGTGACAAATAGGACCAAACTTTTCTTCTGCTTCAGAAGATGATGTAATGTCGCATAAGCAATGGCCATGCCATCATGTGTACTTGTACCTCTCCCAAGCTCATCAAGTATAACCAGTGAACGTCCTGTACATCTATGAAGTATGTGTGAAGTCTCGCTCAATTCTTCTAGGAAGGTGCTTCTCCCTTGCTGAATACTGTCAGAAGCTCCCATCCGGGTGTAAATCCCATCCAGGACATGCAGTTTTGCTGATGATGCTGGTACAAAGGAACCAACCTAGAAAGATCAGGGAATGTTTCAATAAAGCGACAGCCGTAAAGGACATGGTTGTCAAATAAAACCAGTCAGATAAATATTATGGAGGTGGAAATAGTTCAATAATTTAGTATGGGAAATAATTTGAAAGAAAAAACTAACTCAATTTCAAGACATTCGAAGCATAAGAAACCTTTCCCAGAAAAAATAATTTCCCTTCAGACTAAGCATAAATGTAGCAGACAGTGCATTGATCCTACCTGAGCCATGAGAGCGATCAGAGCTACTTGGCGAACATAGCAACTTTTGCCCCCCATATTGGGTCCAGTGACAATCTGACAGTACTCTCTATCGGCGTGCATGCTTGTATCATTTGGGACAAAATTATTTTGTAAGGTAGTCTCCAAAACCTGGTGAGAAATGACTTACGATAATGAGTCTTTTGTTACCAATCAGTGAGAAAATTGAATCAACTCAGTCGAAGTCAATACATACAAAATTTCAAACCACTAAATACATACCGGATGTCTACCAGAACAAATTTGCATCTGAACAGGCTCATGATCATCTACAAAAACAGGGCGGACATAACCCTGTCGCAGAAAACTATGTTACAAAATGCAAAAAATATTTGGAGGCACTTAAAAATCCTTCAAGAACAAACCTTATTTCTAGAAAGAATGGCAAGTGAATGTAGGCAATCTAAAGCAGCCAGTGCTTGAACAGAAGCTTGGAACTCAGCATAGTGTTTACTGAAGTCCCTCAGAAAGCTATCCCATGCAGCTCGGCAGGCAACAGTAAGCTTCTCTTTCGCTAATGATAACTCATCCAATGCTGTCACTACTTCAGGAGGGTGATACCGAATTGTTTTCTTTGTGCTATTTACTTTAACCCAATTTAAAGGCACTTTTACATCAGTTGATAACTGCAGCCAAAATGAATAACAATTATAACTTATTCACAACACAACCAACCATTAATTCTATGTAAGCATAGGTTTTAACTCAATTGTTAAATTAGAGTTCCTGATTGGTGAACAAGAAGAAACAAATAATTGGAATTAATTTTTAAGTTCACTGTAGAAAGGAAAACAAAATTGAGACACTTGGTAATAACTTAATATTTAG
Source organism: Medicago lupulina (assembly GCA_958299785.1). Lineage (NCBI taxonomy): Eukaryota > Viridiplantae > Streptophyta > Magnoliopsida > Fabales > Fabaceae > Medicago > Medicago lupulina. Next base: position 6,688,356 of record OY283141.1, read on the forward strand.
AAGCAGTCAAACAATCAAGAACCAAACGGATATTGACAACAGACAATAAACATTTATCATTCATCCTTATTCCCAGGGGTAAAGTTGGGGCATGGGAAAGATAAGTATGACCATAATTTCCCTTAACCAATCCTTACAATTTATAATTTGCACACATTTGGAGCATTAAAAAATATCATACAGCAATACAGCATGCATGCAATCTGAGCAGATGTTTCAGATCAAATAGAAAAGTAAATGCCAATAAGGCGACAACTAAATATGAGCAGCAATGCAAAAAGAACTGGAATAGTAGAAGGCACTTTGTAACCATCTTTCCAGCATCTATAATGTCGTGTTGAAAAACTTAGGTGTCTCGGTCAAACTACCTCTATCAAGTGAGTTACACCAGAAACACACATATATTCCAATTTCCGCATTCCGAGCCGTTTGCGGTACAAGTCAATCAAAGAATCTAAATGTTCTACTGCCATCTGAAAAGCCTTTCGAGCTGTAATTACCTATTCACAGTAATATTATTTTCAATATAGATCATAAATAAAACAGAGAATAAAATGAAGCCCAAAAAGAAGCCAATTATAAGGTGTGATTTTTTCACACATCATACACAGACAGACCTCTGGAAATTGCTCCTCAGTTGCAATGATCATATTTGTCCAATCTCCTTGGCAAGCAGAGTCTTCATTTAGAGATGACAACATCCTTGCAGCATTACCAATAACATTTGTAGAGGACACAGTTGAAATTAACTTCTTTAACAAATCAGAGCGCAATTTATTATTGTTATTATTATCACCCTCTCCTATGTTAAGTTGCTGAAGCCGTTTTCCAGCAGATAAAATAGCTTGAACAATGGCAATAAACTGTGAAAAGACAGCATGATTAAAGCAATCAATAGCTTGAAGCTTTATGGTCAATTAAAAAATATCTAAGTGGAATTATACGAATCAAATATGATATATCAAGAATCTGAATGACTATAACTGTTCAGAAATAGCAATGCTCTTAACCATTGCTTCACACTGCATTGAAACTCTAGTGAAATGTGAACAGATATCACTAGATAGGACCATTGATTAAATAATTTAAGTTATATAATATAGTGAAATACATTAACATCCAACAAAAAGCTATTTATCACCTCAGATGGGGTAGCAGTGCAATGGAAAATTCTTGTAATTCCACGCTGTATATCAGGTGCCCGGCCCAGGGATGTCAAAACCAATGAAAGAATGTGCGCTAACTCAGGCTGCACAATTGCTACATCAGAATCTTCCTCAAAGCGTCCAAGATTCTTCATACCATTACAAGTTCCCATGGACTCTGCGATTTCAGATACAGCATTAAGACGAGCAGCAATCAAGGTTTGATCACACAATGGGTGTGATACCTGTATCATGCAGATGAATAACAATTAAACAGAGAACTTTTTCGGCTGGTTTAGGGAAGATAATGAGGAATTTAACACTCAGTGATGGTATATCTGGAATGGAAGCATCCCATACCCAATGCTTAAGAAGCCTGGAACCAAATATAGTAAGAGTGTGATTCATAACTTGCAGCAAGGAACCGCTCGCAGATCCATCACTGTTATTTTGTAAAACCTGAAAACATAGGAAATTTTCGTTAGCTGCAAGAATATTCAAGACAATTTGGTATGAGGAAAAACAAATTAATAATAGTGTATACAAACAAGAACATGGATCAAATAAATATTATAATAGGTGGTAAGAAAATAAAATAGCATATAATGATCTTGTGACCCATATAAAAGAATAGAGGTATGCATGTTGTTGTCACGGGTCAGCAAGAAGCCAACATACTGTATTTATAAACTATAACTACTTTCATATGAATCTATAAGAACTAATACCTGAACCCAGGAAAAAAAAGGGGAGATTTATACATGCTGCAGTCACCAGCCAACAAGAACTCGCGATATTTAATTACTATACTTTAATTGTTTTATATATGAATCTTCAAGCACTAATACCTAAACCAGAAAAGGAAAGGGCAGTTTAAATGTATGATTAGATTGATCAATAGTGAAATTTATCCATGTTCCACGATAATGTCAAAATGAATACGTTGGTCCAAGTCATGTTAACAGGTTTAGTAATTAGTGGAGACTCTTGTCATACTGAGTAAATTCACAGGATATTTAAGCTTATCTTAGTGATGACCGCCTTTCTTTTTTTGAAAAAGGTGATGACCACCTTTCTGATAATCTATTCTTTAGATAAAACTCTTTGCGGTTTATTTCATCAAAAAATGATCGAGTGAACAATTTCCATCCACTACACATGTGATAGTTACAATTTTCACACTTTCAAACCAAAATAAAAAATGAAACATCCAGCATGGAGGTGTATAGTATGCTTCTCTTTAATTTTTATTTTTTTTAAGTATGCTTTGCCTTTGCTAACCGCTCTCAAGAAACGAAAGTGCAGGTTATAATTACCTCCAGTTGTTGAAGTGTATTAGCTGAGAGAGTCATTTCTTTATTGCTTACGAAGGGCCTTAAAGCACCTGAGCACAGAATTCTTTCAAAACCGAATCCCTTCAAATGACGAATAGTTAAGGCCAGAGCTTCGACAGCCAAATCAGGCAAGTTCATCGCCTCCTTTATAAAACAGTAGAGATAGAACAAAGTATGTTATCAATATAAATTGCAACAAAAATAAATGTATATCTATAATCTGTAAAGCAAAACAAATTTGTCATCATGATTTCTTGGGAACAAAAATTTAACTAGTAAAGCTTAACTAGGAAAAAGAAGAATTTCAAAATTTAGCATTTGATTACATTATCATAAACTAAAATCCACTACAACAATAACAGCATCCAATCCTTTTTGGAGTTGATACATGGATCAAGAGACTTGTCAATTAAGTTTGAGATAGATCATTTATCTCTTAATCTCTCGGTGGTTTGGCATAATATTCTTTGGTCTGTCTCTACCTCTGATTAATGGAATATCATACTATCATCCATCTAGCCAACCATCCATGCCGATTACATACCAAGGTTTTTACATGTTTTCGTAACACGTGCTCAAATCACTTAAGATGAGACTCACCATCTCCTCTACAATGGGAGCTACCCTTACTTTTTCTCTAATGATTTAATTTCTAATCATGCCTTGTGTAACCACTTATCCATTTTAACGTTGTCATCTTTGCAGGCTTATGTTTTTACCACCTAACATTAAATCTCATACAGAATTGTGTGTTTAATAGTAGCGCAGTAAAAAAATTCTTTAAGCTTGAGTGATGATTCAATAGTACAAGCATGGTTGCCAAGATCACGCGATAACTTGAGATAGCACGTGATCTCACGTGTCTATCTTCCTATGAAGTGGCTGCGCGGTAGAGAACTCGCCGGATATGGCGGTGACGGCACAGCTGGTACTACGAAGAAGACCGTGAAAGCACCGCAACGACACTCTTCTCTTGCGCCGGTGGCGAAGGTTTTTAGACCCAGTTTGTGGTGCAACTTTCATGACCCCGGGATTTTGACCCGAATACAAGCAGATTTGCGACGCAAAAGAGGGAAACGCTGAACGGTAACCTTTTTTTGTGGGACTCATGCATTTTTAATAGAGTAATAGTAGGTAATAACTTCCCAACTTGGGAATTTCTCCTATCATTTTCTAGCAATAAATATTTTACGGGTTCAATGCTTCTGGATTCCAATTTCTTCTATAAACCCTTTACGACTCTGCACCACTACTCATCTCAAGCACTTCTTTCTAATCTCAATTTCTTTCTGCCTTTCACATTCTTCTTGATAGACTTATTGCTTTTCAAATTTGATCATGTCTTTAAGCATATTCCTATATCTATATTATTGCTATATTGCTTTTAGATGCTGGTGATTACTCTAATAAAGAGCCTTGGATGATTTGATGGGATCATACAATCCGTGTTGTGATCCCACAATTTACGATTTTCCTATACCCAAACGATCTTAGGTGGGATCTCGAGTTCGACAACCATGAGTACAATTTGCATCTGAAACATTCCTCCATTTTATCCATCTAGCTTGGATCATACTCTTATGGGTGACGTCTCCCTTTGGATCATAAACACGAGATTATGGTATTATAGGTTATCAAATGTTCACCTCTAAGTTATAATTTCTGTGTTTGTTACTAAATGTGTATTCCATATTCTGTTTTTCTTCTACTTTGGCGAAAGTAAAACAGATTTTGACTCATATATATAAACTATAAGGCACTGTAATAACAAATTCCAATTACCTGCTTTATAAGCACAAGACAGATTTTGACAGGTAGAAAAATGCATATTCAAAATAGCAAAATAATAATGATTCTAAGACTTTTTAAAGCTTGCTAAATACTGGTAGATGGTACCTTCACTACCATCTGCTGACTTCCAAGCTCAGTCAATTCATTGTTTTGCATTGAATCTGGACTGTCAGCATGTGTGTTCTCATACAATGTCATAACTTCAGCAAAAGCGCCTCCGTTGGTGAAGCAATCTCGTGAGGCACGCTCGACGCGAGCATTTGAGGAGGGTCCAGCAAAAGCCAGTAATAACTAATAATAGATCAAATCACACAATTGGATCTTAGGGTTAGAAAATCTGTTTGATAATTGATCAGCTTGAGCTTTTGATCACTGTAAGTAAACCATCAATTTAACATGAGCATAAATTTTTTCTTCTAGTATTAAGTAAAATGAACAGAATATCTTATGGATTAAGAAATAAGCTTTCCAAGCATTAAATAATTTCAACAGTATTTAAATAGATATGTATTGAATTATAAGAATTTAGATAGATATATATTGAATTACAAGAAAAATGAGATGGAAAAATTATGATGTGAGGACAAATATGCAGTGCGTAAATGGTAAGAATAGATACTGAAATTGGTAATCTAAAAATACATGGAATATCGTGTTGGTCCTTCAAAGATTTTAGACAACAAGTTGGTTAATTTGAAATCTAAGCTTATGCTTATTTATACTATGAAGGATCAAAATTATTGGAGGACCAATTTAAGTATTAAATCAAAGTTTGGATTAATACCTACTATAATGAAAACACCTGTGCATTAAATTGTGTTCATAGACTGTTCCAACAAAGCATCCATTTCAATTTTCTAGCAATTTTGTCCTCTTTTCGAAATTCCATCTATTGTATTCAAATATGAATCTAAATCAGAACGTTACACCAACTATTTGAAAGATAAAGTTTTACATTGTATCAGCATTTACCAAGCTAATTCAGAATTTCACACCAACTATCAGGGATTTGTATATCACCATCTTCCAATTTTAACATTTGATAATCATAATCTTTGATAATCTTTTATTAAGCTTAACTGTGATCAAAATAATGATTTAAGCTTGAACTCAACCCCAAAAGTTAGCTGACTTAGCTCGAGTGGTGAGGAAAGATTGGTCAAGCCTTATAAGGACTAAAATGATCATATGCACATATCTCGTCAATATGGGATCTTAACACGCCTCACACTCAGGACTGAACATCTGAATTGTAGAAAATTGTCAGTGGCCCAACAACAAAGATATTATCAATGAACATCCTTGGCTGTGAATATTTTTTCCTTTTCCAACAATCGGAAAGAAAAAAAAAAAATACTTTCTCAAAACAAAAAAAACAAAAAAAGTACAGTTATCTGAATGAGTACATTTTTAAAGATCCTTCGCCAAGAAGTAATGTTAACATACAGTATATTGACCACAGTCCTCTAAATTGTCTCCTCTTACAATAAGCAAACCCTAAATTAAGGCCATAAAATAACCTGGACTGTAAACCCAATCTTACATGGCCTACGTATACTCTAATGATAGATGCATCGTCAATTGCAGAATCAAGCATCAACATTCCAACCATCACAATTGTTACAACTAGATTCTGGCAAGTACAGCTACGGTCTTAAGTTCTATTAATAATAACACAATGAAACAACTATACAATTCTTGAAATGGGTGGACGAAAATAGAAATGTTTGATTACTTGTTAGATAAGTAACACCTTGGTAGATAAATAAATTACCTTCTCAGTTTGTTTTGAAAGAGGATCTCCAAGAAGCAACTCAGCAGGAGACAAGCTAACAACAACAGCCTCAAGTTCACTCCTCAAAAAATTATCATCAAACTCTCCATAAACAACATCTCCTGTCGATATCTCCACGCCAACAATCCCAATCCTCACATCAAAACCACCTTCCACGCCACAATTCAATTTTTTCTCTCCCAAAATACTCTTCTCCACAACACACAACAAATAATTATTCACTGTCCCACACTCATCTTCCCCTCCCCCCATATCATGTGCAGCCTCAAGCGTGGCCTTTGTATACAACCCCGACAAGCCTCGACAAAATGGACCGGACCGATTCAAACCATGGGACTTAATAGCAGCAGTCTCAGTCTGCTTAACAACACCAACTTTATACCCTGCACTGACAAGCCTCCTCACATGGACATTTAATCGAAAAGTTGGTATGCTAGCAGTTAAAAAGTTATGATCCATGTGAGCATAAATACCTAAAACCCTAGCAGCATTCTCAGCATCTTCGCCGAAAAATCGATACTTGTAACCAACTTCAATCATTAAAAGAACATCAGGGTACTTGGCTTTGAGTTCCACTACTTGATGCTCTAAAGGAGTGAACTTTACAGGTTTGGAAGATGAAGGAGATTGTGGGTCTGGATTAGAAGGTTCTAGAAGCTTCTGGAGGAAGCGTTTGTGGAGAGAGGGAGTGGGTGAAGAGAGTTTGGGTTGTTTGTTAGGGGATGCTGTGAGTTGAGAGATTAAGCGACGTTTGGATGGTGAGAAATTGACAGTGGTGGTGATTTTGGGAGAGGAAGATGGTGGCGGTGGCGGTGGCGGCGGTGGTTCGGTGGTTAATGACGGGTTTTTGGGTTTTGGGGCGAAGAAACGGGAAATTACTTGTTGTTTTTGCTTACCCATGTTGTGGCGGCGGTGGTAGTGGTGGTCGGGGTTACTCCGGTGGTGGTGGGTTTGTGAAGGGACAAAGTTTTAGCGCGCTTCGAGTTTTGTTAGGAACGTGTTTGAAGAAATGCGTGGGAAGCTAAATGGAGTACTTTTTTTAGGAACACTTTTTCGAGTATAATTGATTTTCCTCACCAATTGATTCTGCTTTTGAAATTAAAATTCGTAACTTTTTATTTTAGACCTCAAACAAATAAAAACTTTTTATTTTAAAATTGATTTTTATATAAAAATTTAAAATTTAACTTATTTTACATTGATGTAACCAAATATAAATCGTTTTAATTTCAATTCACTTTTAATTAGAATCAATTTCACATAATTAATTCATTCAAAATCAATTCATTATGATTATCAATGTAGTGAAAAAAACAATTCTTATATAATGAAGAATGGGAAATTCTCCATTAATGTGTTTGTCAAGAAAATTACATTTAAATAAGGTGTTGTCATCAAATGTATCAAATTTTTACTCTTTTTTTAATAGGAACTTGCTTAAAGCATTTCATTGAAGATTAAGTCATAGATACATCGTGGTTAGGGGTGAAAGCAGGGATAGGCTTTGTAAGGTCTAAGTCTGACTTATAAAAAAAACTAAGGTCTAAGCTTGACATGCGGTCTACATAAGCTTATTTTTTAGGCATTAGTCTAGTCATTCAAAAGTTTGATGTGGTCTGCTAGCCTCTTCAAAAACATATTTCATATTAACATCTTTAAACAAGTAATGTGATTTGAGTTTAAATTGATGAGCGAACTAACAGATTAGTGAGATTAACCTCCCTTTGGATATTTAACATTATTTTTTTTTAGAAAATTTGACTATATATTTTAGCATATTTCAATTATAGTTTGTAATAATACATTTAAATATGCGAAGAATTGATGGATAAAGAATATAATAGGGAAATGTTAAGGAGTACCCTTAGGGCATTGGTTAAGAAAACAATAATAGAAATATTGTGTTGAAAAGTGGTAAAAAGTGATAAATTCAACCTTTAAAAAGTTTAAAAATTGTAGTTTCCAATGTAAAACTACTATTTTTAGTTTTCTTAACCATTGTCTTGAGGGCACTGGTTAACAAGACTCAATATAATATAATTAATATATTTGTAATAAATAATATTGTACATACTACATATTATTTAGTTAAGTAGGTCGGCCTGATAAGCATAAAAGACGTTTTTTTATGGCATGTGGTATTGCCTTTATAGCTAAATAAGCTTAAAAAAAACCTAAGCATTCTCCATCTAAGAAAAAATATCTAACTTGTCATAGGCCATGTCGCAGACCCTTGTAAGTCCTTAAAGTTCTAGTGTGGAACATCGGGCGCCCGCTGTGGAATTTAGGTAAAACTATTTCCAAGCATGCATTGACTCAACCTTTTTTTAGAATGATAAAGGCTATAAATTCAACAATGGATTGAGAGAATGCAATGATGACCACAATCCAGGTTATGGTCAATAAGCTTCAAAGACAAAACAAAATTCTTCATCAGCATCCAAACAACGATCATGCCATTGAAAATAGATAATCCTTAGCCGCTGGTGTTGGAGATCATAAATGTTATGGTGCTTGAAAACTTCAAACCACCTCCCTTAGAGTCTTTCGCATAAATGTGTTGATCCATGTGAACATCTCACTACTTTTAATAGACAAATGCTCATTAATGGTCCAATGAATCTTTAAGTGCAAGCTGGCCCCAGGAAAGTTCAAGAAAAATGTCTTGTGTTGATACATGAATCTTCTGAGTCACTCAATATTAGGCTTTCCTGATTTTTTCTTTTAACAATTCTTGAGAAGAAAACACTATAAAGTGATCGTTGTTAAATGTTCGTCATAAACTCTCGTCGATATTGCAATAATATATGGGTCGTTTCAATTATGTTATTATCCTGAACCCTAGCCCTAAATGTTTGTAGGAGCTTTTAAGGATTGCTCAAAGTTGGTCATTTTAACGAGTCTTTAGTCTATAGATCGATTGTGAATATGCAAGAGATCCTCGATTGAGCATATTGTTACATAAAACGAGAAGAAAGCATTGTCTATAAGAGGTTTCATGACGCAACCAAGCTAGGAAATGATAGCTTGCGTGATATCATAATCAACCAAAAGGATGTCCATCTTAGAGAAATGAATAGTTTTGCTCCCCAATCTGAGCACCATTTTTGTATGATATCACCCCTTTGAGTTTAAGAGGAAACACATACTCATAAAACCCATAAATACGAAACTTCGCCCATGTCATCCTCCATCTTATGGAGTGATGCAACTGTACTCAAATTTATGATGTGAATACCACAAAATATGTGGCCACAAAACAAAAATTTGGCGCATGCTCAAATAAGAAATTGAAAAATTAATCCAAAACTATTATCTAAAGAAGTACGTACATGGTCTTGAACATTATTCAAATCAGCAACAGTCGTGTCCTTGAGTTTAAAAATCCATGCAAATAAATGAACAAAATAAAGGTAGACAATAGAGTTTTGGGGACGTGCACCACACTCTAAACACCATTGATGGAGGTTTTCTCAGAGGCGAATAAACCAATCCAGCAAGAAGGTGTTATGTGATATATGTGATGAACATACAAGACCCTTCAAACATTAACTTAGACCTAGTCCATAGTTTGTTCAACTATGGCTTTTGAGCAGATCCTCCTTCAGGAGGACGATATGATGGTGATAACGGTGCAATGTCAGACTTCAACATGGAATGAGTTTTGGTTGACTTAGGGAGCCCAAGATAGGAAGCATTTGAATGTTTGCAGTTGCCCCCTAAGCAACTACAACCATTTTGTTATCTGATGATCGAAACTTCATCATAAAATAACATTATAGGTCATCCTACAATAAACCGCCTTGAAGCGTCACTCTCCAAAACGTAGTTTAACTAATAAATACTAATTGGATAACGAGAAAGTCAAAGAATTGAAAGGGATCAAGAAGTGATGAAACATTGTTATAGAGATAGAGAATAAGAAAGCAATATGCGAGGAAAACACTACTCTAAATTTAAAGAAAAGGCAAGCAATGACAAGGTCTCTGACTTGAACAATAGATTGGAAGATTTATAAATGGACGGAGTCACATGAAACAAATATTTATCATTAATACATAAGAAAATAAGACAAATACTTAATTTGAGCCAGAAAATAAAATCCGTTTAAAATCGCAGAAGTTAATATGGACACTATGAATAACACATACTTAATTTTTTTTTGGCTAAAATGCACTTTTGGTCCCCCAAGTTTCACAAACTTACGATTTTGGTCCCCCAAGTTTGAAAATAGCACTTTTGGTCCCTTAAATTTTAGCCTCTTTGCAAATTCACGGTCTTCCTTAATTTTGACTCAGTCAAAGCTGATATGGGGCTATTTTTTAATGTTTTTTCGTTGACGTGGATATTATTAAAAATAAATTAAATAAAGCTATGATAATTGCAATTTATAATAAAAGAAAAAAAGCATAAAACCAAAGAAAAAAAACGCAGAGAACACAAAATTTCATTTAATTGCAATTTATATTAAAAACTAAGTGCTTAAAAGTGACGTGAACTCTGATAATTTCATTTCTAAATCAGAACTCAAAATCAAACTTACGATTTGGGGCATATTTCTCATTATCATCTCAATCAAAATCAAGAGGACTATAAATTTGCAAAAGGATAAAACTTAAGGACCAAAAATGCTATTTTTAAACATAGGAGACCAAAATTGTAACTTTGTGAAACTTAAAGATCAAAATTGCATTTTAGTAGTGTCACTCAACAAATATTTTACTAACATATCAAGCTGGAGTCGGTGGAGCGGGGTCGGGTCGGGGCCCGTATTGGGTTTGCAGCAGTAAGTCATAAAAAATCGAAGTTGACAGACATACAGACATTGATTCGTTTTCATTCACTCCAACTCAAATCAACCTCTACTCCCTCCTCTTTCTTCTTCTTCTCTTCCCTCAAAAACAACACGAGAATAGAAGAGTCTGAAAGATGATACCCTCTCAGGTAGTAAACACATACCCATTATCGAGCTACACCTTCGGCACTAAGGAGCCTAAGATGGAGAAAGATACCTCCGTCGCTGATCGTCTTGCTCGTATGAAAGTCAAGTCAGTATCTATCTTTCTTATCTCTTTTATTTTTCTTTTCGTTTTTCATTACTACCCTTTTCACTAATTTTATTCGATCGCTATTAACCCTAAAACCCTAGAAAACCCCAATTCCCAATTTTATTAATACTCTACTATTTTAATTTAACGTTAAGATTTTTTATTAGATTCTGTTCTATGTTATATTGTTTATGTCAAAATGAATAGGAAAGTTAATTTTATTCACTGGTACGAGCTGATCAAGCATTGCAAGAATGAAAGCTTCTACCTTTGTACTTGAATTGATATGGGTAGCATACATATTAAAAACTGCATTTTTTAAGTTTCCGTTACTCTTTTTAAGTACCTTCATGTTACCGATCCAAATGCTGCTCATATGTGTTGTCGTTGTTAGGCAATTTTGTTGAAGAAATGTGTTAGACAAAACAAGGTTTTACTAAGAACTCATAATGTCCCTAAAACCTGTTTTGATGATATCTTCCTTCTTCAAGTTTAGAAAAAACTGCGGCTCCCTCTTACTCTTTCATCAATCATAGGTATTCACAAATTTTCTGGTTTCAATGAAGCAGCTGGTTTAGGCGTTTAGCCATGGCTGGTTTTGCTATTCCATCAACTGATTTAGTTCCTTGAAATTAACTCTGATCTCCCCCAAATTAGCCAGCCAACCATCCCACTTCTAACACAACTTCTGTTCTTACTAGCTCAAAATTAGTAGATTTCATGTTCAAAGTACCCCAAAAGTTACATGGTTTTATTTTTTGCACACTATATATAGATTAAGTTTGTCTTTTATACTCAAACAGCCAATATAAACATTTTTTATGACAATACAACCAAAAGACATGAAAATGGTTAGTTTGAATTTGAATGCTAATTTGTTTTGTGTCATAGACATGGTTCTTTTGATTGAATGTAGGAGCAAAATTAAATAGTGAAAAGGGAAAACTGTGTAGACCGTGATTTCCTCTTGTATAACCTTTTTACTTGTTCCTTGTCCTGCGTGATGCTCAAATTCATTATATACTCAAATGGTTCTGAAATATAACAATTTCCTTTGTTTCCAAACTTCAGCTATATGAAAGAAGGAATGAGGACCAGCGTTGAAGGAATTTTACTGGTATGTTTACTGACTGCTCTCTTTCCCCCCTCCCCTCAAACATCAAATGTAATTTTATCACATATAATTATACTCATTTTTTAATTTTGTTCCTGATACAAAACCGTCAAAGTATTTTCACATTTTGCGGAATCGGGTACATGCAATGATGTCATATTATCTTGTCACAAGTCATTTAACTTCTAGTTTAAACTCCTAATCATTTAACTCCCAATCTTTCTTGATGGTTTAAACTTATAGTCTTCCTCTACTTCTAACTAAAGCGATATCATCCATATGATCTTCACATGCTTCTATGGGCTTTCTCCACATATGCTCAAGCCTCCCAATATAAAATTTTACCATATTTTCTACAATATGAGTTGCCTCTAGCCCTCTACTTTTTTTAATGATATTATTATTAACTCTTCATCCTATTTTGTCTTGTGTGATCACTCATCCATTGCAGCATCATTATCTCTGCAGTGTTGATCTTATTTTCTTGTTGGCTTTTTACTGCTCAACATTCAATTTCATACATGACAAATCTTATAACTGTACACTGAAGTTTATCGATAGGATTCTACGGTAATTTTTAATCACAAATTACATCCGAAATATTCCTTTATTTCATCCACAAGTCTGAATCGTATGGTTGACATCTCCCTCTATCTCCCCATCCATTTAAACAATTTGACCCAAGGTTCTTAAACCATAATACTGTGGTATGGTATATTCTTCAATCTTCAGCTCTAAAGTAGCATTTGTCTTCCTCCTGCCAAACTTGCATCCTGTATACTGTATTTGGCTTCTTCACTTATCTGAATTGAAGGGCTGACGATATTTGCTCGACTTTATTATAACATATGTTGCATTGTTGTCAAGTCTTCCCCACCATGCTACTTTAATTTATACATTCTCCGTCTTATTCAAGTGTCTCATTTGAGTTGTGCACAGTTCTTAAGAAAATGATTAGTTGTGTTGATTTCAATGATAAAATGAGTTTCATTTACTAACATACCCTTATTAATAGTATTTAGTGGAGTAGTTAGCTGGGTTGCGATGCAATAAATAAAGATATATCAGTGGTAAAAAGTGATTAATGTTTCATTTGTAATATAAAGAGACAAATAAATATTGCAAATGAGACACATAATATGAGACAGAGGGAGTAGTACTTGGTTAACTAGATCTTTAAAATTTTCATTCCAGCACATGTAGTCCATTTCTTAAGGTAACTGTCACAATAAGATAAATTGATAAATTTAGTATAGACTTATATTTTAGTTTGTTGAAGGGAACAGTATGAAATTTATGGAGCAAAAATTGCTTGCAGTAAAATTCTACAAGGCATGATGATTGGCCATTAGTTGTTGTTTTGGTTAGTAATGAAGAGTTTGATGGTATGGCATCTATAATTCTTTATTTTGAAGATTGGATAGTGGTAGACTGTACCTTTAACCCTCCACAAATCTCAGTAGCGGGAGCCTTATGTATTGTGCGCCCATTTTGAGAGGGAGAGTCTTGGTGCAGCAATAAGATCTTCCCCCAGCCGAAAACAATAGGAGCCTTGGTACTTGACTACCCTCGGGGAGTCCCCCACCCTTTTTTAAGGATATGCCTACAGAACCCAGTTGCAAGGAGACCAGAACAGCCCACCTGTTGGGAGTGGGTCCACTATAATGGAAAGCTCCCCTTGAACACACCCGGCCAGTTTGATGCTAAATTTGTCATGGACATTTAGTTTTTTTACACTTTACTCTTTTTATTTACTTGTTCCCATAATGTTCGGTCCTACTATTTCCGTAGAGAAATACTTTCCCTCGAGATTCTGTTTATTGCCATGTCTCAGCTTTATGCTTCAATTTTGTAGGTACAAGAACACAATCATCCTCATATTCTTCTTCTGCAAATTGGGAACACATTTTGCAAACTCCCAGGCGGCCGTCTCAAGCCAGGGGAGAATGGTAAGATCTTACTTCATTGCTCCGAATATGATAGTTTGAAAATAGTATCTAGTGATTATGCTAAATGTACCTTTTTTGTATGTTTACAGAAATTGAGGGCTTGAAGAGAAAATTGACTAGCAAGCTTGGTGCTAATTCACCTGGCCTTGTTCCTGACTGGCAGGTATGATCACATTCCCTTTTAGATGTATGAACTCTTGAAAGTTTACTAGCAAGCTTATCGTTTGTATGCACTTATCCCTGGTATCTTGCAGATAGGTGAATGTGTTGCAATCTGGTGGAGGCCAAATTTTGAAACTATAATGTATCCATACTGTCCTCCTCATATAACAAAACCCAAGGTAATTTGTGATGGGAATATCATTGGTTGAAATTCTTGTATTGCTAGTTCTGTTGGTGTATGCTTACGATATCCATTAATATCTTTTATTCAGGAGTGCAAGAAGCTTTTCCTTGTTCACTTATCTGAAAGGGAATACTTTGCTGTACCCAAAAACTTGAAACTGCTTGCTGTTCCATTGTTTGAACTCTATGACAATGTTCAGGTACAGTTACAGTAATAGTTATTATGATTTTGTCTTATGTTACTCAATTATAAGCAAACTTCTTTATAATGTAGAGACTAGAGATTTAAATCGGCTATCATTAATTAATGGAAAAACGTGACCATTAACTGAAACTATTTTCTTTGAAGTAAGGGAATCATATAGCTTTGAGAGATTATTGGGTTCATCTAAAATGTCCTATTTTTTATGTAAAAAAAAAAGAAGTTATTTTGGCGCTTATTAGAACTTTTCATCTTATGATTGGTGATTGGTCATAGATTTTAGTTTTGGAATTTATTCACATTATTATGTTTGCCAGTCAAAATACGATAGTAATTTTATGCTGTCTTATAATTTTTTTGTATCAATTAATTGCAGAGATATGGACCAGTGATATCCACTATTCCTCAACAACTTTCCAGATTCCAGTTTAAAATGATCACCAACTGACCTGACCGTAATTGGAAGCGTAGATGCTGATAGAATTCTACTACTTTCATTTGTTATATTAAGAATTAGGACTCAATTGATACATTATCCTAAACCCTATTATCATTGCATAGACTGGTTAGAGAACTGAATTTTGAATTGTGTTTCTAAAAAGATTTGTAATTTGTGACACTGTTTGTATTAATTCATTTGATTATGGGTTTGATTTGTTGCTGTTATCAACCCAAGATGGGAAACAACTCGTAGGCTAGACCCGAAAAAGCCGAAGTTGAAACCAATATGATGGATGACTATCGCGATCCCATGGTCTGTTTCTCTGCCCTGCTCAAGTTGCCAAATATCAGAATTGTAAGATGAAGAAATAGACATGGATTAATCATGGCAAAATGTATAAAGCAAATTTAAGACACAATTTTGCGTGTCCAATACTTAGGAAGTTGTTGCTAGTCCAAAGACATTGTATGATTCCCTTATCAACAATTTAAAGGGAATGGCACATACACATATACCATTCACTTTTAACATTTCTGTAACATGTCTTTTTTAATTTGCTTAAATATCAAATTTACCTTTACACCAATAACACACCCATCCTCCTTCCTCTGATATTTTTGGCGACCACCGTTCTCCGTATCTCGAAAAGAAAACTAACACATCGTAATGGTAGATGGTGAAATTTAATTGGTGAGTGCTTGGAAGTGTGTCCAAAGCACTCTCCAACATTGAAGCCAAGTCTTAGCTTCTACATGGCTGTGCGTTCTACGGTGTGAGAACAAATGGTACTTGTTTTGTTTAGCAAATATGGCAAAAAAAACGCATTGCGTGGAAGCCTCGTTGTATTTCTTCTTTGTTTTAATGTCAAAAACACCCATGGATGCAAACATGAAGTTCAAAAGACGTGTTTGTGAACACACACTGCACTTGCTCCAGCTTCACCTTGAAAATGGAAAGACTTTCTAGAAAAAAAGTGAATGAAATTAGATTGGCGCAACCCTAAACCCTAGATAAAAATTGTAGATGCAAAAGATAAATCATGATAGACAAACAAAACGGTATATGTTGCTATCTTTTATCTAGAAAAATATTTTCTGTTCAAGTCCTCAAAACTTTTATTCAGATGTGCATGTCTGTTTCACTTGAGTAAAATTGATTTTAGAGGTGTATAATTAATTTTGTTAGGGTTTTTTTTATTTAAATTGATTTTGACACGTTTGAATGTTCTTAAGTGGAATTGATTTTTTTTTAAAATTGATTTCAACTTGAAGCTATAATTTGTAGTTTATTTACGCCAAACATGATTTTTACACTTAATTTATTATTCAACTCATCTTTACATACATGTATCTAAAAATAAAACACTTCATATTCAACACACATTTAACTAAAACCAATTTTGTAAAAAAAAAAAAACAAAAACCGAAGTGTCACGGTAAGTCATTAGTACCAAGTAACAATAAGTAAAAATGCAAAAGAGACAACAACCGTAGGAGTCCATTTTTCTCTATAAAATAATAGTCGGCAAATAATGATTCTTCATTCTTTCCAAGAGTTTAGAGTTTAGGAAAAAATTAATTAATTTATAAAAAATTATACGCGCACAGCGTGCTTCAAGTTTTAGCGTATACGTCCTTTTGTGATTCTGGCACGCCTACAATTTTGTTGGGTAATTAGGTTACAAGTCTCTCAAATTAATTACAGCCTTAGACTTTTCTTTTATATTAAAATTATTACAGGCTTAGACTTTATACTATTTGAAGCCAAATTCCGAATATTTGTCATGTTTTTCTATTTAAAAGACAATTTTCTACTAAAAGAAGGCAATTAGAGAAATCTTTGTTTCTTCTCATCATTATTATTATTTGATTTTTTTTATATAGAAGAAATAATAACTATTATGGTCCATTAAAAACTTATACACATGAATGAATGAGTTGAAATTCAAATTCCGTTTACTGCATCTAACCTAACAATATTGATATTTTTTTTAAAGGAAATATTGATATTTTTTGTCGGTTGAACTAAAACTTATGAATAACTACTATAAGATTTTATTTGGCTAACTAAGTAATTTTGATCTTCTTATTAAAAAAATATTGAATACATATCCTTATTTTTTTTAAATGAAATTTTAATTCCGATTCAAAAAATTGGTTTTCTGATCTCAATTTTATTATTTTTTGAATTTTTCACCTCCATCTGATTTTGAAATATTTTTATTGATGTAACATATTCATTAGCGACATTCATAAAAAGGCATATGGAGGTGAAAAATAAAAAATAAAAATACACCACACAAAGACGCGAGATCAAAACAAGCAAATGAGACGATGAAATCACAAAAGCAAACGAAAGAAAACTGAAAATATGTGAAAATCACTTATTAAATTAGGATAGAAAGGAAAACAACCCGGAGGAGTGATTTTGAGTCAAAAATGACCCTAAATCACCCTCTTCGGTAGACAAGAAGAAGAAAGGGCCGACGACTAGGATTTTGAAAAGGAGAGAAGAGAGAGAAATAATAATATGCCATATCAATAAAAATGACTTCAAAATGAAATGATGGTTGAAAATTCATAAAAAAGTGAAATTGGGAACCATAAAATTGATTTTAAAAATGGGGGTTAAAACCTTTTTTTTTTTCTAAAAAAAAAATAGGGGGACTGAAAATGTGTTAAGACCTAAAATTTTGTTCCTTAGGGGAGGCCGATTCATGTCAACCATGTGGACAATATTATTTTATACTCTCTGTGGGTGTGTTACTCAACAATTTCTTTTAAATACAAAATATAACAACATAAAGAGACTCTACAAATTATTCAGTAGACATAATTTTTTTCTTTTTGAGGGGTCGGTAAACGTATTTTGATGAGAAGGAATACAATGTTTGTATTCTTTGTTCCATTTAAGATAAGATAGTTTTTCCGTAAAACAAAGATAAGATAGTTTTGTTTCACTATGTATAAATGAAATCAAGAAAAATAAACATGTTAACATTATCAAACATCCTTTCTCTAAAAAAAAAAGCATAATCAAATGTACTTTTTTTCTGCTGAAGTAGTAACCACCTTAAAAATATACTTTATCTAACAATTTCATTTATCAAATACTACATGGTATTTTTCATTTTTTTTCCTAACCCTATGTTTTCCAGAGGAAAAATATTGTATGGAGTATTATAATGAAACATTTCTTAGTTTATTTATTCAACAACCACGTTATCCAATTCTCAACAATAATTGTGATTCCTTTTTCATACAAGTAAGTCATTACTTGATTCAATAATATGATATTGAGAATAATGCAGTACTAGTACAAACATACTACCCCTTAGGATTCGTATGTTCCTTGACAAACTAATTGGGGATCATTTTCTTAGTCAATGGCTTGTTTTGCTTTTGTATATGCCATTATTTGAAGGAACATTACCAACCCCAAAGATATACACGCGGACTTATGAGATTCCATTTTACAATTTTGGTATCAAATTTGATCATCCTACCTAACTTGTGTGATTCTCTCGAATAAGTTAACCATACATCATACATCTGCATGTGCCAACTAAATCGTTTTGTTAAGTAATCTAGTTGTTAAAAATTTACTTTTTAAAGTGAATAAATAAATGTACAAAACTAGAACTCTAGTCTCCTGCATATAATATGCAATGTTCGTATCAACCGATTATTATAACTTCGTGTTTTTTAAACTTTTATCATTATGATTTGTGAGGATTGAGGAATTAGGAATTGTTATCAACATTATTGATGCCTTCATTAGGAATTGTTATCACCATTATTGATGCCTTCATTTTTGTTCTAGCAAATTCACTCTAGAGAATTGAAGACATACATTGTGTGACCATGTTTTATTTTTCCCGAACATGGCTTCTGTAATCTTGAAAAGTGGTAGATTAGTCAATCGAAATATATAATCCCCTAAAAAGGGGATTTTCTGTTCTTTTCTTTTTCTCATTTCAGAATTTCAAGATTATGTATATTTGTTAAAATCAACCAAAATATCCAATATTTATAGTATCAATTATTATAATCCAACCGACCCAAGCTTATATTCCACCCTCATATAATTGTCATGTTAGCTTATATTCCTTCAAAAAAAAGTTGATCCTCTATCCATCGTGCTTAGCCATTGGAAATAATTTACAATAAGTTACTGCAGGCTGCCTGATATTTGAATAAGTGTGTGCATGACTTTGCCTTTAATAAACAAGATTTTGAATAAATTTAATACTATAAAATTGATTTCATTACAATTGAGTATGAAAATGATTTATGTTTAAATCTCAAATATAATTTTACACTAAAACTTAGTCTACATTTTTTTAATGCAATGCAAAATTATTTTTTATCACTTCTTGTCGAGTCGAGATTTGGAGGCAAAACAAACTCATTTGGAATCCAAACACACAAACTTATTTGAAATAAAATACTAATTTGGTTTGGTTGTAGCTTTGTATCCAATATATATATTATCATTTTCTTGGGTAAAATTTTGTTCACATTATATGACCAATATGGAACTAGAAGTGTAAAAAATGGTCCCTCTTGAATAGCCTTAAGCTGATCATTTTTGGTAAATACTGTTGTAACCAGTTCACCCATAATGATTAGAAATGGATCAAATCAAAGTTTACTAGTACTTTTATCATATGATGTAGCCCACATTTAATGAACTCATGTTCTTTCTGCCAACTTGTACAAATGTTCCTTTCACCAAGCAATAATGCAAGTGCAATGGCTCTAGTAAGGACGATTTTTCTCCCATACATGCTCGAAGATTCTTCAAGCTTTCCAAATTGGCTTCTGTTGATCTTTATTTCATCAACTGCATACATCAGCCACTGCCATAGGACAAAAACTTGTTTCTAAACTTCATTAAATTTGTAATAAAAATTTGCCATAGAAAAGAGTTGTAATAAAATTTGATATCCATGTTATTAAAAAAGAGGAAATTAATGTGTAATGCGAGTAAATGCATGTATTATTTGGGATGCAGTAAAATGAACAATTTTACATGTTGTTCTACGTTTTAATATGTTTATAGCTAGTTACTAGTTACACCAAAATACAAATTGTGAAGATCAAATTGTAAACTATACAATAAAAATGTTCGATAATTGCTCCTTGGGCGGCAGAGAATGTGTTGCCACCAGACAAAGGTTGACTTGAATATGCTCATTTCCATGATTACCTCATTATCATTTAGTTTACTTGGCTAGAGAATAACATGAAGTTTCATCAACTATACATTAATTTATGTTGGATGTGAGTACTCAAGTCTCTTTTCATATCTTTTAAACAAAGAAATAAAATTAAGTCTCAACAAATAAAGACACTAATATTCCCATCTAATGTTTAACCGCATGATTTATGGGTTTTGGTTGTATAGTCATAAAAAATAATTATATTGGCCGTTTGAGTACAAAAAATAAAGTCATATAACTTTTGGGGTACTTTGAACATGAAATCTACTAATTTTGAAAAAGATTGGAGTATGTTAAACAATGATACATTAGGGTCCAACATTTTTCATGTTGGCACCCTTTGAGTCTGCAAGGGTGAATTTGAGTAAGGGGAACACGTTTTCAAATTATGAGGCAGGAATACATAATTATTATTATTATTTTTAACAGAAGATTATTTGTTTATAAATTTATTTAGTAAATTATTTCAACTTATGTTGGAAAAATGAACCGTTTCTTCCTTTATATATATATATATATATATATATATATATATATATATATATATATATATAAGTCTGCTTATGCATTATTTCCTTACCAAATATTCTTCCATTCTCTCTCCAAGTCTGCTCTATATTATTCACTTGTAGAGAATATCAAAGCTTAACATTTAAAGTGAAGTTTTTCTCTCAAAAAAAAAAAAAAAATTAAAGTGAAGTGAAGTTTTATTAGGCAAAACAAAATGGGGTTCCAGCCACTAGAAAAGACAAAACCAAAACATAGGAAAGGTTTATGGTCACCTGAAGAAGATCACAAACTCAGAAACTACATCCTTAAACATGGTCATGGATGCTGGAGCTCTGTCCCTATTAAGGCAGGTTGGTTTCTTTCTTCTTCAAAGGTGCATTATTCCCTGATCATATTTTTAAGTCAATTTAATTTAAAGTTCTTATTGACGAGCTGTGGTAAGAGTTTGACCTTATAATCTTTAGGGGCCGGAGTTCAAATCTCTACAGAGACGATCCTAAATGTCACTTTAATTAATATCTTTCTTATTTTTACTTTCAGAAAGTTCTTGTGCTACTAAAGTTTTTAAATAAGTCCTTAGCTATTAAGAACCGTTGATTTTTGCTAAAATGTATGGATAGATTTGAAGAATCATAGTGTATAA
Source organism: Medicago lupulina (assembly GCA_958299785.1). Classification (NCBI taxonomy): domain Eukaryota; kingdom Viridiplantae; phylum Streptophyta; class Magnoliopsida; order Fabales; family Fabaceae; genus Medicago; species Medicago lupulina. Next base: position 6,709,898 of record OY283141.1, read on the forward strand.
GATCATATTCAATTGTTCTATCTAATGGAGTACAATGACATACATGTATATAGGCTTGCAAAGGAATGGAAAAAGCTGCAGACTAAGGTGGATTAACTATCTAAGGCCAGGATTAAAGAGAGGGAAGTTCAGCAAACAGGAGGAGGAAACAATCCTGACCCTTCATCACATGTTAGGCAACAAGTATGTTAGTAGAGTAAATCTACTTTTACTTTTTGTCATTTTTTTCTAAGTTCAATTTTATCCAAAAGTTCAAAGTAGTGGAAGTAATTTTTATAAAAAAATTTAGTCTAAAATATTGATAAAAATAATGCGAGGAAAGATAAAAACAATTAATGTTGTTAATTTGATGTTTGAGTCTTAAGTTGGAGAATATAATTGGATTGGAGGGTAGTTTCATATATAATTTTATTTAACATAGAGAATCATTTGGGCTCTATTTAATGGAAAAAAATACAAGCATGGCTTGATTGGTAAGTCAAACCATGAATTGGCTTGGTTGGCATGCTCTTATTTTTAAAAATATTGATTATACTATTACTCAATTCTGTATATTCAAACTAAATCTATGTTGGTCATTATGAGTTTAACTCAGTTAGTAAGGAAATACACAATATATGCAAGCATATGCTAAGGATATGTATTCATTTTATTTTGTTCATACATTTCAGTGATTATCAAACATTTTTCATTCAAACACAATACAACTATTTCACACCAAAATGATTGTCTATAATAGATCGGTACATAATTTTTTTATAAAACTTTAACAATAATGGACTTTTTGGAAGTAGAAATTCATAGCCTCTTAATTTGTCTTTATGGTTGAGACGGTGACTTGATCCGTGTCGGTTCGACAAAAATAAAGAAAAACAAATATGAATTGAGTTTTGAATTACACATATTTCTTTTTTTCTCTCTTTCAAACAAACATCGATCATGTTACCATATCATCAGTAAAGACAAGAGGAATTAAAAGCTTCTACTTTTAGAAGAATTCGACGAATGTCTTCATTGAAATTTCGAACAATTTTCAATTACTGGTCTATGGTAGAATTTGCCAAACTATGCAATATACAAATTTTCATTTACTTTTAATATTGTTCCCTTTAAATGAAAAATGCTAAGAGAAATGAACTTAAATTATATTGGTCAGGTGGTCACAGATAGCACAACATTTGCCAGGAAGGACAGACAATGAGATAAAAAACTATTGGCATTCATATTTGAAAAAGAGAGTGGCCAAAGCTATGGAAATGGAATCACACAAACAATTTCAATATGCTAGCTCAAGTTCAGATACAATGAACTCTTCACCCTCTCTTCAGAAACTTGCAACACAAGATTCACACAATTATAACAACATCACCAAAGAGACTCATCAAAGCACCTTACCAAAACTATTGTTTGCTGAATGGCTTTCATTGGATCATGTTAATAGTAGGAACTCTTCAAATTCAGTTGAGTCTTTGGTCATGAGAAATGGATTTGATCAAAATTCAGCTTTTCAAGAAGCTACAATGCAAGAGGGACAATTCAATGGAGAGTTTCATAATAGTGTGACTAATATTTCAACAACTGAGATGTTCAATTCACAGCTTAAATTTGCAAATCAAATTGTGGGAAATGGGTTTGTTCATTGCATGCCTGGAGTTGATTTAAGTAACAATTTCAATCTAAGCAATGATGCAATGTACGTTTGAGGGCTTTAATTTGAATCATACATACTGAATTATGCAATGTATTGTATTTACTATATTCAAATTCAAATGATTTCAATTTCAATAGGATACCATAAACACATGAAATTATTTGTTATTTTTCTAGAGTTGCTTTTGTGCACACACATGTAATTTCGTTTTTAGATTAAGAACTAATACTATGGTACTCTTCGTATGTTTTTGTTGTAAATGAAACTAATTATATGTGTGATAATGAAATTGAAAATGAAACTAGCTAGGAATATCTTTTCACTTCTTATTACTATGGTCCATTTCCAAAGTCGATATAATACAAAATAAAAATAATATTGTGAAGACATTTATAATTTTTATCGTCTAGCATAATACATTCACATGCTTTATAAATGAATTGTATAAATTAGAATTTTTAATTTGGCTTAGCATAATACAGTCGCATGCTTTATATTGCAAGACATTTATACATATCCGCGTGCTCATTTCATTTCAAATAAAATATGTCATTTTTACTGTGCATATCCGTGAGCTTAACTCAATTAATAAGGACATTACATAATAGATATAGAGGTTAAGATCCGGCCACTGAACACCCAACTTTTTTACATTTAAAATGTGTGAGCTTCAATCATGAGATAATCTAGGTTATTTGATCAAACAAAAAAAAAACTCTACAATACCGATATTGTTCGAACACTTTCATCTGAATTCGAATCTAAAATCTCATAATTGTACATTTAAATTTCATGGTGTTTGTCATTTATACTCCATAACACACCAGAATTTTTCTCAAACAATTCTTTTTCTTCTTTTCCTTTCAGTGTTATTCCTGGGATATTATTGATGTGCTGGCCTGCATGGGAAGGGAATTCAGTGGGCCACTACATATATTTACTACTTCTTTCCAAAATAAAAGCTGTAATCGGTAGGGCACGAAGTCCTTCCATTATTGAAGCTTAATCATATGAATCATTACTAATCCTGGACACATCAGCCTGAAATAATATAGTCATCTGTGAGGACTAAGCCAGCCCATAGAAGAGCAATAGAAGCAATGACCATGATCAAAATTGGTGTCCATTTCATAGCAATCACCTGTGCTCCAAAACAATAGTGCATAATATTTCGTTAGTAAGAGTACCAAAGTTTAGCTTTTTCTTTTATTGTTTCTAATTTCTATATACAATACCTCAAGGCGTGGGGAACACCATATTGAGGAGGATGGATTTTGAGGACTAACTGGTAACATTCTCATTGTTTCTGTAAATAAAAGATATTCATATTAACATGTGACCAAAAAAAATTCATAACTTGTTATTTTCCTTTACTTTGTTCACGTAAATTTCTCGGTACAATTTTTTTCTTCAAGGAACTTAGGACAGATATTAATTTTTTTTACAGATTTTTTTTTTGAAGGATACAGAAACTTAGTGTGTCATTGTAAACATAAACATTATAGTGAGGGTGAAAAAAAAACCTTACCTGAAATTCTCCTCCTTTCTAAAATGATGGATATTTCTTCTGTAATAATGTTTAACTCTTGTTTCTTGTTGATATTAAGTTTTGATAAGTTGGCCTGAGTTCTTGTATCAATGTATTGTCTGCTAAAGTTTGCAATTATACCATCTGAAAATGAAATTGTGATTTTTTTGGCAAGGAAATGTGGCAAAACAAGAATTTAACAAAGGGTGGACCTCTAATATTTCATAACTAGTTACCATGACGTGCTAGACTTAAGTTACTTCACACAAATTAAGCAAGATTTATAAATGAAGTAATAATTTTCTCAAATTATAATTTTTTACAAAATCCAAATTAACCTTTTTTTTTCTAACCAAATTAACCTAATTAACCATTGATAGATTATCATTATCACAAACGTAAAATAGAAAATAGTAATTTGGGAATGACACACATAATATCAATTAGATGGTACAATTGTAAAATTAATAATAATTTAAATTACATTAAAAATTTGAAAAACTTTTTTAGATTTTTTATTTATTTAAAATTTCACAATTATCATGGGATGGGGAAAACATATCATTATAGCATATTAATGTTTTCCAAGGAATTACCGAATTTGACAAAGCTGTATGGCCTTGTGATTTTGCCTATGACGGTTTTATCAAACTTCTCAAACTCTTTTTCTATGTCTTGTAAGTAATGAAATGCTAGTTTTCTTGGGTATGTGGACTCGCACAAAACAATGTAAACAACTCCATTCGCTACCAAGAAGCTTAACAACAAAATAGCATAATCATAATTAAGCAAATTTTGTTGAATTGCGACTTAAGAAATTAGAGAGAAAAAAGTTTAATTAAATTTCTTTTTGACGAAAAAAATTTCCATCAATTTTTTTTTTGGGTACAAATTTCCATTAAATTAATTTCTATGGTTTGTAACTAAAAAAATCTCTATGGTTTATTTATGTAAAATGTTACTTTTCAAATTTCTAATAAAAAAGATCATCAAGCTATCTAGATTGCGATAAAGGACGGTTAATTGAAGAATATGAATATTTATAAAAAAAAAAATGCTAGCATGGCAACAATTTTAGCAACAATAAAAATTAAAGAGATTAAAAGAACAGAAAGAAAAACTTAGGAAAAAAAATTAAGGATACTTGAAGCAGTAATGGTCAATGAGAATGGTCATCATGGAAGGTGTCAATGCTCCTTTCGAAATTTCTTGGAGTATAAACTCTGCTTGTTGCCTGTATCGTGAAAGATAACCATTTTCTTCATTTACATATCTTAGTCCTTGTGCTAGAGGTAATCCATCGTTTGCCCTTCCAACTATAGTTAGCTTAACCATTATCTCAAATGGAATGATTTGTTCCCCACTTCCCCTTTCTAAATTTGACTTCAATTACATATATTTATTTGTGATTGTGAGGCTTATTTATAGAATATGTCAGGGGAAGGAATGACTAATGAGAGAGGGAACTTGGAAAAGAAGTTATTCCTAGTGTGTGCAAAAGGAACCATTGTGATCTATGACAATATCTTGTTCAAAATGATCTATGACAATATAAAGACAATGGGATTGCCATTTGCAAAAGTTATGAACCAAATGGTAAAAGCCACTATCTTCCATCTCAATTGTAAACTAAAATACACCACATCCTTCAATAGGACACATCCGAGTTGGTATTATTTAATGTAATACAGAAATATAAGTCATTTTGTATATTTTTTAAAATTCTAAATCATTTACGATATCAATGAAACATTAATGAAAAAATAACAAATGTGTAACAAGAAATCGCACATCATAGAGGTGACCTAAAAACCCTCATACCAAAACCCAAAAAAGAAGAATATCTACGACACTACAAAAGACAACACAAAGACCAAACCGATGCAATGACCAAAACCAAAAGCAGAGAGGACCAAGCTAACTCCACTAAAAAGAAAAGACAGAAACTAGAAAACAGACAATAACCCTTGCTCAAAGGCACCCAAACAAACCCCCCACACAGGAAACTATCTACTTCACTAGAGAAATAACTCCACCACCCGTTCATAGGGAGAATAGGGAGAACCTGGGCAAGACCCAAACAATCAATATCACGAAGATAACTAGATCTCAGTGGCGGAGCACTGTATAGGCTGAGGTGGGCCATGGCCCACCCCCGAAAAAACAAAACAATTTTTTTTTCTATAAGGAAATTACTAAAACACCCCTTTTTTTTAAAAAGAAAAATACAATATGACCCACCCTCTCTGCTACTCAAGCACAACTCTTCCTTCCCTCATGCTCTTCTAACACCTACTTTCACACAAATTCCAACTTCAACTTCCCTCTTCAGGTCTTTTAGTGTTGTTGCCGCTTGATGTATCTAAACTTTGTGTTTAAACTTATTACAAAATAAATTTTACTGTTTATATATTAAATTTTATACTCTGTTGTTTATTTTAGCGGTCCACCCGAAACTTTTTTTCTGACTCCGCCACTGCTAGATCTTATGTAGTAATTCCTCCATATCTAGAGCCATGACTATACAAACTAACCCAAGAAACCTTTATAAAAACTAACCAAATCCTTAGGCAAAACCGAAGATCTACCTAATCACCTAAAAAACAAATATCAGACATAAGGGACCACACAACACGTAAGAAAGAAATGATCCGTTAAATCAATACAATCCTATATTAATTATGTATTGATATTATTTTTTATGGTGTTTGAAGTTTAAACCCGAACTTTACATATATTATGCATTGTCTCTACCAATTGAGCTAAATTCACGGGATATGTATTCATATTATTGTAGCGATATAAAATAAAATATAATTGCTAAAAATACATAACGATGGATTATTTTTATATAAACTCACCTCGATTTGACTAGTGAGCAGTTCAGTTAGGCCATTAACCCGATAAAATGAACCAAAAATAGTAGATATGAACTTCTATCTACTATTGTTGGAAGACAGCATGGAATGGATCATCGAATTGTTTTTTGATCTTATCTATCTACAGAAGATTAATATCACAAATTTCCCCACCCTAGTGCCAAAAAAATAAAGAGAAATTAAGAAAATGAATTATAGAAGTCCACGTTGAGAAATACTTTGACACGTTACACAGTTCAAGTTCATGATAAATGAAGTTCGTCAACACTCTACACCTTAACCAATAAACATTCATTGCTGATAGTATTGTCTTGTCTTTTCTCATCTCTTCTCTCTCCAATCCACCGCTTCAGAAAGTTTTCACACAACTTCACCTTCACCTGACCCCCCCTCCCCCCCGAACTCTCTCTGTTTCAATCCTTTGAACTCTTTCTTCTTCTGTCTTTCAAATAAATTGACCCTCAAGCAACCATGATGTCATGCACATGCACTCAACTTAGTATTTTATATTTTTTTATTAATATTATGATTTTCATAAGAGTGACTTCGTAAGTCGAACTTCGATAATAAAATTAAATAACATCTCATAACAAATTATTCCATTTATTGATTACATTCAAATTATCATAAATAATTCATCATTTGTTAGAGTTTATAAGGTAGGAACATTTTTTAGATTAGATATGTTTCGATCTTGAATACGATATATAAACATAACATTGATACATATAATTATATTGAATTATGTGATATTTTAAATTATTAACGGTTTTAACGTATTAGTGTCGAAATTATATCCGGTGTGTTATCCGTATCCTTGTTTTAGTATGTTGGAGTTCTAAATCACTTGATTCAATTGTTTGCTTTCATAAGAAAAATATTTGCATTTACTTTAGGAACCTCGTTTTCTGTATCTGAAACTAAAACAGTATTGACCCTTTTCAGTGTAATGTGTCTTTATGTGACTTCTCAGTGGGGCTTCTCTGCAACACTTCCCTTTCCACTTTCTTCTCTAAATTATTCTTTCATTTTCAACTTTCATACCATTATTAAATTCCATTGCATATTTACATGCTTTTCAATGTCAATAATTATCCTCATGCATTTATGACACTTATATTTAAGTCGGTTAACTTCTACAACACTCTTTCTTATCTTCTCTCTTACCCTTATGATGAATAATGAACTCTGAATTTGTTTTCAGCTATTAAAAACACTAAGAAAAAGACAAAGTTGTGTGTCATTATTGTTATTTATTGTGGTGAATTTACTGTTATGGTTTGGTAATGAGTTGGTGAGAGTGAAAAATGGGTAAAGCACCTTGTTGTGAGAAACATGGTGTGAAAAGAGGAGCTTGGACTCCTGAAGAAGATGAAGCTTTAGTTGACTACATCAACAAACATGGCCATGGAAGTTGGCGTACACTTCCTAAACATGCAGGTACTGTCAAACTTTTCTTCTTACACCCTTTTTCTTTCCCTTTGTGCTATTTTGTTGGTACTTTTTGTTTGTATGCTTTTTCCTTTCTTTCTGTGAACTTTTGGAATATTTTGAAGCTAAGGAAGAATATTTAGTATGGATTTTATGATTGAAGCACCTTTCTGTTATGTTGTTTTCTCACAACTTAGTTTTCAAGGTTTTTGGATTATAAAAGCATGATTAAATCAAAGCCTTTTTGTTTTGGCTTTTTGTTTTTCTTAAACGGTGTATTAAGAATCTAAAATTTGTTGTAGCCAACATCTTTCTGCTAAACAAGTTATCTGGGAATAAAAAGATTTCATTCTCTAAGGGTTCTTACTCTTGAAGAAATTTCAGTCTCAAATTCATAATGCGACTCTGTTTTCATCATGAACACAACCTTATTGTCTATGAAGCACGGTCACTGGACACGACAATGACACTGACACGTTGACACTCAATAATTTGAGAATATCACATAATTCTGTATAATTATATGTGTCGGTGTCATGTTGTGTATTATACAAGGAGTGTTCGTGTTTCATAGCTTATTGTTGCTCCCAGTTGTGTTTTCTTAGCAGCAATTTCTTCATAGTATAGTACCTATTCTTTGTTACTGTTCCTTCATGTCATGAATCGGATGATTGAAAAAGTTTGAATAATTGGAAATTATGATTAATTAGAGTGACACTAATGTCTCGAAGAGACTTGAACTTCGTCCCTTGAGGTAGGTTGTGTTTTCACCATGCGAGCATGAACCCGAAGACCCGTATCGTCTTTGTCTATTTTGACCTGCAAAGCTCTAGGTTTGTTCGGGTCTAGCAATGAGTTAGGATCTTAAGAATTAACCTACCCAAAATTTAGGGACAGGTTAGGGTTGAGTATTGCATCTCTCAATAGGCTATTATAAACAAAAAAATCATTGTGAAATGTATAATAGTTAAGGTGGAAATTTTGTAGTAAAATAATTCCTATTGTAAAAGTCTTGTTTTGAGTTTGAATGCATGGTAAAATATTTTAAAAAAACAAATCAATCTCCCACTTCTAACTTTTAGTCATAAATGTGTGATTACCTTAAATTTGTTGCAGTTGTCCTTCAAAACGACTCAATCTCAATCCCGTCTTAAATAGACTGGTCGTAGTTTGACATGTAGAGCATCGGGTTTGTTCGTGTCTAGGGACAACGGGTTAGGGTCTAAAGAACAACAAATCAAACTTTTACACTGATCTGACACTTCAAGGCATTGCCTACAGTAACTAAATGTGCTGCGATGTATGCAAAGAGTGAACATAAGACCGTTTAACAGAGAAAGATGGAGTCTTGCAACTTCCTAATTTAATTTAATGCATGTTTACTACAAGTAGGTCTCCTAAGATGCGGCAAAAGTTGCCGGCTTCGTTGGATAAACTATCTCCGTCCTGGTATCAAGCGTGGCTCATTTACTAATGAAGAAGAAACTGCTATTATTCAACTTCATGCAATGCTTGGCAACAGGTACTTTACTGCTCCATTATCAACTCATCTTAGTCCTAAAGGTTCATTCCACTTTACTGCTCCATTATCAACTCATCTTAGTAAATGCATTGCAGTATCAAAACAATTTGTTAGATTGATCTCTACTTGTGTGATATTACATTCACTTTGCATGTAATTGATAACTATGCAATCTTTCTAGGTGGGCTGCTATTGCAGCTCAACTACCAGGAAGAACAGACAATGAGATTAAGAACTATTGGAACACCCATTTAAAGAAACGTGTCCTTCAGACACTAGAGGAAAAACATCCATGTCTCCTTCCTGATAGGAATGTCCAGTCTAATTCTCCTTCTACACGCCACATGGCCCAGTGGGAAAGTGCAAGGGTTGAAGCAGAGACGAGGCTGTCGTTGGAGTCCACTTTGCTTAATTCAGGCTCTACAACTAAAACATACCCTGATTACTTTCTTCAACTTTGGCATTCTGATGTTGGAGAGAAATTCCGTGCAGGAGTAGTGTGTCAAAGCATTGTCTCACAAGCATCATCATCATCGCTATCATCATCAAAATTGGAGGAGTCATGTTCAGATGTCTCGTTGCAGGTGAAAAACAACGGAACACAAAGCCTGAAAATGTCAACACCAAAGCTTGAAGATGTCAGCGTGATTCAGGAACAAAAAGCCAGTAGCTACAAACTGAAGGTTGAAGATGATAGATCTGGTTCAGATTCAGGAAATTATGAATTTCTTGATACATCTGATTCTGCACTGAAGCACCTACTGCGTATGCCTGATGAAATAGGATTCCTGGGACAGACCGACAATTTCTTGAATCTCCTTGATGGTAGATGTGACTAAGTGCATGTTTGGTATCACAGAATCACGGTGAGCCATCGTGATTTTGCAAAAGCTACAAAGTGTTGCTTTGCAGGCTTTTTAGCATTTGCAAACCGTGATACCGAACATGCACTATGTTAGTATGTCTCTTCAATAGAGAAAGGAAAATACTCTGATATAGGATAGAATAGTTAGTTTTCTCAGCCTTTTTGTGATATCTTCATTTTTGAAAACTGCATCCACCATATTGCTGACTTCCAAAGGTAAAGTGAGGTTCATGTTTAGAGGGGAAAAGGGTGGAGAGAGAAATGGCTAGAGTTTTAAGTTTACCTACTAGTTTATGGATGTAGAGAATAGTTAACAACTAATGATTTTGTTCATGTCCTTCAACAACTGTTGATTATGTGTAATTATAATGTCCCAGGTTTCATGATGATCTGTGTGTTGTTGTTCAGAGTGTTTTCGTTGGTGTTTCTATCTTTGCCAACATCTAAGAATGAGTGAATTAGTGTTCTAATACAACAAGGAATATTTATATTTATATTGCACAAATTGAATGAGAATTAAATTGTTTTTATTCCCAAAGTAATGGATATATACAACAAGCAAATATATATCACTATGCACACAGAATAAATTAACATAAACTAAAAATACACCAAATCACACATGAAGAAAACACATAGTAATAATAACACATCATATTTTGTTGACCACAGTCTTGAACATTATAGCATTAGAAAAGACCAAAGAGTTTCTTTGGAGCTGTTCCAGTTGCCCTGTATTTTGCAGCAATCTCCTCTGCTTTGAGTAAATCTTCACCTTTTTTGGCCTCAATGATGGCCTTCTTTTCTTCAGCTGCTTTGTGAACTGCTGCTATTTTGTTTTTAATTTTCTCTGCATATTCTCCCTTTTTCTTCTCTAGTTGTTCCTATTCATAGTGAAAAGTAATTAAAGTTAATTGTTCCCCAATATTTTGTCACATTCAATGTTATAATAATTAATATAAATAAGTTCTTACCTCAAGTTTTCTCAATTCAGCTTCTTTAGCAGCTTTCTTACTGTTCTCCCATGCTGTTATGGTTGAAAGTTTTCTCTGAGCTCTGCTCATAAAAGTCATTTCAATTTAACAAGGTTCTAAAAATTTGAAGAAACCAAAAATGAACATTAAGCATTAGATGGTGCAAGCTCTTACTTGTTCTCTGCTTTTGACTTTTCACTTTCTTCCCATGCTTTGATTAGTGACAGCCTCTTTTCTGTTGCAACTCTTGTAAGCACAGCATCTGAAGAATCATAACTTGTAATGTTAGCATATGAAATGCATAAAGGAAAATTGAGTGCCCAAATGATAAAATATATACCACGGTCGATAGAGCCCTCTTTTGGTTTCTCTTCAGCAACTTCATCAGTCTCTGATAGTAAACCAAATTAACAACATAATTATATCAATCATCAGAGAAATATAACTCTTCCTAATAGAACAATAATCAGAGAAATTCCACCAAAAGGAAACTGAGAAAAATACAAGTAAACACAATATAAAATAATCATGTATGTCAAAACTAGCATAAAACTTGATTAGTAAATAATGAGTTTTAACTTTTCTTTGTTAAAACTTTCAATAACCCTCCTTCAGGAAACTCAATAGGACAAGTATTAACTTTTTCTGAACATCCCCTTAATAATTTACACACAAAAATTGTTTAAATTGTTAAGAAAACAAAGACTGTAAGACAAAGAAAAACAAATTTTAGACTTTAAATTCAATTTTGCTATTAAAACTACAGAAATTATTAAACAAGTCTCAACTATTTCGCTTATATGTATAGAAACTAGAGCTACACCAAATAAAAAATAAGTATTGATATTTTCTTTTACTCATGGAAACTAGTAGTTGAAAAAATCAATTATGTGGAAAATTTGAAGATGGAAAATTACACAGGAATGAAAATTCTCTTTTATATTAAAATCATCATGAAACTAAAACATAAAATTTAAAGTAGTCACGTTATACCAGTCCAAAAAAACAAACCAAAATAGATAGATAAAACATAGAACATAAGAACCTTAAATTGTTCCCTTGGCAACCAATAAAATTTAAACACATGAATTAAGAAAAATATGTATATATTTTAGTGTCATACTCTGAACTATGACAAGAGCTTTGGAGTCATCAACAACGGGAGGAGGAGGAGGTGGAGGAGGATTGTTATCTTGTGGAATTACAGATTTCTCCTCAGCTACCTCTTTCTTTGGAGCCTCGGGGAGAGAAGGAGGAGGGGTAGTAGTAGTAGGAGTTTCAGTTGAAGCAGGTGGTGGTGGAGGATTCGATGTTGATTCAGATTCTATCTTTTTTGGTTGCTCTTGATCTGTCATTTTTGTTTTCTTTCTCTTTCTAAGAAAGAAGATTTGGAACAACTTTTTTGGTGTTTGTTGTAACAGAGCCCTCGTCGAATATAATTCAACAAAGTAAGAAAGTAAGTGTTGGAGAGATAGGGTTGGTTGAGATATTATAGTTGTAGAATGAAAGGGTAACTGTTACTACAATAATAATAACTTCAAAATTCTACTAAAAGGCTTAGCTGGGTGGGTTTATTGGTAGGTACTCTTATGAGTTGGCACAGCGCACCAATAGGGACAGACAACTTATTATTCATCCATGAAATATCTTCAACATTAGGAAGTAAATAAATTCAATAATCATGGAGTACTATTGTAGTAATTGATTGCTTATACGACATAGGAGTATTAAACTATTATGCGTTAAATAAGTTCATGCCATAGGACAAAATGTGGTGAATATGTTATTATTAGTTGATTTACAAATGTTTGAATAACAAGATACTTGAAAAGGAAAGTCATGTCATCGAAGATTGTTTTAGTTCGTAAAAAGTTGTCTCATCTTGTAAAAGACGTGTGTTCAATTTTTACTATTAGTTTAAAGATCTCTTTAGTAGGTGATCGATGAAAACTTTTGTAAACCCTCTTTGAATTTTGAGTTTTCTCTAATCTTGACGAGCTTGTGAGATCAACAAATCAAAACATTTTGTTAAATTAAAAGCCAGGTATACTTCTGATGAGCAAATCAAATGGAGCACCCATCAAAATAGTAACATGTGTCGTTTAAGGTACCTGTTTTTTTTTTATTAATAAAATATATTTGCATCTCTACAAGATATTTATCATTTAACTCTAGTAATTATGAAAATTTTATTCCATATTTAGTCTCTCACTTATTTGTTTGAGTAAAGTATACTTCTCACTTTTAAGTGATGCTTGTGTTGCATTATGCTCGATTAAGAATTAAATATGCATTATATTTTAATCTATATTAATATAAATAAAGATTTCCATAAAAAAGTTAACATTTAATGTAAAAACTTTTCGTCGGAGGGTTAGCTGATTCTCCTTAAGTCTGTATTGTCCTCTATTCCAGTTTTTTTTTCTTTCTTTAAAGCTCCCTCAAGTATCATTTCTACCCTTGACTATATTTTTTGTAAAAAAATAATTTGAGGATGTTAGAAAATTGTCTTGGGTAAAATGGGATACTTTATGTTTACATAGGAAGAATGAAGGTTTGGGGGCTAAGAGGCTGAATGAGTTTAATTTTTCTCTTCTTGGTAAATGGTTGTGGAGGATGTTGGAGGAAAGGGGAAGCTTGAGGTATAATGTAGTGTGTGCGAAATATGGTGAGGAGGGGGGCAGTTATGTGTTGGTGGATGAAGGAGTTCCGTGTGGTGGCAAAATGTGAACTATATTAGGAGGGGGCAGTTTGTTATATGATCGGTGGCTGTTGGATAATATTTCTAGACAAGTAAGGGATGAAGTTTCTTCGTTGTTCTTGAAGGATCCCTCGTTGGATGGTGTTTCTTTGGATGTTAGGTATGCTAGATTATTTGATTTTGTTGTTAACTAATGTGCCATTGTAGTGGAGATGCTCTCTTTGGGTTGGGAGGTTAATGGTGAGGCGTGGAAGTGGAGAAGGAGATTGTTTGCGTGGAAGGAGGGGGTTGGTGAGGGAGTGTGCAGAGCAGCTTTCACTTGTGGTTTTGAAGGTTGATGCGTCTGACATGTGGATTTGGAAGCTTCATTCTTTTCGTAGGTACAAAGTCAAAAGTGCTTAAATCACTTGACTAGTTGAGATGGTACAATTGATGTCCGTTGCAATCATGTTTTATGTCTTAAACAAATTTTGCTTAATCGATCTTTTATTTGGCGTTTGTTACAGAATAGATTAACAACTAAGATGAATCTGTTTGGGAGAAATATCTTGGATTATAATGATTCTTTTTGTTCGACCACTTGCAGATTGGTTGAGGATCATGATCATTTGTTCTTTTCTTGTGTTTTTTATGGTCAGCTTTGACTTTTAATATCGGGATGTTTAGGCATCTCAAAGACCCTTCAAGGTTCTTTATTTGAGCATTTTTTTTTCAATATGGAGTTCTTGGGGGTTTCCAACAAGTCTCGTTTGACTTTTAATATTATTTGAATTTCAATTCTTTTTACTATTTGGAAGGACCACAATATGAGACATTTTCTCAATAAATCGGAACAACTTTTATCTTTATTGAAAAAGGTTAAACTCTAAGTATTTTGGAGGTTTAAATCTTATCATGTTGTTTTTTATTTTGAGTATTCGCTTTGGAGGTTAAATCTTTTATTATGTTTTCAGGTTGTAACGTAATTTTATTTTTCTTAATTACTTTGTTATAGCTTATGGATTGTCTCATTGTAATTGTTGGATATTTTAACTTATTTTGATACACCTTATGTTAGTCTTCAAAAAAAAATTATGTAAGAAATAAGAAAATAATTTTCCTTTTTTGGAAAAGTTTATTACTAATTTTATGAGTTTATAATATGAAAGTATTGCCTCATAGTTTATGATAGCTTTTAATTATATTAAAATAAAGAAAAATATAGTGAATAACACACATTGTGTTTCACTGTAATTGTCCAATATTTTTATGTTATATATGAATCAAAAATAAAGAAAAAAAGCATGCATTGCCAATTTAATTATATGAAAATGGATTAAAGTGCTCATTAAGGGAGACAAGTGTGCATTTTAGCATATGGGAGGGGGAAAATATAATTCAAACTTCTCTTAAAAAAGAAAAATATATTTTTCTCTGATATATTTTACCTGAGAGGGGAGAAAAGAGTATATTTTAATATAAGACAAAAGATTAGCGTAATTTAAGCATATATCAATTAAGGGAGGGAAAAATTACTCTTTGCATTTTTACGAATGGTTTTCTTTGATCTGCCAATTGAATAAATATAAATTCAATAATAGTATATTAATATATATTTTAAATGATATATTTTGAAAAAGATTAAATGGTAAAATGTTTCCCTTATAGTTTCTCGTTTTTCTTTTATATTAATCCTAATATGTCAATTGTTAGATAAAAAGACATGTCAAATCTATGAACTATTTTTCTTTTCCCCCCTCTTTTAACATTCTTCTCAATTCTCATATATTCTTTCTACTCATTTTCTCGTGTGATTGCCGATTGGTTGGAGATTCTTTCATTTCTTCTTTGAGAAAGACAAAGGAATCTTTTGACATGGGACCCTAGGCTTAAAGATGGTTGCTATCTTTCGATACCACTTGCATATATAGGGTCCATCCATCAAATGTGAGGTTTAAAGCTAAAGTTGAAGTTAATCCTTTGTAAAGTTGAAGTTAATCCTTTTTAAAAACTATAATATAACAAACTATATGCAAATGAATAAAAAGGACAAAATGAAATGAAAAAAGATAAAAGATTAAATTGTTACATAAATTAATTTAAAAGATTCAAAGTGTAATTTTACCAAAATTAAATTGTAAAAATAAGTTTGAGATCTAAAAACATTTGAGGCTTAAAGTGGTTTCTATTTGAATATTTTAAAATAAACAAAATAGGACATAATAAAATGGAGTTGAGAGGAATGGAGCCAAGTATAAAATTATCATTCGATTTGGATATTTTGTGGTGAATTGAATAAGTTTTCATTGCAACTTCCTTAAATCGGTTCTACATACATGATTTCTTCTACTTGTATGTAAACCTTGAGGGTATGATCATCAGTGGATCGTGGTGAAACCCATTCCAACTGATTTTTTGTTGGTCGGTTAAGAATTAAGAAGCTACTTTAACAATTATAGTGTGTATATCTTAATTGCGATAAAATTAATAGAAATAATATTTGTACAATTATTTTTTTACAACTTTCGAACAACTTTATTTCTTATACTCATATTATGTACTTAACCTCTCTTTTCTTTTCTTTTTCATTATTGTTTTTGACCAATAAAAAAAAATGTTATCACAAAAATTATCAAAAAAGTAGTTGTACAAATATCATTATTTTAAAATTAACTAACGAGCAAAACTATATTCCACAAAAAGAACTAGCAAAACTATATCCCTAAGCCCTACAGTTAACTTGTTGTGCATGTAACAACATGAGAGTCTTCAACATCTCACCTATTTGTTTTCACCAAACAAAAAGGCGTGTGATCTCGATCAATTTCATTTTCAAATTGGAGTGAGAGTTAATACAAAGTGTTTTCTTCTTTGCCTTCACTTATAAAATCGGGAAATAAATCATGTATATGAAGTGGATAACAAGGGTGCTGAGAAGTAGTAATTAATAAAAATTAAGTGGATTATACTGCATAGGTTAAGATAAGGCAGCTAGGTGGTTAGGATTCCAATAACGTTCAAGGCTATAAATAAATTAAAAATGAGAGAAAAGAAAAAGAAGATGGTAGTACAAGGTTTGTTTGGTCGATCAATCGATCAAACCAATTGCTAAATGTAAAAGAAAGTGGGGGCAAATGCCAAACAGTCGTAGTCTTGGTTCCTTTCCTTTCAAGAGTGACGACAAAAACTCCTTTATGGTCATTCCATGCATATATGTCATTTTTGGTGTGGTGAAATTTCACGTGAGAGCATCATTCAAGTTCCTTAATAATATTGTTTGAACTTCAACTGGATTTTCCAGAATTATACTCTTTGTTTCTTTTCTTCATTTTTTATGAACTCTTAGTTATCTGTAAATTTCAAAATTTAAGAAAAAATTAATTGATTTATTTTATTAATAACATCATAGTTGGTCATCATAACAAAATATTAATTATTATGAGATGTGAAAATAGTGTATTATTCATTAATGATTCAATAGTTACAAGCTTATTTATAGAGAGCTGAGCATGCACAATATATTCTACCCAAACACAACATATTCTACCCAAACCTTCTATTAGCATGCACAGTATGTTATAGTAGGAATACATCAACATATAGAAAGGGAAAATAAGCTAAACTATGTTACTTGGAGACTTATATGATGTAATATTAATTAAGTTTATTTGGATGGAATTCTATCATTTAGTATTACTATTTTTATTTTAATTACTATATATATTTTTAATTGAAAGTCAAATCTATTCTCTATATATGAAACTTAATGTCTACCAAAAATACAATCTTACCCCTTCTTAATTTGTTGACACGTCATCAAAATTATATCCTTTTGTCTCTTTTGCTTCAATCTCCCAATATTTTTTCTCCCTTAAAAACAAATTAAAACAGATTCTCTCGATAAATCATAAAACAACACTAACTTAATCTTTTCTTAAAGAACAAACAAACTTAATCTTAATCTCAATAAAAACAAATTCTCCTATAATTCAACTTCTAAATATCTAAAGAGTTAAAAACAATTTACAATCTCTTTAAAAAAAAAACAGTTTATATCTATTCTCTATATATGAAACATAATGTATACTAAAAATACAATCTTACCCTTTCTTAATTTTTTGACACGTCATCAAAATTATATCATTTGTGTCTTTTGCTTCAATCTCCCCCTATTTTTTCCCTTAAAAACAAATTAAAACAAACTCTCTCGATAAATCATAAAACAACACTAACTTAATCTATTTTTTAAAGAACAAACAAACTTAATCTTAATCTCAACAAAAACAAATTCTCCTATAATTCAACTTCTAAATATCTAAAGAGTTAAAAACAATTTACAATTTCTTTAAAAAAAACAATTTACAATTTATTATCTTATTCTCTAATTATGAATGTTAATGACATCTAAAAATACAAGTTTGTCCTATGTTAATATTTTGATACATCAACATATATTTACCCTTTTGTATCTTTTATAACAAAAGATCCAATTTAGTTGAGAGAGAGAGTAACTTTCAAAAGATTGATCAACCCTAAAAAAAAAACTCATTAATCACGGGTGCAACCCAATGAACTCATATATGAGCGGGAAACCAAGTTACAAAAAATGAAAAGTGAACATATGCGTCGAATAACTAATGGATCAACCGTCAGCACGATATCAAAATTTAAGTTTTAAGAACTAACTAAATAAACAGCAAGCATAAAAACTCTTTCGAGCTTAAAGAACCAAAGTGTAGGCAAACAAGAGACCTTGAAACCTGCATATCTCAACATATTTAGAAACAACCGAGAATCAAATAAGTCAGGCCAACATGTCATATTATATAATAATATTTTATATTGTTGTTGATTATTAGTTATTATATCTTTTAGGAATATGACTATAAAAAACACTGAAAAAAAATGATAAATGAGTTACTAAATAATACAGTTATTCAATTCATACACGAGATTCATAACGACATATTTATTATTTTTAATATTTTTACCATTTTTTAGTAATTAACTTTTCATACGAGTATGAACTCGCTTAATTTTCGACCATTTTTGCTTTCCATTTCACATAGGTTATTTTTCCAAACTTATTGTTTCTCACTCAAAGGTGTTATAATTTTTAAACTTTATTAATTAGTTTTTATCTTTAACGTCGACTTTATTCATTAGTTTTTTTTTTCTTTCTCAATTCATATAGCATTGCAATATGCTTTGATGTATAACCCTCTCGCTTTGAATTAATCTGTGCGGAGCATGGGCCCGTGTTTAACATGGGTTTGTTGCTAGTTAGGATTAAAAAAGATTTGATTTATTAAAATTGATTTAAAGATTGAATTATATAAAAAAAAATGTCTACAATAGAAGTCAGAAAATGTTGTGGTTAAATCTTCAATAATTTATTTGAGAAATTTAAACACAACATATTCTACCCAAACCTTCTATTAGACATAAGAATCATTTCACTTAAATAAATATCATTGAATGTCTACTTCTCTGTGGGATTTTTAACCCATAATTCACACATCAAATGTAAGACCACAACCACTTATTTACTTAAATAAAGTTAGTTTTTCATCCAACCTCAAAATATTTTTTTAACTTAGACAAGTGCACCATAAATTATGGTTGTACCGATCCAAAACAATGTAAAATTTCATGTTTCGTGGATACTATTGAAGATCAAATACAAGCCGAGTCCAACTATATAAACAGATCGTATTCCCTTGGCAGATAATACAACAAAGGTACCAAATAAGATTGTGATTATAGCGACAAGTAAAGCTTCAGCACCGTATTTTGCCACTCCTGAACTCTCGAGGAATTAATGTGAGCTTCTCAAGAAACCCTAGAGAAGAAGTGGCAAGAGCCAAAATATACACAAACAGCCCAAATAATACATGCCATGGAACCAACTCGCGTCTTAACTCTGAACTCCCACCAGGGTAGAAAAATACCACAAATCCAAATATCCACTGCAGGTATCGAAAATCGGAAGATATTTGTGTTCTTATATAGCATGATATCAATTAAGAGTTTGCACTTTGCACCAGAGTTTACGCCTGGTGATTATTTGGGTAGTTAAGTTAGTTGGTTAGTTATTATTTAGTTATGATCGAGTCAGTTCTTTCGGTTAATTTTCTGTTGATCAAATTTTATCGCCTTCAAGGGTTTGCTTATGTACCATTGCTGTCCTTCCACCTGATAAATCAGGCTCTGATATCATATTGAAAAGATGTGAGAATCGAAGAAAATGATCTCATACATTCATGGGTTATCAAGTAAAGGTATAACACATAAGCAAATACATTCACTACTTCAATTCACTAAATTTACATTCCCCTTCATTTACTACATCATGCGAGGAAGAGAGTAACAAATTAACAGAGAAGTAACTGAAGAACTCGCATATAACTTAATGCTGGATCATAACTACCTAACTTAATTAGCCAAGTCCTAATAGTGTTAGATATAGTTGGAGTTTGTCAAAGATAGTTACAACTTACAAGTTGGTTAGTATTAGTTGCAAATTAGGTAAGATTTGTTAGTTTAGTTAGGACCACTGTATAAAGTGTATCAGACACTCATTGTGATAAATTTTTCTCATTCTATCAAATTTCAAATATTCAACATTTTCTGATTGCAGCCAATATTGCAGCTAGCTGAGATAGAACCCATTGTGTCACAATTTCATGGCGTCAATTTGACAACACTGATGCAATAAAAAACCATAATTGTATCATATAATCATATCATGCTTTCAATTTGACAATTGTACTGGTACTCTCAAGTAGTTTACCTGAATGCCATAAAGGGAAATAACCCCAATTGAGTTACCAAGTAAAGATATTGTTTGAACTTCAACTGGATTTTCCTAAACTATACTCCATTATTAATTCTTTTCTTCATTTTTTTTATGAAACTCCATTGTCTTTTAAAATGATGATTATTATAATTTTTTTTCTTGATTATTATTTAGAATTTTCAAAATATAAGTTTACATTAAAATTTTTTTTATTAATGACATCTTAGTGTGTAGACAAAGACTCATATGTCCAATTTTAAAATAAAGATCATAGTCGACCTTTCATCATAGTAAATATTAAACAAAATTCTATCATTTAGTATTTCTAATTTAAAGTCAAATTACAATTAATGTAGATTTGATTTGTTAAAATTGATTTGAAGATTATAGTAATTTAAATTTGATTCAAAATTTAAATTAAGATTCAACAATCACAATCGACTTTTCATCATTGCAAATATTAAACTTAACATTTTGAACGAAATTTTATCATTTAGCATTACGATTTTTAATTAAAAAAATCAAATTAGGATTAATGTAAATTTGATTTGTTAAACTTAACAATTTGATTCAAAATTTAAATTAAGATTAATATGTATAAAAAAGTTGGAAGAAATATATAGTACTCAAACTAGAATTTGATAATTTTTATGAAACTCTCTTGTGTGTTTAAATGTTGATTATTTAAAAAAAAATTATTGATTATTATTTAAAATTTTGATTACATTAATTTTTTTTTATTAATAACATTGTTAGTGTGTAGACAAACACTCATCTATCTATTTTTCAAATAATGATCATAGTGGATCTTCCATCGTAGCAAATATTAAATAAAGTATTGAACCAAATTCTATCATTTAGTATTGCTAGTTGAAAGTCAAATTAAGATTAATGTAGATTGGATTTGTTGAAATTGATTTAAAGATTAGTTTAAATTAAATTTGATTCAAAATTTAATTAGGATTAAAAGATCAAAGTCGACCTTCATCTTAGAAAACATTAAACATAAAAGTTTTGAATGAATTTCTATCATTTAGTATTACTATTTTTATTACTATATTTTTAATTAAAAAGGATCAAAGTAGGATTAATGTAGATTTAATTCTAAATTTAAATTAAATAATTTAATTAAAAATTAAATAATTTAATTCATAATCAACATTTTAAAAAATATGGAAAGTATATCTATACATGTTGCTTTTCATATATGTATTCCCTCCATATCTAAGGTTAAGTATAAGTCTCGTCACATATATATCATTTAACAACTACTTTTTTTTTTTTTTTTGGTAGAATAACAACTACTTTTTTATTCAATATGGGACTTTTAACCCACTTTTCACACATCAAATATGAGCCCCTGTCCACTTCAGTCTTTGCCTCATCAATCCTCAATAACATATGTAGTATCAATTCTGTAAAATAAAACTACTTTGAAATCCAACCTCAACACCATTTTTTAACTTACACAAGTGCACCATAAATTATGGTTATACTGATCCAAATCAATGTAAAATTTCATGTTTAGTGGATACTATTGAAGATCAAATACAAGCCGAGTCCAACCATATAAACAGATCGTATTCCCTTAGTCCCAAGTACAACAAACTTACAACAGCAGACGTGATATTACTTAAATTAACAAATTCTTAAAAACATGATACCATTGCCAAGTGAAATCTATATGGGTGCGTAGTCATCAGCAGCCGGAGGAGCTTGAGATATGGCAGATAATACAACAAAGGTACCAAATAAGATTGTGATTATAGCATTGAAGTTGACAAGTAAAGCTTCAGCACCATATTTTGCCACTCCTGAACTCTCCAGGAATGTGAGCTTCTCCAGAAACCCAAGAGAAGAAGTGGCGAGAGCCAAAATATACACAAACAGCCCAAATAACACGTGCCATGGAACTGACTCACGTCTTAACTCTGAACTCCCACCAGGGTAGAAAAATACTACAAACCCAAATATCCACTGTAGGTATAAAAAACACAATATGTTAGGAAAATTGAAAGATAATTGTGTTCTAATATAGCATGATGTCAAATCAAATGATTCATTCGGATAAGCCAATTAGTTCAGATTTCCAATTAAGAGTTTTCACTTTGCACCATTGTGTTTATGCCTGGTGCTTACTTAGCTAATCAAGTTAGTTGGTTAGTTATGTACTACGATTATTCATTCGGTTATGAGTCAGTTCCTTCTCTTAATTTTCTGTTTATCTAATATTATCCCCTTCATGCAAGGGAGAGAGTAACAAATTAATAGCGAAATAACTGAAGAACTCATACATAATTTAATAAGTGGATCATAACTACCTAACTCAAGTCCTAATAGTATAAGATATAGTTTGAGTTTGTTATAAGTGGTTAGAGTTTGTTAAAGATAATTACAACTTACAAATTGGCTGGTATTAGTTGCAAATTAGTTAAGATCTGGTAATATAGTTAGGACCATTATCTTAAGTGTATCATGCTCATTGTAATCAACTTTTCTCATTCTATCGATTTCAAATAATCAATCTTTTCTCCTTGCAGACTATGGCAGCTAGCTGACATAGAATCCACTGTCATAGTGTCATGCCATGGCGATGGCGTCAATTTGACAACACTGATGCATTCACAGTAAACAGCAGCGCTAATGGCAACAAGAGATATATAATCACATCCTGCTTTCAATTAGACAATACTAGTACTATCAAATAATTTACCTGAATGCCATAAAGGGAAATAACCCCAATTCCAAGCCATGAATGCAAGCTGTACAGATTGGCAATCCCGCTTTCATTGTGATTCTTGAACGCAGCACAAATTCCAATTATTCCAAGTGCTAATGCATGGGCGTGGAGTACAAGGTGTATCAATTTCTTTACTTCCTTCTTCAATGGAAGAGATTTGTAACTTATAATAGCTGCAATTTTTATTTTATGAATCAGCTTGTAGGTCAACGAAAATCCACTATGGCAAATGACTCGTAAAGCAGTAACATGTGAAGTGGGAACTTATTTTGCTTACCTTCACCTCCAATTATTATGAATCCAATAAGCATAAGAACAGGATGAAGCTGAATTAAGAAAAAATATATGTTAGGGAAATCACAAATGATATATCAGAGCTAAAAAATAAATACTTTTCTTTGAATATTTTTGTGATTAACAGCAAGTGAATAATATTATATGATTAATCAACTTGCCTAATAAATTATTCATCCTACATTTCTTTGACTTCATAATGCATGATAAAATATCAGGACTTAATATGATTGTTTATATATTTTTTGGTGAAGACTTAATATGATTATTTAAATTGGAAGGAACACATCTCTGAATATCAGTTTTTTAAAATTACATCCCCCTAATCAAAATAATCATATAGTATTAATTTCAATCTAAAAGAAAGAGACATATGCAAATCACATGGTCAATTGCATATACGTGCAAGACACTTCAAATTTCCTAACTCAAATTATCTTGAACTAGAAAATAAGCAATTTCACTGTCTTAATTAACATCATTGAGAATAGATAAGCATAATAATAGCACTAATTCAAAGGCCAATAATAGCACTAGTGAACAATCTTGACAAAACTAAGAACATAATTGAAAAATATCAATAGTATGATATATTTTATCCATATCTAGTGCTTGAGCCGGCACTACAGGAAAATCCATTTTTCATTCAAATGAACAGATAAGCATGTGTTGTCAAAATAAGCCCATCATGTATGGTAGAAAAATTTGGACCCCATCAATTATAAAATTCAAAAGAAGTGGGTACGGAATGGGGCCATAATCAAACATATAACAAATTTTTTTTTTTTACTTGAACAAATAATATTAAAGAGGACAAAAAAAAAACTTCTTTGATCCTAAAATTTGTAACCATAGAGTGAAAACTCCACATATAGTAAAAAAATTCAATTCTCTATCCTTCTCTGATATTTCTTTTATAAAAACAAGACCAATTTTACAAAAGGAATTGGACAACGATAATGATATGCCAATGACTTTAAAATATAAAAACAATATCCCATATTTTATTAATCACAAGTTGCAGTAGGAACGGGCCAGACAGCCTCATAAAGTATATAAATAATATCACAAGAGATACATGCACCACGTTAAGATTTTTTTGTTTTTCTTTAATAGTAAACTGATTTTTACTTTTTTTGGCGAAATAATAAACTGATTTGCAATGAATGAATCATAATATCATATCAGACTTATTCAAGTATTTTGAAAGCAGAGATACAAATTTAATTAATGCACCACCAGTCAAAATTGTACCATATAAAAAAAAATTAATTCAATTAATCACATAATAAATCCCACTTTTTACTGCGTATAAACACCATTTATTATTGACTAGTTAGACTAATAGGTGAGGTAAATCTGGAAAGAACTTTGATCTCAAACATTCCACAAGTTCTAGCTTTCAACAACACATAGAAACAAAAAAAAAAGGTATAAAAATTGCAAGTTTACTGCATAGACCTACTGGAGAGAAAGTTGAATGAAATTGAGAAAGTAAATAACATATAAAAAAGAGATTGGAGAGAGAGTACATTGAAGATGAGAGCTTTGTTGTCAGAAGACCAAGCCAAACCACCTCTGAAGTGTATGTTCCAGACCAAGACCAAGACGATGGCAACAATAGCAAGAAGATGAGCAACGTAAGTGAAGGGAACAGCAGGTATACCTAACGCCATCTTCTTCTTCTGTTTTTGTGTTTGTGGAAAGTGATTCTTATTAGAACTTAGAAGTGGAAAGTGGAAAATGGTAGTTAAAAGCACACAGCAGACACGAGCTTCCTCGTAGTCGTAGTCGTAGGTGAGATACACGGTGTGTAAACTTACAGATCCTCTAACTACCTAATCAACGTGCGATGCTTATCCAAATCTTTCTCTTTCTTGTCTAGATGCTTGCCACGTCGTTCTTTCTCTTAACAGACCCCTCTAATCATAATCATAAATACTTGGACGCATAAACTTTAAAGACAAATCATTTTTTTCGAGAGAAATCATGTCATTTAATATTATTTATATTTTAATTTTTATCATTTATGTATGTCCAAATAAATGTTATTTGGTGTTGTGATTGTCATATGTATTTGGCGTGCAAATAAACTTAAGAAAAGGTAAAATGAAGAAGTCAATGTCATATGTATTTAAAATATATGGCATTTATACTTCTTTTAGGAATATATGGCATTTATACTTGTTGTATGTCTAAATAGTGTATCCAAATACTTATGATCAAATAAGACTTCATCCATTAAAATTTTGAACTATGCAGGTTTTAGTAGGTTATTTTGTTAGAGTTCAAAGAATATCATGTAATTTTACACATTCATTTGATGAGAATCCATTATTCTAAAACATTACCATACTCTTTTTTTTTTAATGACCATACCATAGTTTTATAACTAATTTTTAAAATACCTTCTTTGAAGTGGCAAAATAAATTATTTTTATTCGATGTTATTGTAAAACTATTTACATCCTAGAATGTCGCTTTATTTTAATTATGTTATGTCAGGTGAAAATTAATTTTAAATCAATTGATTTTATGAAATTTATATTGGTCAAAGGTATGAATTGTGTTTATTTAACATTTCTCTTTAAAATTATAATCATAAAAAATTTAGTGATTTCGGTCACATTTCTCTAGTTTATTGTGTGTGTATAAAGAGTTAGCTAAAGGGTTAGTGAACATACTCAAGTAGTTCATTGCTATTATTGTGATTGTAGAATCTCGAACGACATTTGTTAAAGGTCATCAAATTCTAAGTGTTGTTCTTATTGCCAATGAAGCTATTAAGGAAGCTAAGAAGAGAAACAATGAACTTATTCTATTGAAAACTGACTTCGAAAAGGCTTATAAATCGATGGATTATAAAGATAAGTTAAGGATGAAGATGATGAGTTTTTTAGTGTAGATGGAGGAGATGGAATGCAAGGTGTGTTAGCTCGGCTAGTGTCTTAGTATTTGTTAGTGGAATTCCTACTAAATGATTTTTTGTACGAAGAGGACTACAACACGGTTGGGTGGTCCTCTTGTCTCTGTTTCTATTTGTATTAGTCTTTATACAAAGGATAACATTACACCCCATATCGCAACTTTTATGAATCTACAAGTGAATGCAGTTTATTTGAAATTTCCCAACACATTTCTATTTAGAGTGTGCATTTTTTGGTAATGTTTGGAATTAAGTATTGATTTAGATGGGTATTATTAGTGTAAAAACAAATAGTGTGTTAGAATATATTCAATAGTGTTTGATTTGCTCTAATTCTTGTCCTTAGAAACTGAAGGGTTAACACAAACAAAAAAGTACACCCTGTAATAAAATCAAACTATCAAATTGTCTAAACTACGAAAAGATCATAAATATTTGATCTAACAAAAAAATACATAAATAAAAGTAACCAAACTAACTTTCATCATTCATATCATCACTAATCTCGTCGTTTCCATTATCACCCTCTATTTTTGGTTGAATCGAAGAGATCTGGTTAATAATAAAACTCCCAAACATTCGCTTCATGTGCTCCATCTTTTATTTTATAATTGTTGTTTGAGATTTTGTGGCTCAAGTTCAACAGTTAATGCTTCAATTTTAGCCTAAAAAAACAACTTTTTTTGAAAAAACTGCATCAACAGAAATTGAAAGCGATGATTTCTAAGATGCTACAACAACAACAGTTTGAGATACCAATCCAAACATACGTCCGTTCTTGTTAATTTCATTTATATATTTAGGAGCAAAAAAAGCATACGTTTTTTTTTGTACCAAAAAAAATGCGTTTTTTGAAGGACTAAAAACAAAATTATAAATATTCATAGTGATCATTTACTTAATTAACCCTTAATGTAATATAAACATATTTAAATTATATTTTCAACAACAAGAATTACATTACAACGACGACATATTTTTGTCGTTGAGATAATAATTTAATTAATACTATTTTGATTTAAAAAAAACATATATATAACTTTTATTGAACCGACGTCAATCAAATCATTGTTTTAACCGTAAATACAGGAAAGTCAAAAAAATATTACCTCTAAAAAATGTTGTTAAATTTTTTGATAATTTTAACGACCGATCTACGATAGACTTAGACAATAATTTTTAAATATTTCATCCTAACACTCACCGTAATCTATATCCATAAGTACAATAATAATAACCAACAAATTTCTTTTAACATATCAATTATATATTCCATGTTTTTTTTTACCTTATCATAAAAAAGTGATTTTGAATAGTAAAAAATCGTGTGTGAAGCAAAACACATTTCTGAGATGTACTTAGACACTAATCAGAACAAAATGCATCTTACACGCTGTATGCTGATCTATGCAATGTCGTTTTCTTTGTAAAGAACCAAATAAATCAATACAACCTTACCCTACTTGAATGGAGAAAGGGGCAGTGAAGACTAGCAGCGGAAATATTAGACCCACATCGTATGGTTAACATGGCTCTTAGTCTTTGTAGCGTGGCCATACGGCAATTTGTGTTTTTCTTCTAAATACGATTATACCGATGTACAAAATGCGGTTCAGTCCTTTTATTTATTCAAACATGTAAGCTTTGGGTCGAGTTTGACTTTGATCCAAACCCATACAATTAAGGAAGTTGTTCTTATCTTTTTTAAAATTGTTCGTTTTCAATCCAACAAAGGTTAACTAATGCTTGACATTTTTTAACGGCCGTTAACTTACGCCGATACTTTTTAGATCGACTCAATCACTTTTTACGTCGGTTCAACCGACCTTAAAAGTGCAGTGTGACTTAACTCAAATTGAAAAATGACTGACGTGAGTTAACTCCTGTTGGATTAAAGGAATAAACAATTTTAAAAAGGAGAAGAACAATTCTCTAAGAATAAGAGATAAACATGACCCTATTAAGAAAGGGACCGGATCCGTGTTGATCCTTGGGTTAGCCGTCCTCTATCAAAATGTTTTAAGGAGAAGGGTGTTATTTTTATTCGTAGTCTGATTGTTTCTCAAGATCAAATTCATTTTCAGGTAAAAAAATAAATTAAAGTGTCACTTAGTCAATATTTCTAAAACTTTCACGAATTTGTTGAAGTTTGAGTTTAAAGTGGTGATATTATTATTATTATTATTATTATTATTATTATTATTATTATTATTATTATTATTATTATTATTATTATTATTCATATTTTTATAAGATTGATTCTAATCAAATTTTGTTCATATTGTCCTCCTCCAAAATCCGTCAAAGAACTTCGAGGAGTACCATGATTCTTTTGCTTCTACTCCAATTTTGAGTGGGGTTATTCCTTTCTTGCCTTCCTTTTACAATGGTATTCAATAGAGACGCCTTTGAGTGAACATCTGTGACCCAACTAGCGTTTGACGAACTCAATATTGCTTAGTACTTGCACTTCTTTCCCCTCTTTATCCCACCCCTTCCCTACTTCTTCCTCTCACACACTTAGTCCTCTTCCCTCACTTTTGAAATGCATGCAAGTTTTATCTTGTATAAAATAACATAAAAATCGAGAGAGGACTGCAAATAGAAAAGTATGGTGTAGGTAGGTAGTAACTCACTATGGTTCATTACCCGTTCGTCATACTGTCCCGATTACAAGACCCAAAGAACTTTGGGCTTTGTAGCCAACAAGAAGTTACAGTAAAATTCCAATTTCAATATTTTGTTGCATTACATTGCTTAAAAGATGGGTATGAATATGAATAAAACGAAAAAGAAGTTTTATTTATATTTTTTTATAGATTCAATTTTATGTATCAACAATGTGATTTTCTTATAGATACATCCGATCAAATTACATTATAATACCATTTTTTGTATGATTCTTAATATCTCTCTATAAACATTTATTTTGTGTGATTTGATTGGATGATGTGTAAAAAAAATTACATCGTTTGTGCATTCAAAACTATCTTTGACTTTATTATTAAAAAACTACTACCGTAAATTATTGCTGGACTTTAATATTTGAAAAATTTACTTTAAATTCTGAACTCCAGTGAGACAAGTAAAATTGTATAGAAAAATGTTATATATTTTTAATATTTATAGAATTTCGATATTTCAAGTTCAATTCCTTTTTGTCAAGAAATAAAAGTTCAATTGCTGAATAAAAGTTCAAAAGAAGTTCGAGTCCTATATAATTTTTTTATTCTTTTCTAGTCCTCATCTTTTATGAAAATTGAGCACTTTCTTAGGGTCTAAATTTGTTATAGTCACTAAATTTAAAATAAATGCTAGTTTTAGGGACTAATTATACTCAAACATATGAACAGTACAGCTAATTACATCCAATATGTTATTGAGTCTAATTGAAATAACTAATTGTGTTGAAAAAATATTACTTGTTTAGCACTAATGATTTCTGTTAAAATGTACTCGTTGTGTGGCCGAACTATTTTTTATTTACTATTTAATTGGTTAAACTTTTCTAGCTCAAGTTGACTGTATTACTTTATTTGAGGTTCAATTTAGAAGTGCATGGGTTCAATTGGGTTATTAATTAGGTTTGGATTAGTAATCTATATTTTAAATCAAGTGCACAGCCCTGCCCACTACTAGGATCTACCCAAGATTCGCCATTTTAGGGTGCCTATATTTTTGGTTAAATATAGAAAAATAAATTAATCACCACCAATAACATCATATAAGATTTCTTCAAAAGGAAAAAAAATCATATAGTACAAGATAACATAAGAACGTCTCAATAATGCATCTATATATCCCATTATATCATTATATTCATCATTGACAGTTTGACACCGAGAGGTGATGGGATAAGATTCTGAGAACCATTTTGAAGCTTTGATTGATTGAATGATTTTAATAATGTATGATATGTTGGCATACGAAGGACCATGCAAAGGTAAAGCCATGGCATAAACAATGAGTTGTGATAGGGGATACGTTTGTGACTTGTTGGAAGTTCTACATACATGACAACAAGAAGATTAGGATAAATTCACAAGTAACCATTTTCGATTTGCTACTCAGAAAGAGACATTTCTAAGACTTCCTTTTCAGGTGTTGTGATCATAGTTCTTGCCAATGAACGCACGCACCTCACTAACTAACTCTTGTAGCCATATGGAACATGAAATGAAATAATCAAAACATAGAAATTCAACTTTGTTGTGATGAGTGCGTCGAAATTCAATTAATCAAATTGTTAAATATGATTTTCATATCCTGGTGATAATGTATATAGGATTTTCATATCCTAGTGCATCGAAAATATGATTTTTATATAGGATTTCAATTAATCAAATTGTTGAATATGATTTTTGAGGGAAAATTATAACGTGTTACTAAGTTATAAATTTTACATACCCCCAATAATTCAAATTCTTATACCGTTGGTAGACTGAGAAGGTAGGTTGAGCTCGACCAGTGTTATGTTGGTTTTAAAAGTGAGACGAGATACCTATAAACACTTTGGCTCTCAAATCAGAAAGAGAATAAAGAGTGAGCGATTTTCAAATAGAGAGAATTTATACACCGCGTTGTAGTGAAATGGGGTATTTGTACAACTACGAGAAGGTGATGTTGAGAATCAAAGCCAAGTCGTTAGGGATGCCGAGACCTTCCAATGTTTGGGTTTGGTGATTGTTCGAAGGTCATTAAGTGCATTGTGGTGTTATGGAATGCGAGGATCCTATGCCAGATGGAATAATTCGTGGGACAAATGTATTTTCGAGGTAGGCTCGCTAAGCATTGTTCCTTGTATCTGTCTAAAACAAAGTATATGTAGTAAGTAAAGCTTTTAAACTATGATTGTTTTATTTGAGGTTCAAATTCATAATACTTTCCATCGATTTCACATTAACTTAAATTTATTTACCATTTAAGTCAAACAACTTACCCCATATATTCACTATTATAAGTAAAAATCCACTTTTAAGATTTATTTATATGGTCCATACACGTACATCATTTGTTCTATAAATCTAAAAAAGTGTGATTTTCAAAATGAATTATCTATAAGTTGTAACTAACTTGTTGCAACCAATTTTGGACTATTCAATGAGGGGAGAAATTTTGTCTTTCCTAATTGGAGATTTACAGCTGACTACATCATTAAACCGAATAGAGAATATCCAAGTCCGTTGCTATATGTTTAAATTGTTCCACCATAACTTAATATCACGTAGTAGATGTCAGTCCATTTCTTAGTCAAACATGCTCAACCAATTCAGATGAGGTGTACATATATGAAATTCTAATTTTCTTCCATCTCTTCTTCCATCTCAATTTGTAATTTATTTGACCTATTATGATCTCTTGTTTTCTATAATGGGATATTTCTCTAAGAAAGAATATTTTTCTCCGACAGGTTCTCACGAAAGAAGAAATAACTTAATATCATGGATACTTAAAGTATTGACGTTTTATCAACGAGATTGAGTCTAACGAAAAGGGTTAAACTCTTACAATATAGAGAATCAAAGCTTAAATTGTAATAGTAAGAGATATCCAAATTTAATGTATGACATGCCTCGAATAAGAATATCTCAAATAGATGAACCTACGAAAAATAAAACTAATGTTTTAAATCCAAACCGAATCAACCCTATCAATTAGTTGAACTAAGAACTTATCAATTCATTGGCTGGTTTGATTGCGGTTGTACCTTAGTTTAATTGAATTGAAGTTGAACTAGGTCAAACCAGTTAAATCGCGGTTCAACCACAATTGGTTTAACCGACTTTTCATTATTTGTATTATTTGTTATCACATTCAATCATGATTAGTTGAAGAGATTGAACCATGGATGTGAAGGTTTCATTGATTTTCAACTTCCTGTTTTTATTTTCCGCATACAATCATGTATCTTATTAATTTAAAGCTCCGTTAATGAGTAAATGAGTTTTACCAAAATTATTTTCTCTCAAGAATCAAAATCAAATTCTTACGAAAAAACTTATCCTTTGATAAAATTCATTAACATTTGATGATCAAAATCAAATTCTATTGATTTTTTAAATACTAATTTAATGATGATAATTTTTTTGTAATGTACTACCATATGATAGTAGCCGTCAAACATAACGGGGCCGTTAAACTGAAGATTCTCCAATTGAATGCTAGAAAAAACCGACTTCATTATTTTAACTGAAAGGTTAATTTAATTCCGATTTTGCGGGTAACTTGTTCCCAAGTCAATGATTTTAATATTAATCAATTACCATTAATTATTCAGGCAGTGTCTCCTTTTGCTCATCCATATCCATTAGGGTGGCATAGTCCAAGCACAAGTTTCTTTGGTGGCAAATTAGTCCAAGCAGATAACTACCAGCTAATAATTTTTCCACGCCATGTTTGGCGATCAATGATTTGTATTGTCACTTTTGAAAAGGAAATTCAACTTTTCTTATCATATAATTAGTATTTTATTTCTATATTTTATGAATAAATAATAGTATTAATATTACTATGATACAAGACCGAAAGTCTTAGCAAAAGAGAAGAGCTGTAGCTTTCAATGTGGTAGTAGGGAGAAAAAGTGAGATGCTTTGGACAGGCAACCAAGTAAGGAAATTCATATTGAAGAATGAAGAGGTATATATTTTCCTACCCCTTTTTCAAAACAATAAAATTAAAAAAAGAAAATGGCTCTTGATTTTTATTATATGAAATGCCTTGAAGGATTCCACAAACTTATGACAATTGATAATGATATATGTGTGATGGGTTGGAAACCATTAATATAGAAATCTGAATGCAGCATCACCAGAACTATACCATTAATTGGATCCGTATAAACTCGTGTCTATAGAATCAAATTTGTATGAAACTACGTGAGTTTTCTCTTATATTCTACTATACATACACATGCTTGAGGTCCACTCTACCCACTTGCTTACATAGTTAAAGATCAATTATTTATTACAAAGGACCCTTTTTTTAAAAAAAATAATAATTTGATGGTCACTTATTTTTTGTGGTCACTTATTCTTTTACTTGGTAGCCTATGTTTGGTTGACCTTGATTATATTGAATTGATTTTGATAAAAGTAATTCTGATTAAAATTGATTTGGATTTCCCTAAAAAGAATAAAAATGTAAAAGTGAGTTCAGTTATAAATTTGTATATAAAAATCAACCAAAAACTATAAATTGTAACGACAAATTGAATCAATTTTAAAAATAAAATCAATTCTACTCGACAACAACTAAATGTATCAAAATCAATTCTACACTTTCAAACTCAATTTCGTTCCATCTAAAAATGAAACCAAACATACATAACATTTTCATCACTTTATCCCTGATGACTTGATGTGTGGTTTCTTATAAATCATTAGTATATAGTTATTATATAATAAATAAATAAATTGTATATATAATTTCAATACGTGACGGATCTGCTTAGGTGCCGACAGTGGCATGTGCTGAATGTGTATCCACTATACACAAATGCTTGGTTTTATAAAATTTGTTGAATAATTCTTGTATTGTTTTATATAAGAATTTAGAATTGTATGTTTGCTTTTAATTTCCTAATTTCTACATAAAGATATACGTTGAAAAAGATGGCTGAATATATCGGTGGGGGACCAACCCTACCTTTGCATTTACAACTCATTTGTGATTAAACTTTCTTCATCATGTCCTTTGCAGCAGAAAGGTGCAACATTTATGTTTTGGTAGGTTGTTGCTTATCAAAGACAACCCAGAAGCACATGGACATTGTTATCCCTTTTTACTTGCCCCATTCATTGGTAAATTTGGTCAATTAAAATGTCATTCTCCTACTCATCTTAAATGCTAGAACTTGGTAAAGTTACAATCTAGCTACTGATTTTAACATCCAAACTTGGGTTGATATTCCATCAATGAATTCATATCTCAAGCTGCTCTGAAACCCTCATTTCAAGATAGATATTGGTTTTGATTATAGAGTAACGGTAAAAAATTTCTTGGAATTTTAAAACATTTTTTTTACAATACCGAAAAAAAAAAATTTAAAAACTGTGTTTATTGCAATTAACATAAATCCGTGAGATTAAAATACTAGTTCTCGTTTTAAATATTGAGTTTGAACATATACTCTATTAGGTTAAATGATGACAATTTTTTATCATTTGAATTGTACTTATCATACTACTCTTTAATTATTATTGTCAGTAAATTCGAGTTTGATATCATAGTAAACTTAAGTAATCGAATTTAAGTGTTTGACTTTTGTGTTTTATTTTAGAAATATATTATAATAAAACTGAAATGCATTTTCACAAAAAATTGTATTATGAATGAATGGTTCAATCTTAATGCAACAATTGAAATTTATTGAATATAGCATGATGTTTTTTTTTCTTTCCTTATTTAACCTATGTCTGATTTGCATTCATACAATACTTTATTTTTTAGTCCTACATTCATACATTACTTTATTGGGTTAATGTTGTCATACGGTATTATGGCTTTATTTAACTTAAATCTGATTTACATTGATACATTACTTTGTTAGGCCAATGTTTCCATAAATATTATTATTTTTTTACCTACCTCTTCTTGGATCAAGATTCCATCCTAATATGTAATCCAAATAATCAAAACATCCATAATCGTTTGATCAAAATCAAATTGTTTAAATTTCAAGTTTGGTAATTTAGATTTTCAATATAAAAGAAAAAGTTACATATTTTCTCGCCCATATGCTAAAAAGTAGAAAGTAAACTATAATGCAAACCAGTCATGTTCCATTTATTTGATTAACCTTTTGTTAAATAAAGCCAAACTTGAGAACCTTCTTCACATATTTATCAAACTTATTTCCTTTTATTCTATTTTTTTATTAGTTTGCTAATCATACAAGTTCAGCATCTGAATCAATCAACCAAGAAATAAGGAGTGTGACTTCACAAGACTCAAATTGAAAATCTTCTCCCCGCTTTCTTCAACTCATTAACCGACTTTATCACAAATTAATTTCAAAAATCAACACATAACACAACATTTCAATTACCACATTAATGTTTACCTTATAAGAGATTTATTTTATTTTGCATCCACAAAACAACACAACACTGCAATTACCATAGTAATCAAGCTGAAAACATGTTCAAATCATGGAGCAAGAAAAACAAGATCAGAGCTGTTTTCAAATTGGAATTTCAAGCAACTCAGGTAATTTATCAAAGAAAGATGATATTTTTAGTCATATGCTAGCAAATCTGGAAATGGGGTTTGGCCTAATTGTTGTATAATGAAAAAAAAACATGTTTACAAACATGTTTCCTAGGATGTTTGAAATTTACACATGTTTGTTTTGTTTTATAATGTTGTAAACAAAAATATGTATAGATTCTGAAGAGCGTTTTTTTTGTTTTTGTTTTTGAATCTGCTTTTGATTAGGTTCCAAAGATGAAAAAGAATGCATTGATGGTATCTTTGGTGCCAGATGATGTTGGGAAACCAACAGTGAAACTAGAGAAAACTGCTGTGCAAGATGGGACTTGTTTATGGGAGAATCCAATCTTTGA
Source organism: Medicago lupulina (assembly GCA_958299785.1). Classification (NCBI taxonomy): domain Eukaryota; kingdom Viridiplantae; phylum Streptophyta; class Magnoliopsida; order Fabales; family Fabaceae; genus Medicago; species Medicago lupulina. The sequence goes on from OY283141.1 coordinate 6,745,750, forward strand.
ATCTGTTAAACTTGTTAGGGATTCAAAATCAGGAATTTTACATGAGAAAATCTACCATTTCATTGTTGCAACTGTAAGAACATGTAGCTGTAATTTTATATTGTTATGTACTTAAAAGAAGGATATGTTGGTTGGAAAGTTTAAATCTTTTATATGGATCCTTGTAGGGTTCTTCAAAATCTGGCTACTTGGGAGAAGCTTCAATTGATTTTGCTGATTTTTTAACAGAAACTGAGCCAATTACTGTTTCTCTGCCCTTGAAATTTGCAAATTCGGGCGTAGTTTTACATGTTAGTACCCTCTATCTCTCTTACTTTCAATCTTGATTATTGTCTCACTTTCAATTCTCAACACCCACACCCACATTATTCATCTCCTAATCTTTAGCACTACTTAAGTGTATGTTTGGTTATGCTGTGGCAAAAATTGATTTTCAATAAATTGATTGTGTAAAATTGATTTTTGTCTAAGAGGTGAGTCGAATGTAAAATGATTTACGTTTGGATACATTCATGTACAAGTGACTTGAACGAGTCAAATTAAATTCTACTCGAGCGCTTCCAAACACGTCAAAATCAATTCTATACCTCTGGAATCAATTTTAATCCTTCAAAATTCGAACTTCACATTTGCTAAGAATCAGTGCTTGGTGGGAGTTTTGTCTTGTTCCATACAAAAAATATCTACAATATCGTAACATTACTACAACTTACAAGCATTATTTCATTCATAACTTCTCACATAAGAATTGTTGAAACAGGTAACTATTCAGAATGTGGAAGGATATACTGCTGAAAGGTGAAAATGAAGCATAACATACAGTTAATTTAACCATTGCAATTTCCCCGTCTGAACTCTCTCCAATATGAACTAAAAACCGTACCTTATTTGCAGAAATGAGGAAGATAATGGAACTGTGGGACTTTATAATGATGGAAGCTTGAAACACCAATTGAGCTATGGCAGTACAGATGAAAGTTACAATCTTGATGAAGTAAGGTCTCGTAAGATACTTATATATAGCTAGCAATTCCATTAAGGGACTGTTTGGATTGATTTATTTGAACTTATCTACTGAGATAAGCACTTCACACAGTTGCAACTTTTCTAAAAAGAAACTTGTTACCAGGATAATATATGAATATTTTTATTTTTTTTTACCATTTTATAAAATCATATTTACATTAGTTTTTATTGTTATTTTATAGAATAGCAACTTGGCCAAGAGTAGATCTGATGTATCTAATGGCATCAGTCCTGGGGTAGCTTCATGGGATGACCCTTATAGCTTCAGACAGAACTCAATGCCACCAAGAGGAACAGTTGAGGCCAATGCAACACAAAATCAAGTGCATAAGAGGTCAAATACAGGCTGGTCAATGGGTTCAGCATCAGATGGAAGTTTAGGTGATTGGACAAACGGCACGGAAGACAATTTTCCGAGAGAAAGATTACAAGAGCCTTCAGGCAATGGCAGTGCCACTGAAAATCTCAAAAGTGAAATTGCTTCTCTGAAGAGGCAGGCAGAACTGTCGGAACTAGAGTTGCAAGCACTTCGGAAGCAGGTAGAAAAAGAAAGCAGCCGGGGACAGAATTTATCAAGACAAATCAACGGTCTCAGAGACGAAAGAGATTCATTCAAAACTAAATATGAGCAACTCAAGTCCCAACAGAACTTCAATAATAATAGTAATAATGAGACCAAGACCTCTAAAAGCTTGAAGTCTGATATTGATAATACAAGGCTTCAGTTAGATGCAATAAAGGAAGAGCTTGTTTATGAAAAAGAAATGAGTGGAAATCTTCAATTGCAACTGCAGAAAACACAAAACTCAAATTCTGAACTTCTTTTGGCTGTGACAGACCTTGAAGCAATGCTAGAACAAAAGAATAAGGAAATATTGGATCTATCTTCCAATAGGAAGTCTCAAAAGATTACTAAAGAGCGTGATAATGACACAGAATTAGATGTTTTGCGGCAGAAGATTGCAGACCAAAATAGTGAAATAGAGAATTGTTATAAGCAACGCGAGGAGCTAAGTGAGCTTATAAAAGAGCTCACAGTGGATTATGATCTTCTTAAGAATGAAAATGTGGATATCTCTCTGAGATTAAAGCAAGATGAAGTGCAACACATCATGTTACAAAATGAACACTCAGCTTCTTTAGTTACAATACAACAACTTGAATCCCACGTGAGAAGACTAGAAGAAAAGATAGAGATGCAGGAAGATGAATTTTCATCGTCTTTGGTCTCCATCAAGGAACTTGAAATTCAAGTTAAGTCTTTGGAGAAAGAACTGAGAATACAGGCAGATAAATTTGAAGATGAACTCCAGGCTATGCAAAGTGAAAAAACCGAGCAGGAAGAACGGGCCATTCAAGCAGAAGAGTCCCTGAGAAAGGCGAGACACAATAATTCTATCGCATCTGAGCGGCTTCAGGAGGAATATAAATTGCTTTCTGTGGAAATGTCATGCAAAGTTGAAGAGAATGAGAAGATGATAACAAGAGCAATCGAAGAAGCTGATGAATTGCGGAACCACAACAGGCTTATGGAAGAAATGCTCCAGAAATGCAATCAAGAGCTCCGGCTTATATCAGATCAACATGAATTGAAAGTGGAAGAGCTCTCGAAACAAATTAGTACAAAAGAAAAAACAATGGAACAGATGTCGCAAGAGCTAGACGCGAAAACCAAAGAACTTGAGGAAGCACAAAGGCACAAGGATGAAAAGGATGCTGCATTTTCAAAGAAAATTCAAATGCTTGAGATCCAGCACAGTGAAATGAAACACAGTTTGCAGAAAGAACAAGTGGACAAAGAAAATATGAAGAAACATATATCTCAATTAGAAGGAGAGGTCAAGAAGAAAGAAGCAGAATTAAATGCTATGGAAAAGAAGCTCAAGAATAACAAAGGACGAGGTGCAGCTATGACCTCAAGAGACAATGAGGCAGCTAAGGCAAATGCGAAGAAGTCAAAATCAGAAATGCATAAGGTAATTGCTCAGGTGCCATACTTATTATCAGATATCAAGAACATACTTATTGCATATTAGGACAGGTTAAATGGTAGCATCACATTGATGAGTTTATTATGTAGTGTTTTTAAGTTATTACTCACAGTAAAAAGTAAATTAGTACTAATAACCTTAGAATCCAAGGAGTTCAGTGTCCAAAATGATACATACACTTTTCTATATCAGATATCAAGAACATACTTATTGCATATTAGGACAGGTTAAATGGTAGCATCACATTGATGAGTTTATTATGTAGTGTTTTTAAGATATTACTCACAGTAAAAAGGAAATTAGTACTAATAACCTTAGAACTTACTTATTGCATATTAGGACAGGTTAAATGGTTGCATCACATTGATGAGTTTATTATGTAGTGTTTTTAAGTTATTACTCACAGTAAAAAGGAAATTAGTACTAATAACCTTAGAATCCAAGGAGTTCAGTGTCCAAAATGATACATACACTTTTCTACAGCATAAAATAACATTTGAACTGAACCGCTTTGTAGTACTTCTCATGGTGTGATTCTTATTATTAAATTCAACTGTAACAAGTGAGGGTGAATGTGGCGATAATACTCCATATAACAAGGTCAACTAGAAGAATGTCTCATATATAAATTGTGCTAAAGGAAAATATTTGATCAATCTTTGACTTTAGTGTTGCTTTGCTTTGCACAAATTATTTGATATTTATTTTCCATAATAATGTTTTGTTTATTTTTGTAACATGAAAAGGGAATGGATGCTGCAAGCACTGGTATTAGCAAGTCTGAAGGAAGGTAAAATCAGACTCATTTCTTTTCAACTGAATCCCTTGTTCCCTTTAACACAATCATGAACCTTCTTACCATTCATCAAACAAAACATTTGGTGCCACAACGTCATATTTGAGTTATGTATCACATCTCATTGAAAAACTAACTTGTATTATTTTTGTTCTCCTAATTCTGACAGTGATGCTGAACGCCTTACAAAGGAATTATTGAATGAAGTGGCGGTCCTAAAGGAAAGGAACACAAGTATGGAAACTGAACTGAAAGAAATGGAAGAAAGATATTCAGAGATTAGTCTGAAATTTGCAGAGGTAGAGGGAGAAAGACAACAGCTTGTTATGGCTGTACGCAATCTCAAGAATGGCAAGAAGAACTAGAACTCTTTGCAGGTGTTGTGTTTCATACAAAACATATACAGGGGTTACAAAGGAATCAAGATATCATGATTACTACCAGGATGGTGTAACCAAATTTAACCAGAACTTTTTGCACTTCTGCTGTGACCTATTTATCCTGTACATCAACTAACATTTTTACTTAAACATCATCCGAAATTTGCTGCGCTGCCTGCACGGTCCAATTTTTCGGTCCGTACGGTACATTGTCAAGGTAACCAGGGGTATGATGTTGTAGCCTCATATGGGCCACTTGTAATCAAATGTTTATCATCTGTTTGACATTTTTGGTTTGCAGTGTAACATATAAATGAGACCTATGATGCTTTGATTGAGAATTTGGACAGAATAAAGAGAAATAAAACAGACTGTGTGTCTGGAAATACACAAGCAATGAAGCAACTGTCAACTTATCTCTGTATACTTTTTCCGGAAATAAGCCAATTTTAGTAGTTTCTATTTTTATGTTTTATGTTGTACATAGGACCAGTTTTTGGTATCATATACAAAATGTTACTTTTAAAAGAAGTTTGGTTCTTGGTCAATCACTAATAAAAGTATGTAATAATTTTTAGTAAAATTTTGACAATGCCAAAACACCATTGGTTTCATTGACAAAAATTGAAAAAAGAACAAACTTGAGAAAGCAAAATAATTTCTCTGATAAAAGTTCCAACAAACCATTGCCATAGAGAAATTTATAGGGATCACAGAACCAGAACTAATCTTGAAGACTCTGCCCTGGATTGCCATCTGGCATCCGCTTGCCGTGTATGATGCGATCATGCATCTAGATTGTACAATGTAAGAAAACATAAGTGTAATACTACTTGATTTGGTGGTTGCCTAAAACTTATTCTAGAATACAAAAGTAACAAAATGAAGAATAACATTGAATAGGTTAAGTGACCATGTAAGAGTCACAGTGCTGTACCTGTTATCACTTCTCTTATTTTGTTATTACCAATACCTTCTACAAGCACCAAGTTTACTGCTTGTTTCATCACTTGATATTTCCTTATAGTTTGAAAATCATTCATGACTTTTTTTTGGTTCCACTGTATAAATCTATGAAAATAACAACAGTATTACAATAGTTGAGTAACTACACAAGATAATACAGGATCACAAATTCAATGATTGGAAAGAAAGTTCAGGCACCCTCTATTGTAGAAAAAATGGTAGAGTCTCATCCATAGTTTTGAAACTCGGCTCGGACCGGCCGGTCGGACCGGTTGGACCGTGAACCGGTGGGTAAGCTGGTTCGAGCCAACATTTGGATCGGCCATGCAGTTAACTCGGTCAAAACCGGTCAAAACCGGCCAAAACCGGTCAAAACCGGTGACTCGGCCGAGTTACAGGTCAGACCGGTTCTTCTTTTTTTTTTTTTTTTACTCAACTAAAACGACGTCGTTAAAACTGAAATTAGAAAGGTCAGAAAAGGGTAGAAATGTTATTGATGATAATACTTATGTTGGAATTATACTTTCTTAAGATCTTTTTGGATTTTTATAACTGGTGCAATCTCTTATTTGAATTTATGTTGGAATTATACTTTTTTTGGATCTATTTGGATTTTTACTACTAAGTTGTATTTTGAGTTATGACTATGTTTTGAATTTGAGCAATTAGCCTATGAAATTATTATTGTTTGATAGTTTTTCTTTAATTTTAGGTGACATTATTTTAGTTTTAAAAGTGACCGAGTCACCGATTCAATCCAAGTTAATCTGGTTAAATAACTATATAAATTTAATCTTCAAACCGAGTTATCTAACCGAGTCATCCGAGTGGTTCCGATTCATTCATGCGGTTCGACCAATGACCCAGTGGTTCGACCATTGACCCAGTGACCCAGTACCCCTACCGAGTCGATGACCGAGCCAAGTTTTAAAACTATGGTCTCATCTCAGATGGTTTGTAGCTCGTAGATGCATGAGTGAGGATTCAGCTTCTCTTCTTAAGCTATTTTCTTAATCATTTTAATCTGTTTGTAAAATTGATAATACATGATTCAACTTCTCTTCTTAAGTTATTATTTTAACTTATGAACAGTTGTTTCAAATAGTCTAGCATTAATCTAAGTTTTTATCTAGTTAATTTATGAAAAAATGCAGAAAGGTTGGTCTCTACTAAGTTAGGAATCTTGAAAATTAACATTTTTCTATCTGCAACATTATTTGGAAAGTGACACTAAATAACTGCAAATCAAGTTCTTCTACTTGAAAACGGCTCTGTGGCCTTAACCTACCATTTGGCACAATCACTAACAAGTTCTAGTGTCGACTCACACCCTTAATTATTCGATCATCTACAGAAAAAGAACCAAACTAGACACTTGTATTACCATATACTAATCCACAGTCACATAATATTAATATCATAGAATTATTTGTGCATATCATTATCATTAGTTGTCAAATAATTAAAGTAACCATTAAAAAATGATAAGAGTACCATTGTTATGTTTTTCTCTCCTTCCAAACAGCCATAGACACTTGTACAGTTTCATCTATACGTACTCACGTGTACAGGAGCAGTTTGGTCTTATGACAAAGACTACCAATTACAGGACTCCACGTACACAAATATACATAACACGTGTCAAATATTAATTACATGTTGGTTATGTGACATGTGTCACTATATTTAAATTCAAAATGGTGACATAGAGTTTCATGCTTATTTTTTCTTCCTATATATAACAGAAGCTTGTTCTTCTCTATCATAGCAGTTTCTTTCTTCAGTTTACTACAAAATTGCAATTACAATTTAAAATCATGGATTCAAGAGTTGTTCATAGTCATGTTGAAGAGGAGAACGTTGAACCACAACAAGGTATATATGATATGAATCACATTTAGTTTGAAGCAAGTGTTACTTAAAGTTTCTTATATTTGAAACAATTTTTTTACTTGTGTTTTTTAAATCTATTTTGCATTTAGTGACGCTTGGTGCGGAAGAAAACTATTCTCCTGATCATGAGAAGAAATCTGTTCTGAATAAGGTGAAGGCAAAGGCTAAGAAAATTAAGGACACAATTAAGAAGCATGGTCAACAAGTAATTGATCATGGTAATGGACATAACAATGAAATTCAGCATACTCCTGATGATGTTGACTTGGATGAGGATAAGCAACTGGTTCAAGACCCACAAGATCATCAAGCACCAAGTATGTTCTTTTCTACATTATTGCAATTAGATTATGCTAGAATTCAAGGGACTACTAGTACATTCCATGTTTACTTGTGATGTAAAATCTGGCATTTAGTTTCAGACTATGAATCACCGACACAAACATCAGACTAGACGTTGACACTAGTAATAATTTGAGAAATGGAAGAAAGTGAACCTAATAGTATGTGTCGGTGTCGTGTCTGTGTCATACACCGGACACATCTTCAATCTAAAATGTCGGTACTACTTAGGTTTTAGATAATTATTTTTTTAAAATTTCACAAATTTTGTTTCATGTGTTTGGATGTTGTACAGTTTATGACAGTGAAGATGTCAAAAGTGCTACACCCACACCTACATCTGAGCAAGATGAAAATTTAGGAAATTCTGGAACTGATATTGAAGGTACGGGAGAAGAATCCTCTCATAATCCACGGGTTGAAGGTGTTTCACCAAACACCGAAATCAATCGAAACATATCCACTGACCAGGCCAAAACATTTGCTGTGGAAGAGAAGCCAGAGCAATACAAGGCCAATTTGGAGAGGCCAATAGTCTTGGAGGAAGATTCTCAAAACCAAGGAAATAGAACTGAGGAATATACTCTTCCCAATTATCAAACCAAAGAAACTGATCCAAGTGGTGCAGGTGAGTAGGCCAATTCAATAATAAGTTTCAGAACTCAGTTTTTTGCTAGACTATGCATTCTGTATCAATATATCAGTGTACTAATTAAACAGATTTAATACTTGTCATTTGGTAAAACGGTGTTAGCGAATATGAACCATACTCAACAAATTAGTACTTAATTGAGTTGATATTTAAACTCTATATTGAACAAAATTTCAAGTTTCTTTTTAAATTATACCTTCAATTTGGCATAGAAGTGTGGCATATTAGTGACTTCATATAGTGTTATCAACAATAGAAAAATCAATAACTTGACATGTCCAATGATATATACCTTAGAAACTTGTTAGCTCTACATGATTCTAACAATATATTTACATTGAGATTAATACTTTCATTTGTGTTGGCTTACAGGAAGTGATGAAATAAAAGAAATTACACAACTCAAGGAATCTCTTGAGAGAATGAATGTGCATGATGAGTCAAAACCTACCACAGAACCTAAAATCCAGTCATCTGTTGCTGACATTGAATACCCTCCTGCTGAGGCATATACTCTTCCCAATTATCAAATCAAAGACACTGATCCAAGTGGGGAAGGTGAGTAGGACAATTCGAAAAAGTTTCAGATTTTCTTAGACTCTTCATTATGTATCAATATATCAGTGTACTATTTTAAATAGACTCATTCATTGTTTTGGAGTTAAGATAAAATGTGAAATTTACTCTTGTTAGCTCCCCATGGCCCTAACAAATTATTTACATAGATAGACATTAATACTTTGATGTGTTGGCTTACAGATGAAATAAAAAACATAAAACCACATGAGGAATCTCTTGTGAGAATGAATGTGCATGATGATGAGTCAAAACCTACCACAGGACCAAAAATCCAGTCACCTGTTGCTGACACTGAGTACCCTCCTGCTGCTGGAAGCCACGATCAGTTTGTGCCACGTTTCTCTGATGCAACAAAAACTGAAAATGATCCTCAAGAAACAGTATCCAAAGATATCAATAGAAACCAGGAAATTTTGGAGGAAGATTCTCAAGAACAAGGAAGTAGAACTGAGTCATATAATCTTCCCAATTATCAAATGAAAGACACTGATCCAAGTGGGAAAGGTTAGTAGGTCAATTCAACAAAGTTTTTAATTTTTTTAGACTCCTCATTATGTATCAATATATCAGTGTACTATTTTAAAAGATTTAATGCTTAATTTGATAAAATGAGTACTTAATTATGTTGAATTTTTAATTCTATATTCAATAATATTATCAAACTTGCTTTCACATACCAAATTAAATTAGTCCGAGTGAATCTGGACTGAGATCTTCTAAATAAGGTTAGGTTTTGGATTCAGCCTTGTGATGAAAAAAACATGATTGGGACGCGAGATCCAAATAAAAGGTGGTAAGTAAGTCCAAAGATATTTATCATTTCTTTTACACTTGAGGCGACAAGGTTTGAACCTAGAAAGTAGAAACTCATGCATACTATCTAAACCACTCACCATGCCAAACATAGTGGTGTCCAATGATATTTAACTTAAAGATGTAAGTATATGAATGGTTAAGTCTAGTTAAATCAAAATGGACTAAATGGAATAACAAAAGACAAATAGACTCATTCCTTTTTTTGGAATAAGATAAATGTGAAATTTACTCTTGCTAAGATCCCTGGACCCTAACAATTTATTTACACAGATAATAATTTCATGTATGTTGGTTTACAGGAAGTGGTGAAATAAAAGAAATAACATCACTTGAGGAATCTTTAGAGAGAATGAATGTGCATGATGAGCCAAAACCTACCACAGAACCAAAAATCCAGCCACCTGTTGCTGACAGTACTGAATACCCTCCTTCTGGAAGCCGTGATATTGATCAGTTTGTGCCACACCTCTCTGATGCAACAGAAACTCAGAATGAATATCCTCAGGTAACAGTATCCGGAAATATCAATAGAAACCAAGAAATTCCCTTGGAAACTAGAGAAACTATCGATACCATCACAAACACCGTTGAGAAACAATCAGGTTATGAAGAACCAGTGGAGACGCAACCAAAACAAAAAAGTTATACAGATGAAATTGAAATCTCATCTGCAGAAGAAGCTGATAAAACTCTCCCTCCTGAAAATGAAGAAGCTTCTAAGCTAGGAAATGATGAGAAAGTTGAGCATAAAAAAAGTGAGAATGGAAATAACGTTGGTTATTCTCTTACTGAGAAATTAGCTCCAGTTTATGGAAAGGTTGCAGAGGTAGGAAGTGCAGTGAAATCCAAAGTATATGGAACTAATGACGGAACTGAAACAAAAAATGGGGACAAAGGGGTCACTGTGAAGGATTACTTGGCCGAGAAGCTAAAGCCTAGTGAAGAAGATAAGGCACTTTCTGAGGTGATTTCAGAAACTTTGCATAAAGGAAAAGAAGAGCCATTGAAAAAAGACGATGTAAAGTGGGATAGTGAGGTTGGGAAGTCTGACAAAGTATTTGAAGAGAGCAATGTGACTAGTCCAGGAAAAGGCATGGTTGACAAGGTTAAGGATGCTGTTGGCTCTTGGTTTGTAAAATCCCCACAAGGTAATACTTTTTCTAGTAGATTTTTGCAAAATGATATGTTATATGTGATATGATTATAGTTTTGATGGTTTTGTTATAGGTGGAGGAATTGGTGAAGACTTGTCAAAGAATAAAAAATATGTTGGGGAAGTGGAACAAGCTGTGGATGAAGGAGCAAAACAGGAGTAATCCAATTGAAAAACAAGTTATATGAATAAAGTTCTCTATATATCTATATCTATATATAATACTTTTGTGAAGTGATCATGTTACTTGTAATTAGATATTTGTTAATGTTTTATAGAATTTAATATCTATTCATGGTGGATTCATGAATCATGTCAAAGTTATTATGTTTGTATTGTTGGAATATTTTATTAAATATTTAATTTAATTATTATATTCTAATATAATATGTGACCATATATTTTCATTTAATTATATATTAGCTGATTATAAATTGTGAGTCTAATCAGAAAGATAGTTTAGAGACCCTTCTATCGTAGAAAAAATGGTTGAATTTCGTTTCAGTTCGTTTGATCATGTTTAGGAAAGTTCCGTAGCTTGTCAAAGCATGAAGGGTTAACTTGATGGAAATGGATAGTTCAATTGATAATGCATGTTTTAATATTTAGTTTCTTATCTTAATTTTTTTAATTTAGTCAACCACGCCAAGTTAAGATTATTTAAATTATTCCAATAGTTTATAAGGCTTAATTTAACCGATAACAACGATATTGTTAAGTTTGACATCTTCATCCAAATTAAAACTTAAAACCTCGCAGTTGTGTGTATAAAGTTGTGTGTGTAAGTTTTAAGTGGTATTTATCACTTTATCGATAGAAAGAAAAAAAATCCCTATAGTTTACTTGTAAAAAAATGCAACAAGGTTGGTCCCTCCTAAGTAAGAGTCTTGAAAAGTAGTAACATTTTTCTAACTGCAACGTTATTTGGAAAGTGACCCAGAATAACTTCTAATGTCGGCACACACCTCTAATTATCAAATTTAATATTTGTGCATATCAACATTATCATCACTTGTAGAACAATTAAAGGAACTATTATTAAAAAAGTGATAGGGCAACACTGTTGAGTGTTGAGTCACTGTCCTTACTCGGTTAGTACCTCTCTCTTTTCACACCGTCCAAGTCCACAGGAGCAGTTTTGTCTGCTGGTCGACATAGACAACCAATTATAGGACTCCACGTGTCACAAATAATACTCAACAAGCGTCAAATGATAGTTATATGCCGTTATGTGCCACGTGTCTCCAGTTATATGAAATGCAAAATGGTATTAGTGACACAGTTTCATGTTTTGTTTCTCTATAAAGTAGAACCTTTTGTTGTTCTACATTATAGCAGTTTCTTTTCTTCTGTTTATCACAATTTACAATCATGGATTCAAGAGTTGTTCATAGTCATGTGGAAGGGGAGAATGATGAACAAAACTTACATAAAGTTGAACCATATCCAGGTATGATATCACATCTTGTTTGAAGCAAGAATTAATATATACTATACCTGTAGTTTTTAAGTTTGAAACATTTTTTCTACTTTTTTTTAATCTATTTTGGATGCAGTGACACTGACACATGGACCAGAAGAGCCCACTAATTCTGAGCCTGAGCCTGATCAGCTTGAGAAGAAGTCTGTTATGAGCAGGGTGAAGGCAAAGGCTAGGAAAGTTAGGGACAGTATCAAGAAGCATGGTCAAAATGCATTTGATCATGGTAGTGGACATGACACTGAAACTCAGCATACTCCTGATGATGATGGTGATTTGGATGAGGATAAACCAATAGTTCAAGACCAAAAATATCGTGAAGTATCAAGTATGTTCTTTTCTACATTATTTTTGCAATTAGATTATGCTAGAATTCAAGGGACTACTAGTACATTCCTTGTTCTCTTGTGAAGTAGAATCTGGCATTTAGTTTTAGACTATAAATCACTGACATAGACACAGATATAGGACCAGACACCGATAATAATTTGAGAAATAGAAAAAATTGAAGGTTTTGTGTCTGTGTCACACACTGGACACTTTCAATCTAAAGTTCCGGTGCTACATAGGTTTTAGATACTTAATTTAAAAACATTCTACAAACTTTTGTTTCAATATCAATATATAAAATATTCTGAAACAATTTGATATGTTTGGATGTACAGGTTATGACAGTGAAGATGTTAAGAGTACTACGCCTGAATCTGAGAAAGTTGAAAATTTAGGAAATTCGGAAATTGGTTTTGAAGGTACAAAATTTACAGGACAAGAACCTCATCATGTTCCACTAGTTGAAGGTGTTTCTTCAACCACTGAAATCAATCAAAACACAGCCAATGACAAGAGTAACATATTTTCAGCAGAAGAGAAGCCAGAGCAATACAAGGCCAATTTGGAGAGGCCAATAGGTTTGAAAGAAGATTCTCAAGAGCAAGAAAGTAGGTCAATTGGAGAAGGTGAGTAGGTCAATTGAAAGATTTAATGCTTAATTTGATTAAATGAGTACTTAACTGTGTGACTTTTTAACTGTATATTCAACAATTTTATCAAATTTCTTTTCAAACACCAACATTAAATTAGTCTAGTGAAACTGGACCGAGATCTCTTAAATAAGGTCTCGGGTTCGAGCCTTGCCATGAAAAAATAAAAACAGATTGGAATAGAGATTCCACTAAAAGTGGTAAGCAATCCAATAATATTTACCATTTCTTTTACACTTAGAGGCGATGAGGTTTGAATCTAGAAACTTGTCCATACTAAACCACTCACCATTAGACCAAACATAGTGGCTTCCAATTATATTTACCTTAGAAATTTAAGTGTGAGTGGTAAAGACTAAAGGTTAGTTAAATTTACTCTTGTTAGCTCTACATGACTCTATTTACTTTGAGATTAATACTTTCATTTGTGTTGGCTTACAGGAAGTGATGAAATAAAAGATATTACACCACTCGAGGAATCTCTTGAGAGAATGAATGTGCATGATGAGTCAATAAAACCTACCACAGAACCAAAAATCCAGTCGTCTGTTGCTGACACTGAATACCCGTCTGATGTTAAAAGCCATGATCAGTTTGTGCCACACTTCACTGATGCATCAAAAACTCAGAATGAATATCCTCAGGAAACATTATCCACAGATATCAATAGAGACCAGGAAAATTTGGAGGAAGATTCTCAAGATCAAGGAAGTAGAACTGAGACTTATATTCATCCCAATTATCAAACCAAAGACACTGATCCAAGTGGTGCTGGTAAGTAGATTGATTCAACAAAGTTTCAGAACTCTATTTTTTTGGTTTTGCTATAAACTCTGCATTCTGTATCAACATATTAGTAGTGTGCTGTTTTGCCAGATTTAATGTTTGGTATTTGATAAAATGAGCATTTAATTGGGATTGGGTTTAGTGGAAGGGCTAGACTCCCAAAACCTGACGAATCAAGATTTGAATCCAGGCTGAGAGGTGCCTACATTTAGCGTCCGACAGCACCTCCAATAGGATTACTTCCAATGGAAGGAACCTATGTGAAACCCAAAAAATATATAGAAACATCAATAATTTGATAAGTCCTTGTTATAAAATGAAAACGTTATGTCCAATGATATTTTCCTTAGAAATTTAAGTATGAATGGTGTGTTTTTTTAAGAGTTTAATTTTCATACACAATGATACACCATCAACAAATCACAACCAATCATGGATTCAATGAAAATAATATAAGTCAATAGATTCATTCTTTTTTATTTACATTGATATTCAATCAATTTTTGGAGTTAAGTTAAATGCGAGATTTACTCTTGTTAGCTTCCCATGATACTGACAATTTATTTTCATGTGTGTTGGCTTACAGAAAGTAATGAAACAAAAGACATTACACCACTTGAGGAATCTCTTGAGAGAATGAATGTGCATGATGATGAACCAAATCCTACCACTGAAACAAAAATCCAGCCATTTGTTACTGACATTGAATACCCTTCTGCTGCTGGAAGCCATGGTCAGTTTGCGCCACACTTCGCTAATGCAACAGAAACTCAGAATGAATATCCTCGGGAAACAGCATCCACAGATATCAATAGAAACCATGAAATTCCCTCAGAAACTGAAGAAACTTTCAACACCTTCACAAACAATGGTGAAAAACAAGCATATTATGACGAGTTAGTGGAGATGCAATCAAAAAGTCACACAGATGAAATTGATGTAATCTCTTCTGGAACAAAAGTTGATAAAACTCTCCCTCTTGAAAATGATGAAACTTCTAAGCTCAGTAATGATGGAACTAGCACTGGTAGTAATGAGGGAACTGAAACTCAGAATGAATATCCTCGGGAAACAGCATCCACAGATATCAATATAAACCATGAAGTTCCCTCAGTAACTGAAAAATCTTTCAATGCCGTCACAAACACTGTTGATAATCAAGCTGATGCTACAGAAATTCAAAATGAATATCCTCAAGAAACAACATCAACAGATATCCATAGAAACCATGAAATTCCCTCGAAAACTGAAGAAACTTTCAACACCATCACAAACACTGTTGAAAATCAATCTGATGCAGCAGAAACTAAGAGTGAATATCCTCAAGAAACAGTATCCACAGATATCAATAGAAACCATGAAATTCCCTTGGAAACAGTATCGACAGATGTCACAAACACTGGTGAAAAACAAGCATATTATGACGAGTTAGTGGAGATGCAATCAAAAAGTCACACAGATGAAGTTGAAGTAATCTCTTCTGGAACAAAAGTTGATAAAACTCTCCCTCTTGAAAATGATGAAACTTCTAAGCTCAGTAATGATGGAACTGGCACTGGTAGTAATGAGGGAACTGAAACAAAAAATGGTGACAAAGGGGCTACTGTGAAGGACTATCTGGCTGAGAAGCTAAGGCCTAGTGAAGAAGATAAGGCACTTTCTGAGGTGATTTCAGAAGCTTTACATAAAGGGAAAGATGAGCCATTGAAAAAAGAAGATGGAATATTGGCTAGTGAGGATGAGAAGTCAGAGAAAGTTTTTGAAGAGAGCAATGAGAATAGTCCAGGAAAAGGTATGGTTGACAGGGTTAAGGATTATTATGGATCTTGGTTTGCTAAACCTGAGGAGAATCAATCACCACAGGGTAATTCTTTTTCTCTAGCACATTTTGCATAATGTTGTGTTATATAATATATATGATATGATTCTGATTTTGATGTTGTTGTTATACTTATAGGTGTAGGCATTGGTGAAGACTTATCAAAGAATAAAGATCATGTTGCAGAAGTGGAACAAGTTGGCAAAGGTGTGGATGAAGGAAGGACACATGAGTAATACAATTGAAGATCAAGTTACCAGAATAAATTTCTTGCTAAATAATAAAGTTTTGAAGTGATTCTGTTACTTGTAATTAGATAGTTTGTTCATGGTTATATATATAAAATGTATAAGTTTGTATGGGTGTGGAAATTATTATATGCTATTGTTTAAGGCTGTGGTTATGAGATAATTTTTTTAGAAATATTGATATATGATTGTACTATGCATTTTTATTAATCAATAGTGTGAAATTCTTACTTTGACTATCTACAAATGTGTTGGATATTCCTGTAAAAATTATCTTTATTTTTGTGTCTTCATATCTTTATTATGGTGTATTAAGGAAGAAATTATCTTGTGTGCATATCTACATGCTAAAATGTGTTGGATATTCCTATAAAAAACTTATATTATATCTTCATAGTAATTAGTCTTTTTTATTTGTTTAATCGAGGGGCACCGAATTAATTAATAATTTTACATTGTCATTCAATAAGGTCTACTACATAGTCATGTAAATTCATCCTTCAAAAAAAAGAGTCATGTAAATTCATATGATAAATGTTTTTTTGACGAACACTCAAATTTTATTGTTATTATGTTATAGATACAAAGTTTTAACTATCAATGGTAACTCATTTCTAACAAGTTATCTATTAAACACGCGAGTGTTCACATCTCTCAACAAATGTTTTTTTAACACGGAAGAGTTAGAGATTAAATTTTTGACAATTTACTTAAGAGACGAGAGTTACGTAACTATTTGAACCATAATTTAATAGCTGAGTCGTACATATAAAAAAATATTTGTTCAGATATGTGAACCTTTTTAATTGTTTGAATAGATGATTAATCTCAATATTTATACGCTAATGATACATTTGGCTAAAAAAATAAAGAGGTTTGAAACTAAAATTCGACGGAAAATATACAAGAGGATTGTATATATTTTTTAGAGATTAATAAAAACATAATCAACCTTTGAATAAAAAAATCACAGCAATTAAATTTAAGTAATTAATGAATTCTACCAATTAATTACCGAATAGAACAATTTTTAACTAAACTCTCCTTTAATCTCTGCCCCAATAACAAACACTAAAAAGACAGTATAAATACTCCAAAGAGTAAAGTCTTGTAAAAAGCAGAAAAATGGGAGGGTTTGAAGATTTAGCGGAAGGATGCATTGCCAACGTACTGTCTCGTACGACTCCGGTTGACGCAGGCAGACTCTCTCTCGTTTCGAAGACTTTCCTTTCTGCCGCGGATTCCGACGCCGTCTGGAGTCGCTTTCTCCCTTCCGACATCGACTCTATCATCTCACAGTCACCTGCCCTTGCAAATGCTCCTTCCAAAAAAGCTCTCTATCTTGCCCTGTCTGATCAACCTATCATCATTCACAATGGCAAAAAGGTATCATACGGCTAAATCAGATATTCAGTGATTATTGATCATCATAGTTCGCTGTTAAAAATAATCCTTTTGGTTATATTGAAATGCAGAGCTTTCAATTGGATAGAAAGAGTGGAAAAAAGTGTTACATGCTTGCTGCTAGATCTCTCGCCATTGCTTGGGGTGATGACAACCGCTACTGGAACTGGATTGCTATGCCTGATTCAAGGTTTGATCTTTATTTTTCTTTTTTTAGTGGGGGTGGGGATATTGAACAATAGTTTCTTTAGGAGGTTCAGCTCGGTTGAGCTCTTTGCACTCCCCAAAGATCGACCCTGCTCTTAAGTAATAACCAACCAATATATCATCGTTAACTTAATTAACTTTTATTCACATTTATTTGCACCTTTATGAATGCTAGATCTGTAAATTGACGGGTCACACTCAACATTTTTAGGGTGCTTTTGGATGGTAGGTTTAGGAGGGGAGAATTTACTTTTCATTTTTAAACTACGGACATTATGAAATATTTTTTAAAAAGTTAACATATTGACATGATAAACAATCATATAATACTTCAATCACACTTAATTTATTTTAAAAAAACATGTTACACAATCCGTAATTTAAAAAAGAAAAGTAAATCCTCCTCTCCCTTCCCCTCAATCCAAACAGATGTTGTTCTGTTTCTCTCTTACAATTCTCCTCATTTTCTGCTTCCTTTGATTTTTTTAAGCTCCAGGTTGGCCAATTTTTTTTCCCTTCATTTTCTCACTTTTATTGTTTTCTTTACCTTCTCTCTTGCATGTTTTAACATTGTTCTTTCTCATTTCTTGGCGAATTGTTCATTCCATTTCATTGAATGTTTCATATCTGAGTTCATACTGTTGATGGATCCTATTCCCCTCGTCAAGGAATCTTTCATCTATGCAAGATGAAAAACAATGAGAGGTTGAATATGCCATTAGCCCTTATCTCTTGTACCGGGAACCAACTGACTTTTCTTCTATGTAAGATGAAAAAACATGAGAAGTTGAATATGCATATAGAAGTTAAATGAAAATATTTTCCATTTCAGCCTCTCTCACTTTCTCCTCATTTTTTCTTCTGGATAGTACTTCCTTTTAGACTATTTAATCCCAAAGTAAACTGAACCTGAACCTCTGTAACAGTGATGTGGTCCAGATAACTCTTTTCATAGTTAACAAACAATATAACTTGTTAAATGAGAAGTTTTTCATAACCGATTTCACTTGGAAATAATTTAGCTATCATTGGTGCCATATATGATAAATTGATGTTTTTATTAGTTGAGCTGTTTCAAAGTGTTTTTGGTAAAAATGTTTTGCTGCTAGTACTCTTTTCAAAGTTGGAAACTTCGATTCAACTTTGAAATTTTAGTTGATGAGCTTGCATTGTTAGTGTATCTACACATGTATAAATATTCCATTTTTGATGTTATGAATCCTTTTAAACTTTTTTTTCTCTCAATTCTTGTATTCTTATCTCGACAACTTTTGTGTTGGACAGGTTCCCCGAAGTTGCTAAACTTCGTCTTGTGTACTGGCTCGAAATTCGTGGGATGATTAACAATCTTGCCTTGTCCCCAAATACTCAATATGCAGCTTATCTTGTGTTCAAAATGATTGATTCCTATGGGTTTGAGAACCTTCCTGTGGATTTATCTGTCGGTGTCAAAGGTGGCCATAGTAGCACTAAAATTGTTTGTTTGGATCCAAATACAGATTTCATATACATCAGAGAAAGAGGATTAGGCAATCGTTTGATAAGGTCAGATAACAAAGTAGTAGGATTGCCACGGCCTAGTTGGAGAAGTGGTAGGTGGTGGGAGATTGAGATGGGAGAGTTCTTCAATTCAGGCCTTGAAAATGAAGAAGTCCATATGAGTGTTATCGAGATAAAGGCTGGTGAGACAAAGGGGAATTTCTTTCTTGAAGGAATAGAAGTTAGGCCTAAGGTAGACAATTAAGCAACTTTCAGTGAACTGTGTCATGGGTCTTGTGTCTTGGATGGTAGAGTAGTGCTTGAAGATTTGAAGCTCCAACTTTTCAGTATTTAAAACTCTTGTTTAAATGTTCTCTTCGTAAAGTTTCAGTATGTAATATACTCTTGTTTAAACTGTCTCTTCGTAAAGTATATTCGTAAAGCTTCGGTATGTAACATACTCTTGTTTAAAGTGTCTCTTCGTAAAGTATATACATGAATAACATAATAAGTTACATTGCTAATTATAATTAGAGAAATACTAAAGAATGCCTTGAGGATATTGTTTATGAGTCATGATCCGGTATGCGTAAGTCATAAGACTAGCAACAAATCATAGTTGTGAAATCCATGGAATCAAGTGACTCATAATATCACACTTGTCCAATAAAATAAACCTCAAAGTGAGGCACGTGCAATATGTCTTCTCTCACCTCTAGTTTTGACGTCAACAATACCTATTTTGTAAAAGTGTAGATCAAGTAAGGTTGAATTTGAACTCAAGATCTCTGGTTAACTTGGAAAGGACCCCTTACCATATCTAGGGCTCTTTAGGTGCGTTTTAATACATTTGAATCAAAATAATGACTTTTTGATAAATAATTTATTTACTTATAATTCTTAACTAATATCTTTGACCTTGAAATATAAGGGGGTGTCTATTCTCCCCCTACCTCTAGATACAATCCATACTTTCCAACAAGTGATATCAGATCACCTGGTCTTTTGACTAAGAGCTTTAAACACCTCAAAAGCTCGAATTCGAATGGGGGTTACAATAGAACTCTAGTTTTCGCTGGTGAGAATTATATGTATTGGAAAAATTATGAGAGTTCATATCATATGGTTTATTATATGGAAGTTTGGCAGTCCGTCAAAAATGGGTCTTTTACGCTGATTGTGGAAAATGAGAGGATTGACCTAGATAAATCAGAGGATAATAGACAGATGTTGAGGCTGAGACAGTATAGAATGACTGGAAGGCATGCTACATTCTCATCTCTGCTCTTGGATTCGATAAACATTACCGTGTATCCCACTATAAATTTGCAAAGGCGGTGCGGGATACCTTGCAAGAGTATGTCAATCAATATCTTGACACAAGAGTATGACCTTTTTCACATGAAGTAGTATATTATGACGAGTTAGTGGAGATAGAATCGAAACACAAAAGTTACAAAGATGGATTTGATGTAATCACTTCTGCAACAATAGCTGATAAAACTCTCCCTCTTGACAATTATGAAACTTCTAAGCTCAATAATAATGGAACTTCTAAGCTCAATAATGAGCTAGTAATGAGGGAACTGAAACAAAAAATGGAGATAAAGGGGCTACTGTGAAAGACTATTTGGCTGAGAAGCTAAGGCCTAGTGAAGAAGATAAGGCACTTTCTTAGGTGATTTTAGAAGCTTTACATGAAGGGAAAGACGAGCCATTGACAAAAGAGGATGGAATATTGGCTAGTGAGGATGAGAAGGCAGAGAAAGTTTTTGAAGAGAGCAATGTGACTAGTCCAAGAAAAGGCATGGTTGACAGGGTTAAGAATTATTATGGATCTTGGTTTGCTAAACCTGAGGAGAATCAATCACCACAGGGTAATTCTTTTTCTCTAGTACATTTTGCATAATGTTGTGTTACATAATATATATGATATGATTCTGATTTTGATGTTGTTGTTATACTTATAGGTGTAGGAATTGGTGAAGACTTGTCAAAGAATAAAGACTCTGTTGCAGAAGTGGAACAAGCTGAAGCTGGCATAGGTGTGGATGAAGGAAGGATACATGAATAATTCAATTGAAGATCAAGTTACCAGAATAAATTTCTCTATAAATAATAAATTTTTGAAGTTATTCTGTTACTTTTTGTTTTTGTTTTTAGTAAAGTGATTCTGTTACTTGTAGTTAGATAGTTTGTTCATGATTATATGTTAAAGACAATGTTAACCCTTCCTTAGGGGCATTGGTTAAATACCAAATAAAATAAGTTTTTATTAAAAAGTAATGTAATTATTACTTAATAAAAAGTAACAGTTTATATTTCTAAGACAGAAAATTTTATTTATAGATTCCTTAACCAGTGCCTCGGAGGCACCGGTTAACAAGATCCATATGTAAAATATATAAGTTTGTATTGGTGTGGAATACTACATGTTAGTGTTGTAAGGCTGTGGTTATGAGATCAAATTAAAAAAAAAAAAGTATTGATATATATATATATATATATATATATATATATATATATATATATATATATATATATATATATATGATTGTACCATGTACTTCTATTTTAATCAATAGTGGGAAATTCTATGACATGGTATTATTTTCGTGTTTTCAAATGTCTATTCTGGTGTTTAGGAAGAAAAAAAAAAAATCTTGTGGGCATATCTACATGCTAAAATGTGTTGGATATTCCTATAAAAAAAAATGATATTTGTACAATTATTTTCTAATAATTTTTTGACAACTTTTTCTTTCATACTCATATATATTTTTATTCCCTCTCTTCATTTTTCTCTCTCTATTATTGTTAACCAATCAAAAGAGGGAAAAACAAAGTTGTCATAGAGATTGTACAAAAGAGTTGTACAAATATCACTACTAAAAAAACATATATTATATCTTCATAGTAATTAGTCTTTTTTAAGCTTAATCGAGGAGTACTGAAGTAATATATAACTTTACACTGTTATTCAATTAGGTCCATTATATAGTTTATAATTTTAATATATATATATATATATATATATATATATATAATATCGTTGTAATTTACACCCATATTTCTATAAAATATGGTTGATAATCTACAAGTGTTGGCGCAATAAAAAAAGCGAAAAGACGCGCACGTGAATGACTGTCTTTTTGCTAGTAAATATAAAGTTTTAACCGTCATTTAGTTGCAACTCATCTTCATCTTGGTACTTCTCGAAAAAAATGTTTTTCTTTACGCAAGAGGTAGATATCAAATCTTTGACCATTTGCTTAAAAGACCAGAGTTTCTTAACCATTTGGATCAGAGTTCAATCTTTGAGTTATACATATACAAAAACATTTATCGAGATACGTGAATCCTTTAAATTGATCTCAAATACTTTAAAGAGATGATTAATCTCGACAATTACACGTAGGTAATACATTTGGTTAAAAAATAAATAAATAAAGCGACAAAAAATATATGTGAGGATTGCATATATTTTTATAGGAAAAAAAACATATTTAACCTTTGATTAAAAAATAAAAATATTTATGAACGTAATTGGACTCGAGTGTTAACGAGTTTCAAGTTCTTTATAAAAAATAAAATAAAAAAAATTGTGTTCTAAGTCCAATGACTCAACTTTATTTACTTTTCGATAAAACTTCATATTATATTCTTTCTTTGTGATTAAGAAAAACAAATTAACACAACTTCCGATTATGTCCTTTCTTTGTGATTAAGAAAAACAAATTAACACTAAAAAGACGGCATAAGGATGGGAAGATTAAAAACAAAAATTAACCCTAAAAAGACTTTATATAAATACTCGAAAGACTAGGCAAGACCCATTTTCACCTTTTTGTTTTAAGAATGACAGGGTTTGAAGATTTAGCAGAAGGATGCATTTCCTCCATACTGTCACGTACGACTCCAGTTGACGCCGGCAGACTCTCTCTCGTTTCCAAGACTTTCCTTTCTGCCGCCGATTCCGACGCCGTCTGGAATCACTTTCTCCCTTCGGATATCGACTCTATCATCTCACAGTCACCTTCTCTAGCAAATGCTCCTTCCAAAAAGGCTCTCTATCTTGCCCTATCTCATCGTCCTATCATCATCGACGATGCCAAAAAGGTATCATCACATATTTCATCATCATCTCAAATATTAGTGTTTATTATCGTTGATCATACGTAAATTTAATTTGATTGTTCTTTCATGTTAGGGCTTAAGATATTCACTGAACATTGATCATCAGAATTCACTTCTGCATGTATCTATAAATTACTTGATCGCTTTGCAAATAACTTGTTTTATAATAATCTTGTACATTTATTATTGTTAGGGTAGTGCAGCTGAGCCAATCACCATGTTGGTTTGGTTTGTAAAGATATTCGATAGATTAGATCTACCTAGCACTTACACTTATGAACAATTACCGAAAACTTGTCTGGTGTCGACTGTTGTCACCGACACTTTTGATTACATTCAATTATGTCATTTCTTTTTTAAATAATTACCGCTGTCAATGTGTAACTATCCATGTCTGTGTCGGTGATTCATAGCATTAGATATATTATCAAATGGGTACCCCCTACAAATTAATCAAAATAAATTAACCATTTTGTTTATTTGTCTGTGCTTTTAGATTATGCCTTGTAAATGTATATTGGCTGAAGCAAGTCTGCTACTATGCCTGTATTTTCTATAGCTATATACGAATGCTCAATTGATTGTTGTAAAATATGTGGTGATTTTTAAAATGCTTAGTTCAGAATGCTAATAATAAGCTTTTTGGGTATATTGAAATGCAGAGCTTTCAATTGGATAGAAAGAGTGGAAAAAAGTGTTACATGCTTGCTGCTAGATCTCTCCACATTTCTTGGGGTGAAGATGACCGCTATTGGATCTGGACTACTATGCCTGATTCCAGGTTGGCCATGTCTCCCCCCCCCTAATTTACTCATTTTTATTGGTTTCTCCACCTTCTCCCTTGTTTGTTTTAACATTGTTCTTTATCCTTTCTCGGCGAATTGTTCATTCCATTTCCTTGGATATTTCATATCTGAGTTTATACTGTTGATTGATCCTATTTCCCTCACCAAGGAAACGTTCATCTATGCAAGATGTACAACAATGAGAGGTTGAATATACTCTTAGGGTGTGTTTGGATTGAGGGTTTAGGAGGGGAAGGGAGGGGAGGGTTCAATTTTCCTTTTTAAATTACAGACTATATAACATGTTTTTCTAAAAAAAATTAAGTGTGATTGAAGTATTTTATAATCATTTATCATGTTAATATGTTAACTTTTTAAAAAACATTTTATAGTGTCCGTAGTTTAAAAATGAAAAGTGAACCCTCCCCTCCTAAACCCTCTATCCAAACACACCCTTAGTCTTTATCTGTTGTAGCGGTAATCAACTGGCTTTTCTTCTATGAAAGATGAAAAACAATGAGAAGTTGTCATTTCAGCTTCTCTCACTGTCTCTTCATTTTTCCTTCTAAGGGAATACTTCTTGTTAGACTATTCAATCCCAAAGTTAACCATACACCTGAATATGACCCTCAATAACTGTGATGTTGGTCCACTGTCTAATAACTTTTTTAATAGATAACAAACAATACAACTTATTAACTGAGAAGTTTATCATAATCTATGAAGCACGGATAAAGACACGGACACTGACACGCCTACACAACTAATAATTTGAAAAAATCACATAATTTAGTGTAATTTTAAGTGTCGGTGTCGGATTGTCGTGTCCGACACTGGTGCACCCCTAATCCGAGGGGTGTTCGTGCTTCATAAATCATAATCGTTTACACTTGAAATTATTTAGTTATCATTGGAACAATATAATTGATGTTTTTATTAGTTGAGTTGTTTCAAAGTTTTTTTGGTGAAAATATTTTGCTGTTATTACTCTTATTGATGTTGGAAACTTTGATTCAACTTGCAAATTTTAGTTGATGAGCTTGCATTGTTTATGTACGTACACATGTATAAATATTCCATTTTGTGATGTTATGAATCCTTTTCAACTTTTTCTCAATTCTTGTATTCTCATCTCTGCAACTATTGTGTTGTATAGGTTCCCCGAAGTTGCTAATCTTCGTCTTGTGTGGTGGCTCGAAATTCGTGGGATGATCAACAATCTTGCCTTGTCTCCAAATACTCAGTATGCAGCTTATCTTGTGTTCAAATTGATTGATGGCTATGGGTTTGAGAACCTTCCTGTGGATTTATCTGTCGGTGTCGAAGGTGGCTATAGTATCACTAAAATTGTCTGTTTGGATCCAAATGTAGAACGCAGGCAGAACAGCAGACATGGAAGACTTTACGGTCGTGCGAGGTTGCATGACAGAGTAGTAGGATTGCCGCGTCCTAGTGTGAGAAGTGATGGGTGGTTGGAGATTGAGATGGGAGTGTTCTTCAATTCAGGTCTTGAAAATGAAGAAGTTCAGATGAGTGTTATCGAGATAAAGGCTGGTGAGACCAAGGGGAATTTCTTTCTTGAAGGAATAGAAGTTAGGCCTAAGGTAGACAATTAAGCAACATTATTATACCATGGGTCTTGTGTCTTGGATGGTAGAATAGTGCTTGAAGATTTCAAGTTTCAACTTTTCATCATACTATGTAACATACTCTGTTTAAATTGTCTCTTCCTAAAGTATATGAATAACATAATAAGTTACATTGCTAATTATAGTTAGAGAAATACTAAAAAGATTATCTTAAGGATATTGTTTAAGAGTTTGGAAACACCAAGTGTAAGTCATCAGACTTTGCACCAAATCTTAGTTGTGAATTCCAATGATTCAAGTAGCTCATAATTTAACACTCCGATCTAAAGCACCCCTTTTCCATTTATAGAGAGATCCAATCGTCAAAATCAATAAAAAGGTCCAATAAAATAAATCTCAAAGTGAGCAATATGTCCTCTCTCTCTTCTAGTTTATCGTTAACAATACCTATTTCGTTAAAGTGTAGATGCAATCAATCTCACTTCCACCCAAACTAGCAAACTTAAGTATTAATCTCCTTGCACTGTTGTTGATAATATTTTCCAGCTTTGAAGGCAATGGAAGCATTTCAATTTGAAGTTATTTTATTTAAGGCACGAAGGTCTCCAAAACAACAAAAAAAACTATTGATTATCAAAAGAAAGGGAATAAATTCGACGAAGGTTATTACAAGTCTGAGAAGGGATGAAATTTGTTCAATCAACAATGTTGGTAGAGAAGCAAATTGCACTTGCCTCGCTGTGTTTTTTTTTAATTGGTCGAATGAGTCGTTAATAACCACTTGTTGCATTTAATACATTTATTTTTTATGCGAACCAGACATCTCTTTGCGCAACTGCATAAATAAATTCACGAGTTGGATAGGTCCACAATGAATGACAAAATTCTCGCTCTTGAAATTTAACACTATTGCAATCCTAAGGCTGAATTTGAACTATCTTTAGTTAAGTTGGGAAATAATCCTAACCGTCTCAAGTGCTCTTAAGCAGGGCCGGATTTTGGGGTGTCCAAACAACTCAATGGAGCTGGACCTCCTCAAAATATAGACCTAAAAAAAATTATAGCTCAGAACTACTAAGTACTACCCCGTTATTAATGATAGTGATGTTCCTATTGATGATAATGCTATTCATATTGATGATAATGTTGATGCTATTCCTATTGATGATATTCCTGTTGATAATGTTGATGTTATTCCTGTTAAATATAACATTGTTCTTAAAAAATAATATATTTTTATTTTATTACAGACCTCATTTTATTTACGGTTACAGAGCCGAGCCTTCAGATTCATAGGAACAACATTGCTCTTAAAGTGTTCTTTAATACATTTAAATCGAAATAATGACTTTTTGATGAATAATTTATTTATAATTACTGACTAATCTTTTTTACCTCAAAATACAAGGGGGTATCAATTCACCCCTCCCCTCAATACAATCCAGATTTTTCAACAAGTGGTGTCCGTGACATAAGAGCACTTGGTCTTTTGACTAAGAGTTTTAGTGAATTCGGATCTAAGCGAGGTTTAGGATATTTTTGAACCTCCGTTTGGTTCGAGAATTAGGAGGGGAGGGGAGAAATTTTAACGGAAGGGAGGGGAGATATTTTAATTAAAATTGTGTTTGGTTCACAAAGGGATGTGAGAGATTTTAAAATTATTTTACTGTTTTACCGTTAAACTTAATTAAATAAGGATAATAAAGTAACGAAACAATAATGATGTAATCAATAATAACACGATGTAGAGGATGAAATAATGAATTAGTAATAAAGTTGTTACAAGTAGTAATAAAAGTTGTTACGAGGAAAAGTTGTTAATAATATGGAATAAAAGTTGTTACAAGATAATATAACCTATAACCTAATAATAGTAAAAGTTGTTTCTAGGATAATATAACCTAATAATAATTAATGTTGTTACAAGAATAACATTGAGTTTTAAATTAATATATGGATCATTTTGACAATGCAGTAAAATTTGCTCCCCTCCTTTTCCCTCCTCTCCTCTTTTAAAAATTGAACCAAACACTTCAAATTAAAAATCTCTTCTCCCCTCCAAAAACACTCAAACTAAATAGACTCTAATAATAGAGACTTGTCAAAAAAAAAAACCCTTAAAAATAGAGTTTTACTAAAAAAATAAAAAAACCTAAAACATAGAGTATTTTTTTTATTTGTGGTGATTGGAGTTTGAACTCCAACCATTACCTTATTTTTATCAATTGAGCACGTGGTGGACTATGTAACAAAAAAAATCTTAAAATATAAAATAATAATGTTTACATTTGTCCAAAACGGTGCGTTACGTCTCACCAGTAATTCATCTTCTTCTTCCTCCGTAGGGTTTTGCAGGGTTTTCTCTTTTCACTAACACCAAATCAAACACTGCTACAATGTATTGCATCTTCATATGACACCATTTCTCGACACCAACAACGTTGTTTCTATCGACACCTCACAACATCATTGTACACGGTACGCTATATCGCCCCTTTCACGTTTTTTCACTGTTCTTCAATTTCAACAACCCGCATGTTGTTGTTGAGCGTTTCTGAGCTGCAGAGATGATGGGTTGGAATTCTAACCATGAATTCAATAGCCCTTTTAGGTTTAAGGAAAAGGGTTGTCCACAAAATTTCTCATTGTTTTGTTATTTCGCGGAGATTGTGTAAGGATACGTTTGCTGGTAGTAATAATAACGAGTTTGAATGTATTGAGGAGCCTTTGAAGAAAATAGTTTCTGATTTTGATTCTAATTTGGATAAAGGGTTTCATTTGAATGAGGATTCGAGTTTTGATCAAAATCCGTTTTCGCTTAGACAAGGGTTCATTGAAAGTGTGAAGTTAGATGCTAAGAGGGCTCTTGAGGTTCTTAGACAAGATGGTCCTGGTTTAGATGCTAGGTTGGTTTTAGAGGAGTTGGGTATAAGACCTTCGGGAATTCTTGTTAGAGAGGTTCTATTTGGAATTTTAAAGAATATAAACAGTGAGAATAAGACCAGGTGTGCAAAGCTGGCTTATAAGTTTTTTGTGTGGTGTGGTCAGCAGAAGGATTATCGGCACACAGCGAATGCCTATCACTTGATTATGAACATATATGCCGAGTGCAAAGAGTTTAAGGCGTTGTGGAGGTTGGTCGATGAGATGATTGGGAAAGGTTATAAGGCTACTGCTCGTACTTTCAATATTTTGATTCGTACTTGTGGCGAGGCGGGCCTGGCTAAGACATTGGTGGAGAGGTTCATAAAATCGAAGTACTTTAACTATAGGCCCTATAAGCATTCCTATAACGCAATTCTACACAGTTTTCTCGTGCTAAACCAGTACAAATTGGTTGAGTGGGTTTATGAACAGATGTTGCTTGATGGTTTTTCATCAGATATTTTAACTTATAATATTGTCATCTATGCCAAGTACAGACTTGGAAAGGTGGATCAGGTCCACACACTGCTTGGTGAGATGGATAGAAATGGATTTTCTCCAGATTTTCATACCTACAACATTCTTCTTCATGCTATCAGTAAAGGGGATGTCGGTAAAGGGGATCTCGATAAAGAGGATCTCGGTAAAGAAAAGGAACAATTTAAAGCTCTTAAACTTTTGAATCACATGAGAGAAACAGGTATAGAGCCTACTGTACTTCATTTCACCACATTGATAGATGGATTCAGCAGAGCCGGGAAACTGGATGCCTGCAAATATTTTTTCGATGAAATGAAAAAGAATGGGTGCATGCCAGATGTGGTGGCTTATACTGTTATGATAACCGGATATGTAGTGGCACGTGAGCTTGAGAAAGCGCAGGAAATGTTTCAAGAAATGCTTTCCAAGGAACTAGTCCCAAATGTTTTTACATACAATTCCATGATTCAGGGATTATGCATGGCAGGGAAATTCGATGAAGCATGCTCAATGTTCAAGGAAATGGAAAGCAAAGGTTGTAGTCCAAATTCTGTTGTCTATATTACATTAGTGAGTTGTTTGCGGAATGCTGGAAGGGTTGCTGATGCTCGTGAGGTGATAAAACAAATGACGGAGACAGGGAAGTATGCCCATTTACTTTCAAGATTCAAAGGGTATAAGATGTAGTCTTAAACAAGACTTTTAAATCGAACATGTTAACTCATGGAGCATTGCCTCTTGGTTTGGTTAACTTAGGCCAATTACCTGCTACATCTTCGGCTGGTTAGATGCTGGAGAAAAGAAGTACGTGGTCCCCCATTACCCTAATATAAAATTCTTTATACACTGAGCAGCCAAAATGTAATCCTGTATGCCCATTTTTGTGTAACATATGATCAATATTTGAGTTCATTATTTTAATTTTGATTCTTTCAATTCATATGTGCCTGCATATTGCAAAGAGCTTATTGTTTGGTATATTATCTTTAGTTTCCAATGTTTTACTAATGTTACATTATTCATTATATATTTCAATTATTGTGGTCATCCCCTTTGTTGATATTTGTAGGGGCATCATTTTCATTTGTATGTTATTCAATACTGTTTTGTATCAGCTGAAATTTATGTCTATCATTCATGATTTTTAGATCAGATCTATAATTTAAATGCTCTTTTAATTTTTGAATTGTAAGACTAAGTCTCCTGGTTCGTTTGGTGTATTTCACAAGCCCGGAGCAAACAGCTAAAATCATTGCCTACTTACAGATTTAAATAATTAACTGTTTGCATGGGTTTGGTCTATGCCCCCATATTTTTGTATTTAATTTTTGTTTTTTAACATATTTTTGGTATGCTGCAGATGATTTAGAGCATAGGGTGCAGGCCTAGTTGGGATTCCTTCCTCTATAGTGATGTCTCTGCATACCATTTTTTTCTTAAAAAAAGACAGACTTCTGTCAATATGCATAATGGGATCACAAAGTCCAAATTAAACAGTGGTGGTTTATTCATTCATTATGTTGGCATTAGTAAACAGGTTATAGCAGGAGCTGCCCAATATGGAGATAATCAAAGCTGCCAAATCTTAGGTAAAGATTTTTTAATTCACACCCACAAGGCTCTATTTTTTTTAACAACTATTAGATTTACTTTTGAAAATGCACTAAAAGTTGTCCTTATTCTTGCAACTATCAACAGGATAGTAAGCTTTATACTGGTGGAGGTACTTCAATTTTCTGCTTATGGTACTCACAATTCAGAGTCCTCGTCATCCAAGATTTGGGGATTAAGTGTTTGTATGCAATTTGCTTCGGTGTGTCATCGAATCTTATTGCTTCTAGTAATTGGTATTCTTTTTATGCCAGAATCATTCCATTTCAGTATCAGCATTCTTCAGATTCACATTTATCATAGCACCCTGTGTATCAAGATTGGAAGGAGCTGATGCCAATAATGCAGAAGAGAGTTTCGTTCACACACTGAAATAATCATGTTCTTTTGAATGTCAAAGTGCGACTGTGTTGAAAAAGGGAACTGGAACCATTATACGTTGATTTCGCGTTCAGGGTAATTTAACATTATTCCCCATAGTCACGCCAAAGTTCGTTTTTTTAAGAAATTTCAGCATTATGAAGACATTTAGGTGATTAATGATGGTTAAATCTTTAAACATAGTTACCTACAATGCAAGAATTTACAGTCACAGAGCAAGGGCCTCTATTTTTCATATGAATGTATCATAATTATCTCCTTTCTTTTTGGTCTTATGCTTCTCTTGGCTTTTGCTGTCATCCTACAATATTTATCAATCTTTGCATATAGTTGTATCACTAATCTCCAACCATGTGACACTATTTTTGCTTCTCACTATTTAATCATAAGCTTATTTTTATTTGAATTGACTTTTTCCTAACTGTTGAAATTGAAATTATGAAACTAAGTACATGGTTTTCATTATAGCATCATAATATTTAACTTTGACAGCATTTTCCATGTCGTTGTATTTGTTGCACATCATTTACCTCCATACCTAACCAAAGGATTTGAACAGAATGATTAGTGAAAGTTATTTGGTCATCAAGCAATCATGTTATTTGAAAACCCTTTATGTACTTTGGTTCCATTAGTTTATAGAAAATGAATCTTAGTAGGGATGCCAAATCTTTTTGCCTTTTACCCTTTTTTGTGACATTTTACAATCATGAAATAAAGTCATAGATATTATCAGTATATATAGAAGTCATTTACACCTTAATGAATTTTTGTTTGAGCTCAGCATAGTTTCTCATCAATGAAATGAATTTCATGTTATGATGAAGATAACTTCTCAGCATTTATGTGCATTGTCTTTATTTTTTCTCCTCCTGTTTCTCCTCTTTTTTCTCTTCCTTCTTTTCATCTTTATTTTCTTCTTTCTTCTCTTCTTTGGCAGGTCCAACTGATATTATATCTACCTTCCCTACTTTCTTCAGCTTCTTCACTACTGCGACTGTATCCATTTCGCCAATAACTGTTAACTTCTGTTCGTTCACATCTGTAGCGATTGAATCAACTCCTGTTATCAAAGGACCAACAGTTACACAGATGAATTTATTCCATTAATGTGTATCCAGGGCAGAAATTTAGTTTTCTGCTAAATTGGAGTAAATGAAAATGAAATCATAAATTCTCACCATAGATATCAGCAACTGCTTCTATTGCTTTCTTCTTTGTTTTGTCATCTGTCATAGTAAGAACCTTTAACACCACCTTTTGCTATGGATCCAATGAGGGTCATCATATATGAGACAGACAGAAGAGGATAGAAAAAGTGGTAAACAAAATTGTAAATCGAATCTTTCATACTATAACTATAACCAAACAGTACACGAGGTGTTAGTTCAGCTAGAATCTGACCTTAACCTCATGAGATAGATTCCAAATTCCCTCAAAAACAATTTAAAACAGTTGTTAGTGTCACTTTAATTAATAATGATTTATCTATTTCCTATTTTTTTTTCACTTTAATTAATATTAATTCACCTAGAGTTTGTAAAATATATGTGCACATGGAGTATTAACAATAACAAGAAATAATTGTTCTGTAGAAACTCAAATGGGAGAATCCATACCTGAGCCATTGTCACAGCGAAGAATGGTGTGAAGATGAGAATGAAATCTTGAGAAGTTGTGGTTGTATCCGTGTGTGTTACATTACATCCAAAAGATAGACACTTTAAAATGCAATTTTCTGGCCAGCATGATCCAATTCAAAAGCACACATAGGACAAATATTTGATGTGGTAATGGCAGGTTACGTGCCATTTGAAATATCTTCTCATTTCTCACTTTTTCTTTCACCTTCTTGTTATATTGTTACCTTTTCCTACCTAAAGAAAACAAAATTGTATCACCTTAGAATATAAAAAACCAGCAAATATTTTTATAGTTAGATTCCCATATATGAAAAAATATGTTGAGAGTAAAGATCAATACAAACCACACACGGTTAATGTTAAAGATGTTTGAATGGCTCCACTCAGATCACCTTACAAATTGGTTGGATAATTTGTGCTATATGGATGTGAGTTCACTACAACGATTGAATAAGTGATTTTGAATAGGACTAAGTTCTGTGCCTAATCTATGATCGATGGGATTATAAAATGCTATTCAAGTGTTTTTTTTTTTTTTTGAGGCAATGCTATTAAAGTTCTTAGTGACAAAATTAGATTATTTCAAAAAAAAGTGATAAAGTTAGATATTTACACTTATTTGTTATTTCTTGGCCACCACAATTACTGTCATGTGAGAGGTTGCCCCTATGGAGTTTTTGAAAGGTTCGTTTATTTAAAATTTGACATACAAGGTTTAGTTCGATTAACATTAAACGGAACATCTTCATGTAAGTTTTACTCAAAACTTTGCAGTTGTGTGTTTGAGTTTTCAAATAGTGTTTGTCATTTCATTTAGAGGTCAACACAAATGGATTCTAAAGTGAATAAATGTATTGGTAGTCTAGGTAAAAGAGTATGTATATGTTTGGAAAAAAAACTTATAAATGAATTTCTTTTTGACAAAAAAAAAAAAAAAGAAGCTTAAGTCCACTTGTTTGATCTTCGACTCTTGTAAATGGAAGAAAAAAAAAACTTATAAATGAATTTCTTTTTGACAAAAAAAAGAAGCTTAAGTCCACTTGTTTGATCTTCGACTCTTGTAAATGGAAGAAAAAAAAACTTATAAATGAATTTCTTTTTGACACAAAAAAATAATTAAATGGATTAATACTAAAATCCACTTGTTCGATCTTCGATTCTTGTAAATGGAAGAAAAGTTTCGTTAAAAAATGAGAACTCACCTTGTGTGTCAAACAAGTTTTCAACGGAGATTGGTTACCGTTAATGACGGCGAAAACCTCATGCTTATAACACGATAAAAAAACAAACTAATTAAAATTCTCATATACAAAAAAAAATAAAAAATAGTATGAATGTATTTATTTTATCTTCTTCAATGTAAACAATTTCTTCAGACTATTTTATACGGAGATTAGTTACCACTAATGACAGCAAAAACTTCAAACCTATAACATGGTAGAAAAAAAAAAAAAAACTAAAATTCAGTCATACGGAAAAAATAATTTGTATGAATGTAATTATTTTATTTTGTTCAATGTAAACAATTTCTTCAGGCTTATCTCAAAATTTAAAATGATTATTTTTGCTCAATATATTCATAATATTTTATAGGTATCTATGAATCAAAGTTCACGTATTTTTTGTGGAGACTGGGGTTTGAACCCCAGACCTTGTATATATTATGCATTGTCCTATTTTAACAAATCTAAAAACATATCCAAACTATCTTAAAGATGAAATAGAAACCTAATATTAATGACAGTAAACTCAAACAACGATGACACAAGCGTTGAATATGGGATGAAGACAACAAAGATAAGTTTAGTGACTCAAATGATGAAGGAAAAATAATACATTCAAACAATTACAAAGAGAAATTTACTCACAAGAAAGCAAATACAAAGTGTGGTATGAACCTTATTCTCATTTGATACAAAACATTTAGGAAACAGAAATTTAAACACATAATCACTCCTGGTTATGGTTTCTTATCATGTTCTTCTTTATCTTTGCCACTTTTATTACAATTGCTACATAAATGTCGTCAACAATATCTTCAACCCATCTGAAGTAAGCATGTCTCCAATTCTTCTTGAACCATAATGTGCCAATAACTCCCCATAAACCAGTTGTAAAACCGAGTGCTATGACAAAGTAGAACCATACTTTTTCTACCCCATCTTCATCTTGATCACCTTTTGTTTGAGAAGTTCCATGTGAAATATGACCAGGACACTTATTTAGGAGTGGAGATCCACAAAGGTATGGGTTGTTGGCATAAATATACGGATCATCCAAAGTTAAAAACTGATTATCTTTGGGAATTGATCCTGAAAGGTTATTGTGCGACAAGTTCAAATGGCTCAATGAAGTTAAAGCAGACATTGTACTGGGAATTTTGCCTGAAAGTTGGTTATGAGACATGTCCAAAGATTCCAGTGATTTCATGTTTCCTATTAACCGAGGAATCTCTCCTTTCAAATGATTTTTTGACAAGTTCAAGCCATGCAGTCCTGTGAGCCAAGTTATTTCATTAGGAATGAATCCAACCAAATTGTTTTGTGACAAGTCCATGTTGACTACAAGCTCCAAGATTTTGGTATACTCAAGTTCTGTTCCTTTCACTACTTCTGTGACAACTTGACCAGGCCAATCAGCTTCAGGACTAGAAGCAGAACTGGGAGATAATGCATCGACTTCTGATGATGATACTGATTTTCCCAATGTCATTCCTTCAAGGTTTCCTATGCATCGAGGTATTGAACCTTGTAATTTGTTTCTAGAGAGGTCCAAAATTTGTAGTGATTTGAGTTGACATAGTTGTGAAGGAATACTAGAGCTCAACATATTTTGTCGCAGTATAAGAATTTGCAGTGAAGGGAAGGTGTTTGCTGTCCATGATGATGGTATACTTCCAGAGAGTTGATTATTACCAAGATCCAAAATCAACAATTTCTTCAAATTGCTAAAAGACGTCGGAAGCTCTCCTTGAAGATTGTTATCTTTCAAATGCAACCAATACAGTGAGGAAAGATTCCCGAATGAGCTTGGAAATGCTCCAGTTAGTTTGTTGGATGGCAAATTTATCTCAGACCATACTTGATTATTCTCCCAACAATTTGGAATTTCTCCGGATAAATTGTTCTTTGAAAGATCAATGTTGCTCAGTCGAAATTGACACAAAGAGATTGGTATTGAACCATTTAAGTGGTTATTTCTTAGAAACAAGTTTTTCAAAGACAACATTATATGGCCAATATTTTTTGGAATTGAACCGCTTATTTGATTATGGGAGAGATTCAAATACCTCAAGTTTAAATGCCATCCTTTTTCCATAGACATTATTCCATTCAACTTGTTTGAAGAAATATCTAAATATTCCAAATTGACAAGTTGGCCAAGACTTTCAGGAATGAGCCCATTAAAAGAATTGTTTGAAAGATCAAGATAATTAAGATTTACAAGTTTCTCAAGATTTTGAGGAATAGAACCATCAAATTTATTAGAAGAAAGATCTAAGCGAGTTAAATTAATAAGTTGTCCAATATTACTCGAAAGGACCCCTTCTAATAAATTATTGGATAGATCTACCTCTTCCAGCTTTGACAGCTTTCCTGTAGACAATGGGATAGGTCCATAGAAAAATTTTGAACCAAAACCAAGTCTATATAGATTTTGAAGTTGCCCCAACCAAATTGGCAAACGATCACTGATATCATTAAACTTTAAATCCAGTACCTCCAAATCATAACTAATACATCCAGATAATTCATAGTTTCCCATTAATTCTCCTTGAAGTTTGTTTCTATATAAATCTAATACTTGTAGGTGGCACATGTTAGTTATGATTGATGATAGAAAACCTTTTGTAAGAGTGAGTTGATTCAACGCAAGTCCAAGGTACACGAGTCTCTTCAACTCAGCAAGCCATGATGGAATTGAAGTTAAACTATTTATAGAAAGATCAAGGGATTCAATGGAAGTCATGTTTCGAAAAACCTCAGGAATTGGACCAAGTAGGCCATTGGAAGAAAGATCAAGAAGGGTAAGTTTCTCAAAGTCACTGAACCATGATGGAATAGAAGTAAAATTATTTCCATAAAGGTAGAGTGATTCAATGGAAGTCATGTTTCGAAAAGACTCAGGAATTGGTCCGTGAAGCAAATTTGATGAGAGATCAAGATAAACAAGAGATGTCATGTTTTGGAAAGCATAACGAGGAATGCGTGAATTGTCAAGTTCACAGTAAGATAGGTGAAGATTTAACAAGGAAGGAAGTGTATTGAGTACCTGGAACAAGTTGTGTGTGTCGTTGAGGCGAATACCACTCAAGTCCAGGTGTTTGAGTGAATGAAGGTTTGACATCCAACTGGTGTCGTCATCCATTTGTATGTAATTGAAGCTGAGATATTGTAGGTTCTTGAGATTTCCGAGACCGTTGGGAATCCTCCCGCTAAAAGCAACGAGAGAGAGATATTCAAGGCGTCCCATGGAACCGATGAACATGGGAATTAGACTCTCACTGAAATAATTTCCAGACAAGGCCAAATAAGTCAAGTGTTCCAATTGCAACAAAGATGAGCTCACATTTGGAGCAGTTACTGGCAAATAGTAAAAGTAACTCACGAGATCAAGTTTGACAACATGTCCAGTAACATTGTCACAGCCAATGCCTTCCCATTGGCAACAGTGAGTGCCTTTCCATGAGGAAAGCCTGTTTGATGGATCATGTTGAATGGATGCTTTGAAATCGAGAAGGGCTTGCCTCTCTTTTTCAATGCAGGGGATGTTTGAATTTGCACACAAGCATATTTGTGCAATTTCAATTAACACCAAAAGTACTACACATTTGTAATATCTACCCATGTTTTCTCTTTCTGTTTTTATTGGAACTGGATGATGCTGTCATTACATTTACACAACTTATATAATAATACACCCATCATTTTCACATGTAACAGCTAAAACAACTTCCTGGAAGCATCAAACTTTCAAACTATAACCAAATGTCAAGGCAAGCTTTTTGAAATAAATAATCTTAATGTATTTTTAATCATGCATTTCGCTTCACTCACACAACTTATACTATAATACACCCATCATTTTCACTTGTAATAAGCAAGTCAACTTCCTGGAAGCATCAAACTAAAACCAAATGTCAAAGCAAGCTTTTCAGAAGAAAAAAATCTAAATTAATTAATGTAGTATTAATTGTCTTTTAATTAATGTAGTATGAAATTGCAAAACAAATAACAATATTTCTTCTGTTTAAATAACATAGTGGCAAGAGATTCACTCATTACGGTGAATAAGTGGAGAATTTGAGTTCAAACCCCAACCTTATATATCACAATGTCTCTATCAAATGAGCTATCTTCACCGGAACCATATTACAACAAAATTAATTGGGAGTATAAACGTATTTAGTACTCCCTCCGTCCCAAATTGTATGTCATTTTAGGAAAAAAAAATTGTCTCAAATGTATGTCGCTTTACAATACTAATGTAACATTTTTTTTTTGAAAACATTAATATTACTTTTCTTATTATAACCTTAGCTATTTATTATTCTCTCTTCTTTCTATTATTTTATTTATCTTTTTCATATTATTTATTAAGGATAACAACTTATAATATCTCTTTTCCACACAATATTAATTGCATTTCTTTATATGTGTGAAATGCCCAAAATGTCATACAATTTAGGACGGAGGGAGTAATTTAAAAATATGGTATATTTTGTGACACTTTTCAAAAAAAAATAATCACGTTCAGTGTGATAGAGCATACTAGTGAATTTTTTATTTTTTTTGACACAGAGCATACTAGTGAATTATTGACCATGGGAATTTTTAACTCATCTTTTAATTTAACCAACATTTTTTCATTTTTTTTATCTTCTATTTAATTTATTTTTTCTGATTCTTCTCCATGAAATTTTAGTTAAAGAAAATTTTTCATTTTTTATCTTCTAAAAAAGAAAAACACACATATAATTTTAGTTAAAGAAATAAATACGGTATAAAATATCTAAAAAAAATTCTTTTTTGAAGTAAAACATAATATAAATATTTAAAAATTTGTGTAGTCAAAGTTTAACAAATATAAAAATTATATTTTTCAATATGAAATTATATTTTTTCACTACTACTACTAGTGTCTGTCTCATGAGCATTAACATGAGTAGTACATCTCCTATCTCCTATAGATACATTTGAGCATGTTAGAAATGATCAATCCACATGGCATACTAATGTTTTCTATCATAGTAAAAGTCATGTGTCCTCATTAAAATTGCATACATTTGTTATTACATAAAAACCATTCAAGTGAATTTGTTCTTAAATAAGCCATTAAAATTTCATTGACTAATTGTAATAAATTCACATTAATATTGTTTTGAATTGACATTTACTTAACGTTTAAACTAAAAAAAAAAAAGTAATATTAAAATATGCAATGTCAACTGCAATTTGTGAGTTTATTAAGAAAATATTATAGGGAATTATAAAATATAAGAGAATATTTGATATATAAAAAAATGAATAAGTTTTTTTTGTGAGAAAAAAATGAATAAGTTGTTAGTTTATTAAAAAAATTTCACATAACATAGATTACACTTCGTAAAATCAAATTAACAAACAAGTAAACGTTAAATTACATTGATTCACATTATCTTTGTTTCTCTTAAAACAATAATTTTAATGATTTCTTTCAAAATTAAATAGTAACAAACTTTGAATATCAATTTCTTAAACCTCTTATTCGAAATAAAAATAAATTAGGATACATTGAATCCAAAAATAACTTTAAGATGAGTTACTCCGTTTAATAATCAGTTATAAGCAATGAATTTTACTAATACATGAGACAAATATTTGTTGTTGATAAATATAAAAAAAATACGAGACAACTATTTGATATATAAAAAAGATGGATAAATATAAGATATGCAATTAACATTTATCATGTAAAGAATAAAAAAAAGTACAAAATAAATATTTATAATTGATATATAAAAAACAATAGACAAATATTTATCACTAATAAATATTAAAAAACATGGGACACATATTTATCTCTGAAACATAAAAAATAATATCATTGGTGCGTAAAAAAACATGGGACATACATTTGTCACTGATAAATATAAAAATATATGAAACACATACTTATCGCTAATATATATATATATATATATATATATATATATATATATATATATATATATATATATATATATATATAATCACTAATAATATATATAAACACATGACAAATATTAGTAATTGATACGTAAAAATGGAAAAAATATTAGTAATCTATACATAAAAAACACGGGACAAATATTTATAACTGATAAATATTATTAAAAATAAGACAAATAGTTTTCTTTTATACGTAAAAAAAAACACAAGACATATATATGTCATAGATAAATTAAAAAAAATGCATTTGTAATATCTTTTCCAATATGCAAAAAAATGTGGAACAATATATATCACTAAAAAAACACGAGACTATTATTTTTCGTTGTTAGATAAAAAACACGGGACAAATATTTGTTCGTGATAAATATTAAAAACAAATATGACACAACTATTAATCACTAAAGTATAAAAAACACAGGTGAAATACTGGTCATTGATAAAAATAAAATAAAATTAAACTATAGTAATGCAGGATGCTTTACCCAAATTCATTAACAAAAAGAAATAGAAATACGATAAAAAAATATGAGAACTAGGTCAACACATTTTTAAAAAAACATAAATCTAAAGTTAGGCAAACCTAACTTATTTCTTATGTAATTAAATTAATGATATTAGGAAGAGAATGAAACAAACAAAAGAATAAAGTGTTAAACCTAACTTATATGCACATGAGTTTTTTTCAAGATAAATGCATATCACTTTAATGAAAATTTCAAGGAGTACCAAGATGGTATCTACCCTTTGAGGTTTTATTAATTATGAGTTGTACGGCTTGATTGCAACATCGATGAACTTTGACAACAATAGTCTCCATAAAACATTGTTAGGATTAGATGTCAACATGCATTGAGTCAAATTATTTTTCTTAAAAATATACTATTTTGTAAATGTTAATTATTATTATATATACTGTTGCTTGTGCGTGTGGCCCCTTTTTATCTTACTTCCATACTTCTCTTCTTTTGTTTGTATTCTTTATTTATTTATGTTAGTTGCTGCCTAGGACGTTCTTATTCTTGTTGGGATCGAAACAATACATGCCTTCCATGGAGATGAAGATTTGGCTGCTAGAATTGCATGTTGTTTATACTGAGTTTTATTTATGTAGATTATGGATAATATTAGAAACGTTTGGGTATTTTGGATTTGAGCTTCGTTAGACAACTCCATTTGTCTCATACTCGAAACTATGATGTACTAATATGTAATATCTCTTTTTCTTTTGAAAGTTTTTACATATTTATTAAAATTTCATTTGATAGTTGTACCTAACTACCTTAATCCATTCCACAAGTGACAGTATGTTATAAGACCGGTAGAGCATTTTATTTGGCTCTTTTTATAAAAAAATTAAATTGTCATTTTAATTGGTTTGGAATGATGAACGACTAACATCGGTCAGTCTGGGTAGACAAGCGTTGAGTATTTGCACTTGTATTTTATTAAATCTTTCAGCTCTTATTTACTTTCTGAATAAAAAAAATAATTTCAGTTGAAAATATCTATGCAAAGGTTTTGGTTGGTGATTGATTAAAACTTCATTGGTATCTTGTACATATAAAATTTATATCATTTAAAATATTTTTTCGCTAAATTCTACGAAGTAGTAACCATTCATTGATAATTTAATTACAATATGTGTACCACCATGACCTTCTTTTACTTAAATTGATATTGGTAGGCTTGAAGATAAATTCGTGGATATGGAATCTGAAAACCAACTTATGTTCGAAGGCAAAATCCTCATTTGATTCTTGAAGGATTACAAACATATATTAAAATTATTATCTTGTTACCTATACCTATTAATGCGTTTTGTGAGTAATGTTTCATCTCAAAAAACAAATATTAGCAACGTTTTGGCCTCAGAGAAATATTAGAAACGTTCTGGCCTCGTAGAGATAACAAAACATTTTCGTCAAAACAACAAAAAAGAAAATGACAAATATGAGATTTTGAGTAATGTCGAGATCGGCATAATTAAGGAATTATTGCAGATCTCTGTAAAATATTAAGCTGTAAAATAAGGACTGCAGAGTTCTTTTGAAGCTCATGAACTTTTAGTAACTAAAAGAAGCAGGGAGGATCCATGCAACAAGCCTTGCAAGCTCATGTTCTAATCATATGACATGAAAAAGAAATTGAACTCGGATTTTCCCAAACGATTCGTTATTTGGTGGAGCTTATTAATAGTGTTTTTTTACAGATTTAAATAATTAGTTGTTTGCATGAATTTGGTCTATGCCCCCGTATTATTGTATGTACGTAATTATTATTTTTCAACATATTCTTGGTATGCTGCCTGCAGATGATTGTTAGAGCACATAGGGAGCCAGCCTAGTTGGGATTCCTTCCTCTATAGTGATGTCATTGCATACCATATTTTTAATTCACACCCACAAGGCTCTATTTTTTTATTCTTAATTCTAACAACTAGTAGATTTACTTTTGAAACTGCACTAAAATTTGTCCTTATTCTTGCAATTATTAACAGGATAGTAAGCTTTATACTGGTGGAGGTACTTCAATAATAAAGTTCATTTGAATGTCTAAGTGCGCCTGTGTTGAAAAGAGGAGCTGGAACCATTATATGTTGATTTCAGGTTCAGGGTAATTTAACATTTTTCCGCATAGTCATGCTCATTCCCAAGTTCGTTTTTGATGAAATTTCAGCATCATGAAGACATTTAGGTGATTCATGATGGTTAAATCTTTAAACACAATTACTTATGATGCAAGAATTTACAGTCACAGAGCAAGGGCCTCTATTTTTCATATGAATATATCATAATTATCTCGTATCTTTTTGGTCTTATGCTTCTCTTAGTTTTTGCTGTCATCCTACAATATTTATCAATCTTTGCATATAGTTGTATCACTATAGTCTCCAACCACGTGACACTATTTTTGCGTTCTCACTATTTTATCAATCTTTGCATATAGTTGAAATTGAAATTATGAAACTAACTACATGGTTTTCATATGAGCGTGATAATATTTAACTTTAACAGCATTTTCCATGTCGTTGTATTTGTTGCACATCATTTACACCAAATGATTTGAACAGAATGATTAATGAAAGTTATTTGGTCATCAAGCAATCGTGTTATTTGAAAACCCTTTATTTACTTTGGTTCCATTAGT
Source organism: Medicago lupulina (assembly GCA_958299785.1). Lineage (NCBI taxonomy): Eukaryota > Viridiplantae > Streptophyta > Magnoliopsida > Fabales > Fabaceae > Medicago > Medicago lupulina. The sequence continues at coordinate 6,788,638 of OY283141.1, forward strand.
TTATAGAAAATGAATCGTACTAGGGATGTCAAATCCTTTTGCCTTTTTACCATTTTTGTGACATTTTACAATCATGAACCAAAGACATAGTTTTTTCTTCTAGAAGTCATTTACACCTTGAGGAATTTTTTGTTTGAGCTCAGCATTGGAAAACATGGAATATAAAAGGAAAGAATTTGAAAATCTAATGATGTGTATGGTCTTGTTTAATTGTGGTTGTATCGGTTTTATGTTAAACATAACTGAAATGGAAGAATAAAAAACAAGCAAATATTTTTATGCTTTTTTAGGGGAAATATTGTATAGTTAGAATCCTCAATTTGGTCCATAAATTTATAGGACCGTATAAGCACAGTCTCATAGAATTGTAAAATGTTGTTCAAGTTCTTTTGTCCCTCCAATCTGTTATCAAATATATCTTTTGTATACTTAGATTCAAATGCTTCCTTGACAATATGAACTTAATGTTATTATTTTGCAATTTTGTGGCTCATCGTAGAATATTGATAATGTGCAAGATTAAATTGATACGATCCTACGATTCAAATGACAACCACTGTTAAAGTCATTTGGGAGGTTTCCCCTATGGATTTTTAAAAAGTTGCCGGTTGGTTTATTCTAAAGTTGGATTCTAAAATGAATCCCCAAACGAGTCTAACAAGTGGTGCGGTTTAGCATTTAGAAACAATTGGAATTTTCATAAAAAAGACTAAATATATTTTTGGTCATGAAAAATGACTAAATTTTGATTTTTAGTCACTTAATTTTTGTTTTAGTTATATACCTCCAAAATTTAACATCACTAATTTTGTCTCAAAGTCCTAGCTCATCTGAAAAATATCAAAAATTTTAAACCAGACATGTGATTAGAATTTAAACTTCAACTTCAACTCCTTCATTTATGTGTGTGAGATCTCAAGTATCAATTACCAATTTGTATTGTATCACTAAAAAAAATCATTAATTTTGACCCTGTAGTCATGTGACATCCATTAAACATAGAATCATGAACATATGTTTCAACTAAAGACAAAACTGATTACAAGAAAGCAAATACAAAGAGTGGTATGAACCTTATTCACATTTAAAATGGAACAATTAGGAAAAAGAAATAAACAAAACAAACAAGAAGCATAAACATAGAAATCATCCATGGACATGGTTTATCATCAGTTCTTCTTTATCTTTGCCATTTCAACTACAACTGCCACATAAATCTTGTCAGCAACATCTTCCACCCATCTGAAGTAAGCATGTCTCCAATTATTTTTGAACCACAAAGTGCCAATAACTCCCCATAAACCAGTTGTAAAACCGATTGCTATGACAAAATAGAACCATACTTTTTCTACCGCATCTTCATCTCCATCCCTTTTGGTTTCAGAAGTTCCATGTGAAATATGATTAGAACAGTTATTTGGGAGTGGAGATCCACAAAGGTATGGGTTGTGAGCAAAAGTAGACTCGTTAAAAGTAGAAAATTGATTATCTTTGGGAATTGGCCCTGAAAGGTTGTTGTGCGACAAGTTTAAATCACTCAGCGAAGTTATATCAGACATGCTGTTTGGAATTGTTCCTGAAAGTTGGTTATGAGACATGTCCAAAGATTCCAGTGATTTCATGTGTCCTATCAATTGAGGAATCTCTCCTTTCAAATGATTTTTTGACAAATTCAAGCCATGCAGTCCTGTGAGCCAAGTTATTTCATTAGGAATGAATCCAACCAAATTGTTTTGTGACAAGTCCATGTTGACCACAAGCTCCAAGATTTTTGTATACTCAAGTTCTGTTCCTTTCACTACTTCTGTGACAACTTGACCAGGCCAATCAACTTCAGGAGTAGGAGGTAATGCATCCATATCTTTAAGAAACTCATTTGACCATATCTGAGGAGCATCTGCTATTAAATTGTATGACTGCATCTGAACTGATGATGATGTTGATTTTCCCAATGTCATTCCTTCAAGGTTTCCTATGCATCGAGGTATTGAACCTTGTAATTTGTTTCTGGAAAAGTCCAAAATTTTTAGTGACTTCAGTTGGCATAGTTGTGATGGAATGCTACCACTAAACATATTTTGTCGCAATCTAAGAACTTGCAGTAAAGGGAATGCATTTCTTGTCCATGATGATGGTATACTCCCAGAAAGTTGATTATCGCCAAGATCCAAAATCAACAATTGCTTCAAATTTCTAAATGAAGTTGGAAGCTCTCCTTGAAGGTTGTTATTGTTCAAATGCAACCAATACAATGTGGAAAGGTTCCCAAATGAGTTTGGAAATGCTCCAGTTAGTTTGTTGGATGACAAATTTATCTCTGACCAACGTTGATTATCCTCCCAACAATCTGGAATTTCACCAGACAAATTATTCTTCGAAAGGTCAAGATTGTCCAGTTGACTTTGGCACAAAGAGATAGGTATTGAACCATTTAAGTGGTTATTTCCTAGAAACAAATTTTCCGCAGAAAACATTGTATGACCAATATTTTTTGGAAGTGAACCACGGATTTGATTATGGGAGAGATTCAAGTACAACAAATTTAAATGCCGTCCATTTTCCAAAGACATTATTCCATCCAACTTATTTGAAGAAATATCTAATCGTTCCAAATTGACAAGTTGACCAAGACTTTCAGGAATGAGTCCATTAAAAGAATTATTTGAAAGATCAAGACAATATAGTTCAACAAGTTTTCCTAGACTTTGAGGAATAGAACCATCAAATTTATTAGAAGAAAGATCTAAGCTAGTTAAATTGACAAGTTGACCCATACTTTCTGGAATAAGGCCATTAAAAGAATTTTTTGAAAGATCAAGAGAATATAGTTTTGTAAGTTTCCCGAGACTTTGAGGAATAGAACCATCAAATTTATTAGAAGAGAGATCTAAGCGAGTTAAATTGAAAAGTTGTCCAATATTACTCGAAAGGACCCCTTCTAATAAATTATAGGATAGATCTACCTCTTCCAACTTTGACAGCTTTCCTATAGACAAGGGGATAGGTCCATGGAGAAAATTTGAACCAAAATCAAGGTATTTTAGATTTTCAAGCTGACCCAACCAAGTTGGCAGACGATCATTGATGTCATTATCATCTAAATTCAGAAACTCCAAATCATATTTATTGCACCCAGATAATTCAAAGTGCCCCATTAATTCACCTTGAAGCTTGTTTTTTGATAAATCTAAATTTTTTAGGCTGCACATGTTTGTTATGATCGTTGATAGAGAAGATTCCATACGAGTGAGTTGATTCAATCTAAGATCAAGGGACACAAGTCTCTTCAGCTCAGCAAGCCATGATGGAATTGAAGTTAAACTATTTTCATAAAGGATAAGGTATTCAATGAAAGTCAAGTTTCGAAAGGCTTCGGGAATTGGACCATGAAGGCCATTAAAAGAAAGATCAAGATAAGTAAGTTTCCCAAAGATGAAAAACCTTGACGGAACTGATGTAAAATTGTTCCCAGAAAGGTAGAGTGATTCAATGGAAGTCATGTTTTGGAAGGCATCGGAAATTGGACCATGAAGGCCATTAAAAGAAAGATCAAGATGGGTAAGTTTCTCAAAGTGACTGAACCATGATGGAATAGAAGTGAAATTGTAGTGAGAAAGGTAGAGTGTTTCAATGGAGGTCATGTTTTGAAAACCCTCGGGAATTGGACCGTTGAGTCTATTATCTATAAGATTAAGATAGACAAGCTTTTTTAGGTTATTGAACGTCAATGATGAACCTGAATCAAGATAGTTGTGGTAAAGATTGAGATGCACCAGGGATGACAAGTTCGTGAAAGCATGAGGTATTTGACCATAAAGCCCATTGTTAGAAAGGTCAAGAAGGGTAAGTTTGTCAAAGTGACTGAACCATGATGGAATAGAAGTGAAATTGTTGTAAGAAAGGTAGAGTGATTCAATGGAAGTCATGTTTCGAAAAGACTCAGGAATCGGACCATGAAGCTCATTTGATGAGAGATCAATATAGATAAGAGATGTCATGTTTTGGAGAGCATAACGAGGAATGAGTGAATTGTCAACTCTACATCCAGACAATGAAAGATTTAATAAAGAAGGAAGTGTATTGAGTACCTGGAACAAGTTGTGTGTGTGATTGAGCAGTACATAGCTCAAGTCAAGGTGTTTGAGTGAATGAAGGTTTGACATCCAACTGGTGTCGTCATCCATTTGTAAACTTCTCCATACAAAATATGTAGAGAAATAGTAATTGGAGCTGAGATCAAGAAATTGTAGGTTCTTGAGATTTCCAAGACTGTTGGGAATCCTCCCTCTAAAACGAGAATTGGAGAGAGAGAGATACTCAAGGCTTCCCAAGGAACCGATGAACATGGGAATTGAACACCCACCAAAATTATTTCCAGACAAATCCAAATAAGTCAAGTGTTCCAATTGCAACAAAGATGAGCTCACATTTGGAGCAACTACTGGTGAACAATGCATTTCATCGTCCAAATTGTACAAATAGTAGTTCCCAAAATGTTCTTCTTGTAGCGACCAAAATAGTTTGTAACAAGAGCTCATGAGATCAAGCTTGGTAACATGTCCAGTAACATTGTCACATCCAATGCCTTCCCATTGGCAACAGTGAGTGCCTTTCCATGAGGAAATCTTGTTTGGTGAATCATTTGCAATGGATGCTTTGAAATCGAGAAGGGCTTGCCTCTCTTTTTCAATGCAGGGGATGTTTGAATTTGCACACAAGCATATTTGTGCAATTTCAATTAACACCAAAAGTACTACACATTTGTAATATCTACCCATGTTTTCTATCTCTGTTATCTATTGGAATTGGATGATGTCTTTCATTTCACTCGCACAACTTATATATAGTAATAATTCACCCATCATTTTCACTTGTAACAAGTGAATCAACTTCCTGGAAACATCAAACTAAAACCAAATGTCAAGGCAAGCTTTTTGAAATAAAATTATGTTAATTGATAAAGTATTAATTATCTTATAGTTAATAAAGTATTAACTATAATTTTGTACCAAAAAAAAAGTATTAATTTTAATCAACTATGAAATTACATAACAAATTAGTGATTGTAGTTTTTTTTTATATAGCAATTCGTAATTGTAGTTATGAGTATATTTTAAAAAAAAAAATTCAATAAATTTTTTGTCCCTACAAAATAACCACTAAGTTTAGTCCTTAATTTTTATTGTTTTCTAGTTCTCACAATTTTAGTCTTTGTTGAGTCAACATGTATTATTAAATGATTTTCTTTTTCCTGACATATTTCGAACATTATAAAAGTTTCACCGCAAAAAATGAGATTAAAATTTGATTTAACATGTCCAAATTTTCTTTCTTTAAAAAAAAAAGTCCAAAGTTTCTTAAACTTCTGACGTCTAAAATATTTATATTTAATCTATCTCATGTTTAAAAATTCTAAAACACACAAACTGAACTAGCAAGATTAGGGTTTGGTTTTTAAGACGGCGCAGACTCAAGGAAGAAGTTTGTTTCAAAGCTAGAAAGGCTTAATAGGCGCATCTCCAGTACACTAAGCTTACACCTTCTAAATTTAAAAATTTTGTTAATGAAGTAGTTAATATTTTAAGGGAAATGTTAGAGAGTGCCCCGTGTTACTCTTTAAGCACTTCAAATGGTAAGTTTTTAATGAAAAGTTGTGTGTTAAATGTATTGAAAATTGTAATAGTTGACTTTTTAATAGAATAGTTACTAAATTTAGAAAGTTTAAAGAGTGCCCCGATGACACTCGTTAACAAGACCCATATTTTAAATATACATGCAAAAATCATTTACAACATTAAGAGTATGAGAATCATTAAATAAATTTGATTTTAACAAAGATTAAATTGTGTTCGGAAAAATGTTGCGAGGACTAAAAAACCAATAAAAAGTAAGACTAAACTTAGAATGTCTCTATTTTGGATGAATTAAAATCATATTTTACCCTTAAAAAGATATTTTGTTTTATTTTTAATCTGCTATTTACTTTATTTTCTCTAATTCTCCTTTTCCACGTATATATGCAACATAAGCTAGCACACATAAAAAAAATTTATAAAAAATAATTTTATTTTTTTGTTGAAAGCAACGGGTGTGAGTCAACTGTTAGTCTTTTATGCTTTATCTTAAGTATGCCGTTAGTCTTTTATGGTCTGTATGAAGTACGTGATTGGTTTTTTTACGAAAATTTATCTAAATCAAAATTACAAACCGATTTAAAAATTTGAAAATTACCTTTTTTTTGAAAGAAAAATTTGAAAATTATCTAAACTTGGATATTACTGTATGTTTAAGATTTTTTTTTTAAAATGATTAAGATCTTTTTGAAAATCGTTTGGATCGGGAATATAATATTCCTTTTTTAAAACCGAATAAAGCATTAGAACGAGAAATAGAAAAACACATTGTACAGTGATGAAAAAATAAAACGAATAGAGTCCTAGTGTGATGAAGAAATCATAAAACATATGAAAGAAGATTGAAAGTATGGAAAAATATTTATTTAACTAAAAGAGAAAATATTATTTGGAGATGTGATGTCGAGTCAAAATTGACTTTAAATTACTCATCTTCGGTAGATCAAAAAGAAAGAAAATGATAACGAATAATCGGCTATGATTTGGCAAAGAGAGATGCGTGGATGTCTTTTTTATGTTGTTGCTTCTTTCTTTCCTATAAATCATATATACCAATTGTATACGACAGATGTGCATCTGGTTCTTAATTAAGTTACATACACAAACATCAAATATGAATTAAAAATTTCTCTGTTTACTTATTAACATTTTATATTGTATTTTCATTAATACTTATATGTTACTAGATACAACCAATAAATTACATTTTTTTAGGGAACAAATAAATTACATGTATATTATGATACGTGTTAAGCAGTGGCGGAGCCAGAAAATTTGAGCAGTGGGGGCAATATTTACATATAAATTTATATATTTATAATGTAATATGTAAATGTTATAATTATTTTTGGGTGTTTTTTTAATAGATACCCCAAAATTAAGAAAATATAGTTAGTGCTTCAAAAAATACATTACCTGGATTTTTTTTTAAAGAACATTACCTGGAATTTTTATTAACTAGGAAAACGTATATTTTTTTAGGGGAAGAAAACATATATATTATATATGGTCTTGCTAAAAAAAATATTATTTATGACATGTTTCACTAAAAGTAAAAATAAAACAAAAACAAAGGGAAGAAAATGAATGGATTTTTTTTTCAAGGAATGAAACTAATGGCTAATATATGCTGTTATATTGTATTATACTATGAAGTAGTAATATTATATATATATATATATATATATATATATATATATATATATATATATATATATATATATGTGCCACAGAGAAAATAGTGGGGGCACGTGCCTACAGAGCTGGCAACGTAGCTCCGCCGCTGGTGTTAAGTATTATATTCTTTTTGAAAGGATGCATAAAGTATTAGATTTGTGAAAGCAAAAAATGTCAATTTTATTTATGACTTTTAGAGGTGATGGTCGAGCCCATTTGTATTTTTGGGCATTGGTTAATTTATTTTGAATATGTGGACCAACTAGTTGTAAATTTTAATGATTTTCTTGATATTTCTTATGCTAAGAAGACTATTTGACAGTATTAATATATTTCATTTTTATGATAATTCTAGTTAAGTTACATACACAATCATACAAGATAAGTAAACGTCAAGTCAAGCTTTAAAGTTTAAGCCTTTGAATTTTCAAAAACTTATCAAATTGTGGACAAATTAAGTTGTGAACGAAGTTGTGTTGTTTTTATTAGGAGAAAAAATTAATTGTTTGTGTCCCAAAACACAACAATAAAGTTCGCAAGGTTACCGGTGCTAGCGGGCGAAGCTAGCGTAATTTTTATGAGGGGTCAATCACAAAAAATTTTTGAAGTAGAGAAAAATTAACTTCTTTTTTTTAACTATATATTAAATCTAAGTGCCAATTTTTTTTATCAACTTAAACGAACTGTCAAATAGACGCCACACACACTATCGAATGGTAGAACAGCACTCTGGTTTGAATCCAGGAAACTCGTATCCCCATATCGCTAAATTGTCAATGCAACTAGCAGCAGGGACCTTTTGTGGTCCATTTTAAGTACGGGAAATTCACAAACAATTGCGTTTTTCCTTTTTATTACAAAACTACCGATATTATCAAATGTTGAGTCAAGGGTCCTACATACACAACTTTTTTTTTAGATTCCCTTCAATTGAAGTAATTCTATTCTAGCGCGGCAGACAATAAATTTGGATACTTCTCATTATGATAGACTCAACTCGGTTCGTAAATAAGTGAACATGATACATGTGTTTAGTTAACTCGGGTAAGAGTCCAATCTTGTAACCTCATGGGATTAACACTAAGTTTAAACTAAGCACAACTCTAATTATGATGTCGTGATTTTATCTTGCAACAAAATTTAAACAATTCCTTTTACTAATCAACTTAAGTTGAATGAGTGCTAGAAACATTTACACAACAAAGTATCAGGCTTATGTGGTTCAGTAATCAGTAATCACGACTCTGATCAATCAGAACCCTAACTAACTGCTTGGGCCAGCTTCGCCATGATTCTTGCAACAAAATCCATTGTCACTATGATCATGGGGATGTTTGTCAGAGTCGTGTGGTACATCATCTTCATCGCTATCATCTTCATCAAAGGGCTTTTCTTTATGAAAGATACAACACTTCTTGGAACTCTTTTTCTGCATGAACTCATTGTCCACAGTACCGTCTTTCCACGAGACCTTCTTCTTCTTGCGATTGAGCGGGAGAAAAAGGACTTCAGGTTGCTGTTGTTCCTGCTGAGATGAAGCGGATGATGGAACTGAGCTTTCAATTGTTATGGTGGTGGTGCCTGTAACAGAAGGGGAAGACAACGTTACTGGTCGGTTGGCGCTCCTGCGTCTGTCCATGATTGGCAAAAAAGGGACTGAATTCTTTTTTAGTCCAAGATAACGGAGAGAAGCACGTTTTTTAGATCTTAACTGAAAAAATAAAAAATAATGTAAGTTCTTAATAAACATAGAAAAACTATAAGAGAAGACATGTAAAAATTATAAGAGAAACTATAGGCAGAGGAAAACCTAGAAAAACTATACAAGAAATTATTGAGAAAGACTTGGAGATTAATGAGTTGAATCGGAATATGGTTCATGATAGAACACCATAACGTAATTTGATCCATGTAGCCGACCCCACTTAGTGGGATAAGGCTTGGCTGATGTTGTTGTTAGTATTTATAAACAACGCTTGGTTTGACAAACTTGTACAAAGATCATGTATGATCAATTTTGCATTCGTAATCTGTCAACAAAACTACATTTGTAATCATAATAATAATGAAGAGAAACATCATGAGTGGATGGAAAGCAGAAGATGCAAAAACAGCTTCTGAATATGAACAGGAAATCAGGACATTAATTACATGCAAAACAAATTACAATAGTATAAGAACCTTAAAAACATAATACTAGAATCTTACTGAACATGCACATACAAACAACTATTTAATGAACACAAAACAGGAAGGCATAACATCACTATTCAGATCTACTAACCGATATCAGCAACCCAATCAGATCACGGAAAGTCAACGCAAAAATAATAACAGACACAAGTTTATATCCGGCCAAGGGAACTCTACATGCATACACAACCTTTCTCCGTCAATACTTTTTGAAATTCATCAAGGGAAATGGCCAAGTATCTATCCGACAGACCGTACCCACTACTTCTTAATTTAAAGGGAAGGGTAATCATCAGTAACATACCAAAAAGAATGATCAGATGCCACTCTCTACCACATATTTGTGCATCACTCATCAAATACAACCTGAACAAGAATCTATATTTCCCACTCCAATCAAGTTCAGTTGAAAAGGAAGCATCTTACACTAAATACATGTGAGATGCCCAAGAATAGAACTATGAACTGCCCAAATAAAATCATAAAAAAGCATGTAACTTGCAGTATTGGTATTTAGCTAATGCTTATAAGAGGCAAGTAAAGAATGGTGTCATTAGTCATTACCATTGTTAGTTGCTACTAGTATATACTATATAATCAGTTATCTCACGGAGCCTCATCATATAAGCTACACAAAACAAAATAAATTTGTGATTTGAACTTGGTCACCAGAAGGCCAATAGCCCAAAACTCAAAAGTTCAGATACATTTGACCCAAAAGAATATAAGTTCAGTTTACCTATCGCAAGCTTGTTCGGTCCAAATTCACATCTAAGTCAAATGCATCATGAATCTTCTACAAAAATCCAAAGCACAGTCAACTAGAAAATAAATTATTATTGAGCCTAAAAAAACAATGTCCAGCAATGAAGGCGAATTAGTTATAAAAAACAGAGCCTGAACAACTCAGGAAAGAAGCCTAATAATTTCTTTGGAACATAATGCTGAGAAGATGAACAAATTCCTGAACGCCCAAAACAATCAACATAACCAAATTAAGCCAATAAAAATAAACAAACATGCAAGCTAGCATTAAAAAAGGATACCAACAACATCGCAAACGCACCATCGAATCAGTTATAAAAAATAGAGCCTGATCAAATCAGGAAAGTAGCCTTCTATTTTCTTTGGGTTCTTATTGCTAAGCAAATGAACAAAATCCTAAATACTGAAAGACCCAAAATGATTAACATAACCAAATTAAGCCAATAAAAAGATCAAAACAAGCAAGCATTATAAGGGATACGTTGCCAACAACATCGCAGAATGCGAAATCAAGCCATGTCAAATCACACCCAAATCTCATCACAACATACAACAACCCTATAAATAGACACAAGAAAAAAAACCAATGAAAAGGGAACCCATATCTAAACCTAATTTACATTTTCTCCTAACAAATTCCATCAATTAGTAAATCCACACTTAAAACGGAAACAAAAAGCATATCAAAACCTAAAACAGCAACAAAGCTCTCATTTTTTGCACAATCCACACATTACCCGCAGAAACCCTAGATCAAAAATCAATTAACAAACACCATTTCCCCTACTCATATTTCATCAACAAATATGAATAAAATACCCACATACAAAAACGATGCATCTACATGAATCAAACAGAAGAAACTCTAAAAAAATTGGATCAATTTTTCGGCAATTGAAAAACTAATTTCGAAAAATTGAATGATGAAAAGAGGTATGAGGAAGGGGAAAACCTTGGATTGTAAAGGAGGAAGAGATTCAGGTGTTGCGTTGCGGAAAAACAATGAGAAGATCGAAACGACGGCGTTTTCAGGTTGATGATCAACGGAGAGAGAAATGGAGAAGAAATGCACTCTGCTTTGTGAAATGCGATTTTTTGTGAAGAGGGAAGAATAAAGGGATGAAGAGAATCGAGTCCCTTTTCAAGAATAAATTATTTTCATTGAAAAATTAATATTTTTTCCTTCTTCTATAGAAAAATGAATATTTAGGATTTGTTAAAAAATTAAAATTAATAAATCTTTTTGAATTATGTATGGGTAAATTATGAATTGTCGTTAGAAAATCGTTGTGGGTAATATTAGGAAAAAATAAAAGAAAATTATGGGTAATATAAGATAAAATTATGATAGATTTTAATGGATCGAAGATAACTTATCTTCAATCTTTTAAAAACAACTTAGATCTTATCTTATATTTATTTTACTGACATAAGTTTAACATTATTTTAGTTTTTTTTCTTTTCCTTTTTTTAGGAAGAATCTCATTGCATTTCATTAACTAATAAGTCATTGATCCTCGTGAGTTTAGCTCAGTTGATAGTGACAATGTATAATATATGTAATGTCGGGGATTCAAACCCCAAACACCGCAAAAAAATAAAAAAACTAATAAATTATTGATATGTGACGGTACATCGATAAATATTTAGAAACTAGTTTTTAATCTGTCAAAAAAAACTAATTTTTAAAAGAGTTGTCTTAACTCATTGATCCCATCAATATATTTAGTATGAGAGTTTCACCACTAAATATTTAAAACAAATGAGTTTGTATCATTATCTCTCTGTTTGGGATTTTTTTTAAAATATGGACCAAACGTGTAAGAACAATTTGATATTTTTTGCTATTGCAGCTATATTTTTGCTATTTAGCTATGTAGTGGGAATCAACAATTTGATATTTTTGTTATTGCAGCTACTTTTTTTGAGCCTTTTTTTGGGGTCATTTCATGATTAAAATACAACACTGTTGTACCCATGCAATTTGATATTTATCAGTTGTTATAGACTAACATTTATTCAAATATATATGAACCACAGTTTACCTTATTTACTTTGTTAGTGTCTTAAGAGCAGATATTTCAATGTACTTCAATAACCGCTTTTTGGCAAATACTAGTAAGTAACACATACAACCAAGACCAAAACAGATTCGCTCCCTAGTGTACCATATCTAAGTATTTTTTTTAAAATAAATGGCAGTGCTTCATCTTCAAATCCAAACTCCATGCTTGAACCAATATCTATCATTCAAAATAGCCCACTCTCAACCGGCTCCAACCCTTTTAAATGTTAATGATATTGTTATTCAGCAAACTTATTGTCTTTAAAGGGGAGGAGAAAACAAAGGGTGACATTTAGCATAGAAAGTGATAAGTTTTTCTGTAACAACCAAATTGAAATTTAATCATTAGATCAAATAAAAAACACACTTATCATGGTCTCAATACACAATTTTTTTTTTAACACTTCCATTCCACTGCCCTTCTTCAGTTTTATCTTCCACCACCTTTCTCAACACTAGATTATATTTGTACCAAAAAAAAAAAGGTTATTTATTATTAATTAATTATATGTACAACCAAACGGTTTTAATTTAATCAATCTCCGTGTTTTTGTGAAACTAATCTTCGTTGGGTTTTGAATCACCGAACCCCAAATCAATCTCCATCTCTAATTCATTCAAATTCAGATAGATATCAAGTGGAGTTGACAACAAAGAACAACCCTTTTTGGTTTCAACAGGAGTACCTTTTTAGACCCAAATCAAAATTAATATTTTTTATCTTTTACTAAGAAAATTAGTAGAGTTGTAGAATGTGGAATTTTTAAGGAAGAAGGGAAAACGTCACAAGAACAATTAACCACAATCTTTTGATTCCAAGTGAACAACAAAGACAACAAATTTTGGTTTCAATAGGATGAGTACCATTTTAGACCCAGATTGAAATCATATAATAGAATTTGGTGGAAGAAAGTGTGGGAAAAAGTCCAATATCTAGAGACTGATGAAAGTGTCTTCTTTATTTGATTTCTTGATCAAAAATCTATTTGACCATGGTGGAAAAGTTTATCACTATTCACCCATGCAAAATGCCAACAAAAAAAGGGATTTAGTATGACTTTCATCTGAAAAAGAAAAAAATAATGACGAAAGTGTTGCTTGAAATTAAATTAAGAGATGGATTGTGTAATTTTCCCAAAAAAAAAAGGTAAGTTCATGTTTTCATTTATTTACGATATCATGTTGCAACTTGCAAGTATGTTATGATCTCTCTGTTTCTTCACATTCACAATTATTCTGAGCACAACTTACTTGATATAGACATTATATATTTGTAAGGATCAAGATTTGAAACTCTCATTCTCGGCTTATTAACCTTAGAGGTGAAACTCTAAAAGTGGGTAAGTACAATTGTACTTATAGAATCCAAATAATGTATCGTATACAATGAGAAATACTTTCTAATGCAATGTATTGTAGTGTGTGTTTTCTTCTAGTATAGTACCTAAACAATATAACATTAAAACCAAGAACAAAAATATATGTTTTTTTTTAATAAAGAACAAAAATATATGTTTGTTTCTTATCACTTTGCCTGGCATTGATTCTTGTTACAAATATGGAAAAAATTTCAAATGGATGCATTGCAAAAAAGGGAAGATGACATTGGTATTTATTCTTGCCTTGCTTTGATTCTTGTTTGTCTTGTACCGTTCTTCTCCCTCCTCAGCACTGTCTCCCTCGTTTGATATCTCACACCACCATATGCCTTGTTGGATATCTCTCATTCTCACCGCACCATCGTCGCACCGACGTTTACCTTTCCATCCTTCAATTAATCATCGACCGCACCTTGAAAATGTTTCCCTCTGTCTCTCCTTCCTTCAAAATGATGTTCTCTCCTTCCTTCAATTAATAATCGACCGCACCTTGGAAATGTTTCCCTCTGTTTCTCCTTCCTTCAAAATGTATAATTTTTGTTTTGCACTTGTTTTATTGAATTCATTATACTCACTGTGGGGAAAAGGTTATGCATTTTCTTTTGCCTTAACTTGGATTATCGTTTTTCAATGTTATTTGCTTCATATTTGATGGTGTTGCAAGTTCTGTGGATCAGATGTGCGTGGTTTTTAGAGTGCAAGTCTAAGACTCGGTTGCAGCAATTGGGTTTTAGTATGCAAGTCTATATTGGTACTAATTGTAATATTATGTTAAATTATATGTCAATATTAAGTATCATCGGTATAAAAAAAAAAAAAAAAAAACATTGTATTAGAGTAATTATTTGAATGAATAGTTCGTATTCAATGTATAACTAATTGTAAGATTTAGATTGCAAGAATGTCAATATTGTTTGTTGTATGTGTCACTATGAATTGTTCTTAGTTTGAATCAGAAGACTCAAAAAAGACATGTTTACACTGTGCACTTAGAAAAGTTGCTCAAGTGGGAATTAGAGGAAAGAATTAAAATTCGTCTAAAAGATACGGGTTTTCCACATTTAAGCATTCTTGTAAACTATCAACGTGATAACATTTTTTTGAATTGTGTGGTATCATATTTTAATACCAAGACATGCGGCTTCAAATTTGATAAAATAGATATAATTTTGGCCTAAAGGATGCATTGAAAATTACAAGCCTGCACATTACAAGCAAGCTTGCCAATGGGACCGACGATAATCTCGTTGTTTGGTCAATGAAATGTTTTGGAGAAGACTAACACCAAAAAACAAAAGTCAAATCAATGAGTTTTTAAGTTAATGGTTCTTCGATAAAAATTTATGGAAGTTCCACCTGATGCAAGTGATGAAGTACTAGACAGACATGTCTAACAGTTCATCTTCCATTGGTGTTAAATGTTCAAGAGATAAAAGATTATATTTAGGGTGTTGCTGCTCTAGCACACCTACATTGTTCTATGATTTTTTTTTAAAGAAAATGATGTTCGTCATCAACATATAATAATGATGTTCTAAGAACATAAATTTTATAATATCTATCATGTATGTCTAGTATTTCATCACTTGCATCATGTGGAACTTCCATAAATTTTTCTCTAAAAACCATTAATTTAAGGACTCATTGATTTGAATTTGGTTTCAGTTTTAAATCTTTTCCAAAACATTTTATTGACCAAACAATCGGGTCATCGTCGGTGCAAGTACCGCTTGGTTGTAATATGCAAGCGTGTAATATTCAACACATCCTTTAGGCCAAAATTTAAGTTTAGATTAACAAATTTGAAGTTGCATGTCTTGGCATTGAAATGGGATGCCACACAATTCAGAAGCATGTTATCATGTTGACAATTTACAAGAGTGAAAACAAGTATCTTTTAGACGAGATTTTATTCTTTTGTCTAATTCCTACATTGGCAATTTTTCTAAGTGCTTAGTGCAAGTAAACATGTTTTTTTTTAGTCTTTTACATTCAAAAGTAAGACAATTCAGTGACACATACAACAAACAACTCAAACAACATATTTGCAAAATCTATATCTTACGATTAGTGATACATACAATACAGCGATTCATTCAAGATATGTATGATCAAATTTGCATTCATATTCCGTCAAGAAAAAATACATTCATAAGTAAAATAGTGAAGAGAATGAAAAGCAAATGCAAAAGATGTTTCTGAATGTGAACAGGAAATCAGGAACCTAATAATATGCAAAACAAGTTACACTTCTTGTCTCAAATTGTATGTCATTACTGTAACACCCCAATTTCCCGTCTTAAAATTTTCTTTAAATAAGTTATATATCAGAGTAATCATCGCAAAGGAGTGTCACATTTCATCTTTAAAAATAGCTTAGATAATAATTTATCAAATTACAAAACATTCAGTTAAGCAGCGGAATTCAAAAAGGTTTCATCTCATAATTGTCTTGGCTTAAAAGCCAGCAAAAACGTCTCAAAATATTTAAGGTTCTACATCACAAAAGTCAACATCATTTATTCAACACGATACATAAAGAAATAGACTCCACAAAAGACCCTATCCCGTTACATATCAGAGCAACCCTAACTTCACACATCCTCGCATCAACGCATCTAAGACTGGGTACCTGCACTTGCCCACAAGGCGGCAATTCCAGCAGAAGGGGTGAGATTCACAACAATAATATTAATATATATTCATAAGTCAAGATTAACAAATCATACATCCAGCTCATCACATATACATTATAACATTCCATGGCATCATCATAAACATCATCATAAACAGCATCATAAACAACATTACATCACACATCAACGTCTCAAACATCATCTCATATATGTCACAATTGACTCGACTAAATGCAACACCTAACGTCTCAACATCATGCATGTGGTACCATATAATTATAGCATTAATATGCTTCACCGTCGCTTTGAGCAAATGCTCCACCGTCGCTTTGAGCATAAAGCTCCATCGTCTCATAATTATGCAAATGCATGGACTCGTCGTTAACAACTTAGTACACCGTCTCAACATCATTCCATTTTCAAGACTGACACATGCAGTTAATAGTAATTACATGGCAGAACATCATCTCATTATACATGCACATTGCAACACATAGCATCATCTTATTCAATTAACATCATACTCATACATCACTTATATTCAACAACACATCATTTAACAAAGGTCTAATAGAACCATCATCATTCATCTTTACAGCATACATTAAAGGGTATAGAACCTCACTAACACTTCCCAAAGGGCTCCTCTCAAAGTCCTATGCGAAACAGATCGCAAAAACAACAACAGTCCTGAACCATCTAACTCGCCACGGCGAGTACATCTGCTCGCCACAGGCGAGTACTCCCAGCAGCTCACTCGCCAAAGGCGGGTTGGGGGCGAGCTGGAGGCGAGAAATACTGGGTGCTTCGGCCTTTTTGACATTTTTCAACAAAATCTTCATTTTTAAGCTCTCTAAATTAAATTTGACCAAACCAACTTCACAGGTCATCTCTATAAATATGAGGGCACTCAAAACCATCTAAAGTTTGGCAAAAATCCTAATTTTAAGGGTCAAGCTCGCCACGGCGAGCTATACTGCTCGCCTCGCGAGCAACCAAGGGTTACTCGCCACGGCGAGTGATCTGCTCGCCTCAGGCGAGCGATCTCAGAACCACTACGGGTTCAGTCCAATTCACACCAAAACCTGCCAATTCTCTCCACTTAAGCTTCTAATTCATCAGCAATAACATCCTAGGGGATAATCTAGGTTCTGTAACACATCTATACAGCAATGCAACACATTCTCACATCAAATTCATCAAAAATCACCATAACCCTAATTCTCAAAACTTCCCTCAATTCTTCCCAAATCCTAAGCTAATCAAAACAGATGATTTACATTAAGATTATTGGAGTTAGGCTCACCCTTACCTGGAAAAATTGCAGAATTTGCAGCCTAGCTTTCTCTTCTCTCTTGACCGTTCCTCTTCTTTTCCAAAATGTCTGTACGCGTTCTCAAAACCTTCCTTTCTTAACCTACTTCTCTTATATACTCCCTCACAACTTAACTAATTCCTTCTTAACCCACACAACTCTTCTTAATTATAATTATAACCCCATCTCTTAAAATTCTATCTTTTTCCACCACATCTATTTATTTACCAATTAAATATTCATATAAACATCACTTATATTATTTTATTAAACAATAAAATAATAATACTTCACACGTCACAAATACGTCACAAATACGTCACATAATCATCAAAACCATATAATATATAAACATATATCATAACATCTAATAAAATAATTAAATAATTAAAGAGGGCGTTACAACTCTCCCCCTCTTAAAGGATTTTCGTCCTCGAAAATTTACCTCGCTCAAACAACTCTGGATAGGATTCCAGCATCTTACTTTCTAGCTCCCAAGTCAAGCTTTCACCCGTCGCTCCGTCCCAAACAACTCTCACAAGAGGTATCTCCTTGCCTCTCAACGTCTTCGTCTTCCGATCATCAATCCTCACGGGTAAGGTCTCAACCGTAAGGTTGTCCCTAACCTGCACATCATCGCTTTGGATCACATGAGACGGATCCGAAACATACTTCCTCAGCTGAGATACATGAAAAACATCATGCAAATTCGACAAATGCGGTGGTAATCCAACACGATACGCCACCGGTCCAATCCTCTCTGAAATCTGATACGGTCCTATAAACCTCGGAGTCAACTTCTTCGATTTCAAAGCACGCCCAACACCCGTCAAAGGAGTCACTCTCAGGAACACATGATCCCCCTCTCGGAACTCAAGGTCCTTTCTACGCTTATCATGATAACTCTTTTGTCGACTCTGCGACGCTTTCATCTTTTCTTGGATCATTCTCACCTTCTCAGTAGTCTGTTGAACGATCTCTGGTCCTAAGACCACTCTTTCACCCGACTCAAACCAGCACAACGGAGTCCTGCATCTCCGACCATACAAGGCCTCAAACGGCGCCATTCCAATACTTGAATGGTAACTGTTGTTGTACGTGAACTCTATCAATGGAAGATGATTATCCCAAGCTCCTCCCTGTTCAAGTACACAAACCCTCAACAAGTCCTCCAACGACTGAATCGTCCTCTCCGACTGACCATCTGTTTGCGGATGATAAGCCGAACTCAACCTCAACTGAGACCCTAACGCCTCTTGCAAACTCTTCCAAAATCTAGAAGTAAATCTTGGATCTCTATCAGATACGATGCTCGAAGGAACACCATGCAGCTTAACTATCTCTCTAACATAAATCTCCGCCAACTGAGCCACAGGAAAAGTAATGTTGATTGGCAGAAAGTGAGCAGACTTCGTCAATCTATCAACAATTACCCAAATAGCATCGTTCCCTCTAGGAGTATTGGGCAAACTCGTCACAAAATCCATGGATATACTATCCCATTTCCATTCTGGCACATCTAAAGGTACCATCATACCAGTCGGCTTATGATGCTAAATCTTCGACTTTTGACAAACCAAGCAAGAATACACAAATTGTGCCACATCGCGTTTCAAACCAGACCACCAAAACAGCCTCTTTAAGTCGTGATACATCTTTGTAGCTCCCGGGTGAATACTCAAGCTACTTCTATGACTCTCTTCAAGAATCATCTTCTTAATCTCATCATTGTCAGGAATGCAAATCCTCCCTCGGAATCTCAACACTCCTTGATCATCGACCTTAAAGTCACCATCCACAGTCTCCTCATTAGCAATCAACAAGTCTACAAACTTGACATCTTCTTTTTGGGCTTCTTTGATATGCTTCAGGAAATCATTATCAATTCTCAACATTCCCAGTTTTATGCTCTGAGGTGTTCTTTCACACACCAAACTCAAGTCTCTAAACTGTTCCAACAATTCAAATTCTTTCACCATCAACGCGGACATATGCACCGTTTTCCTACTCAAGGCATCTGCAACTACATTTGCTTTACCAGGATGGTAATTCAAACCAAAATCATAATCCTTCAATAACTCAAGCCACCTTCTCTGTCTCATATTCAACTCTTTCTGATCAAATAAATATCTCAAACTCTTATGATCACTGAATACTTCAAACCTTGAACCATACAAGTAATGTCTCCATATTTTCAATACAAAGACCACAGCTGCCAACTCTAAGTCATTCGTCAGATAATTCTTCTCATGAATCCTCAATTGTCTCGAAGCATATGCTACCACCTTACTCTCTTGCATAAGCACACCTCCCAAACCCAACTTGGACGCATCACAATATACCACAAAAGGTTCATCAGACTTTGGCAAAATCAAAACTGGAGCCGTTGTCAGGCGCTTCTTCAATTCATTGAAACTATTCTCACAATGCACATCCCAAACAAACGACTTACCCTTACACGTCAACTGCGTTAACGGAAGAGCCAACTTAGAGAATCCTTCTATAAACCTCCTGTAATAACCAGCTAGTCCCAAAAAGCTTCTAATCTCCGTAACCGACTTAGGCGTCTCCCATTGCGATACCGCTTCAACTTTAGACGGGTCAACCGCAATACCTTCACCAGAAATAACATGGCCGAGAAAACTTACTTCGTTTAGCCAGAACTCGCACTTAGACAATTTAGCATACAGCTTCTTCTCTTTCAACACTTGCAATACAATCTTCAAATGCTCTGCATGCTCAGCTTCAGTCTTAGAATAGATCAGTATATCATCAATAAAAACCACCACAAATTGATCCAAGTACTCATGAAAGATTCTGTTCATATATTCCATAAACACGCCAGGCGCATTAGTAACACCGAAAGGCATCACCTTATACTCGTAGTGACCATAACGCGTCCTAAAGGCCGTCTTCTGCATATCTTCATCCTTCACTTTAATCTGATGGTAACCTGACCTCAAGTCAATCTTGCTAAATACCTTTGCACCCACTAACTGGTCCATCAAGTCGTCAATTCTCGGAAGTGGATACCTATTCTTGATCGTCACTTTGTTCAGCTGTCTGTAATCAATACATAGCCTCATACTGCCGTCTTTCTTCTTCACAAGTAACACTGGAGCTCCCCATGGTGAAACACTAGGTCTCACAAACTTCTTCTCAAGCAAGTCTTCCAACTGCTTCTTCAACTCTGCTAACTCAGAGGCAGACATACGATAAGGTGCCATCGACACCGGCTTCGTACCCGGCACAAGGTCTATCGAAAATTCAACTTCCCTCTCTGGTGGCACATCTGGAATCTCATCAGGGAAAACTTCAGGAAATTCCTTCACAACAGGCAGCCCATCAATCACAGCTTGGTTCTCTAAAGATAACGAAGCCATCAACGAAAACATCAACATCCCATCGCGTTCTAGTTGCTTCAGCTGCTTAGTAGATAGAAATTCTGCGCCCCACTCTTCTTCGACGGAAGAAAAATGCACCGTCTTTCTAAAACAGTTGATAAGAACTCGGTTGTATTCTAGCCAGTTCATACCCAGAATCACATCCATACCACTTAAAGGTAGGCACACTAAATCCATCACAAAGTCACGGCCAAACATAAATAAAGGACAATTCAAACAAACGAGAGAAGTAGTCACCGAACCCTTAGCTGGAGTCTCGACAACCATTTCTCCATTCATATCAGAAACATCAAGTCCCAAAGCAGAAACACAATCAAAAGCAACAAAACTGTGCGTAGCACCAGTATCAATAATAGCAACTAAAGGAGTATTATTAATATAGCAAGTACCTCTGATCAAACGATCATCATTCTCAGTCTGAGTGCCGGTCAATGCAAACACTCTCCCAGTGGTCTTAGTCTTCTTGGGTTGCTTACACTGCGAACCAATGTGTCCTTGCTCATTGCAGTTGAAACACACAACATCATCAAACTTGCAGTCACTAGTAATATGCCCTTTCTGACCACAACGGTAACACCTCTTCACCTCAACAGTACATGCATTGCTCTTATGGCATTTCTCGCCACAAGTGTAACAAGTAATCTCAGCAGGAGCAGCCTTCTTCTGGGGCCTCCTCTCATCATTTACTCTTTGCTTCCCATCATAAGGTTTAGGGCGACTCTGCTGGCCCTTAGCCTTCCGATCATTCACTACCTTGTAGTGAGCCTTAGTATCCTCCTCATAAATCCGGCAGCTACTCACCAACTCAGAAAAGTCACGAATCTTCTGGTAGCCGATAGCCCTCTTGATATCAGCGCGCAACCCGTTCTCAAACTTAATGCATTTAGAAAACTCAGCCGTCTCGGGTGCATAATGCGGATAGAACTTAGCCAACTCCACAAATTTGGCCGCATACTCGGTCACCGACATGTTCCCTTGCTTAAGCTCCAGGAACTCTATCTCTTTCTTCCCACGGACATCTTCTGGGAAGTATCTGTTAAGGAACTCCCTCGTGAAGATAGCCCACGTCACCACAGCTCCATCTTGCTCCAAAATAGGCAGGAGACTAACCCACCAATCATCAGCCTCCTCCGCAAGCATGTGCGTACCAAACCGCACCTTCTGAACATCGTCACATTGCATGACCCTGAAAATCCTCTCCACTTCCTTGAGCCACAGCTGAGCTCCATCAGGATCATAACGCCCCTTGAAGGTAGGCGGGTGATTCCTCAGAAAAGTCTCCAACATTCTAGTCCCGTCATTTCCACCAGCATTGTTCTGATTACCCACAACTTGAGCCATTGCTTCCAAAGCAGCAGCAAGAGCAGCATCGTTTCTACCAGCCATCTAGTTCTCTGGAAACAAACATGAGTCAGAATAATACAATAATACTATTCTACTCTAAGACAACGTCACTCGACTCTCTACTTGGCCGGACGGACCGACCTGCTCTGATACCAATTGTAACACCCCAATTTCCCGTCTTAAAATTTTCTTTAAATAAGTCATATATCAGAGTAATCATCGCAAAGGAGTGTCACATTTCATCTTTAAAAATAGCTTAGATAATAATTTATCAAATTACAAAACATTCAGTTAAGCAGCGGAATTCAAAAAGGTTTCATCTCATAATTGTCTTGGCTTAAAAGCCAACAAAAACGTCTCAAAATATTTAAGGTTCTACATCACAAAAGTCAACATCATTTATTCAACACGATACATAAAGAAATAGACTCCACAAAAGACTCTATCCCGTTACATATCAGAGCAACCCTAACTTCACACATCCTCGCATCAACGCATCTAAGACTGGGTACCTGCACTTGCCCACAAGGCGGCAATTCCAGCAGAAGGGGTGAGATTCACAACAATAATATTAATATATATTCATAAGTCAAGATTAACAAATCATACATCCAGCTCATCACATATACATTATAACATTCCATGGCATCATCATAAACATCATCATAAACAGCATCATAAACAACATTACATCACACATCAACGTCTCAAACATCATCTCATATATGTCACAATTGACTCGACTAAATGCAACACCTAACGTCTCAACATCATGCATGTGGTACCATATAATTATAGCATTAATATGCTTCACCGTCGCTTTGAGCAAATGCTCCACCGTCGCTTTGAGCATAAAGCTCCACCGTCTCATAATTATGCAAATGCATGGACTCGTCGTTAACAACTTAGTACACCGTCTCAACATCATTCCATTTTCAAGACTGACACATGCAGTTAATAGTAATTACATGGCAGAACATCATCTCATTATACATGCACATTGCAACACATAGCATCATCTTATTCAATTAACATCATACTCATACATCACTTATATTCAACAACACATCATTTAACAAAGGTCTAATAGAACCATCATCATTCATCTTTACAGCATACATTAAAGGGTATAGAACCTCACTAACACTTCCCAAAGGGCTCCTCTCAAAGTCCTATGCGAAACAGATCGCAAAAACAACAACAGTCCTGAACCATCTAACTCGCCACGGCGAGTACATCTGCTCGCCACAGGCGAGTACTCCCAGCAGCTCACTCGCCAAAGGCGGGTTGGGGGCGAGCTGGAGGCGAGAAATACTGGGTGCTTCGGCCTTTTTGACATTTTTCAACAAAATCTTCATTTTTAAGCTCTCTAAATTAAATTTGACCAAACCAACTTCACAGGTCATCTCTATAAATATGAGGGCACTCAAAACCATCTAAAGTTTGGCAAAAATCCTAATTTTAAGGGTCAAGCTCGCCACGGCGAGCTATACTGCTCGCCTCGCGAGCAACCAAGGGTTACTCGCCACGGCGAGTGATCTGCTCGCCTCAGGCGAGCGATCTCAGAACCACTACGGGTTCAGTCCAATTCACACCAAAACCTGCCAATTCTCTCCACTTAAGCTTCTAATTCATCAGCAATAACATCCTAGGGGATAATCTAGGTTCTGTAACACATCTATACAGCAATGCAACACATTCTCACATCAAATTCATCAAAAATCACCATAACCCTAATTCTCAAAACTTCCCTCAATTCTTCCCAAATCCTAAGCTAATCAAAACAGATGATTTACATTAAGATTATTGGAGTTAGGCTCACCCTTACCTGGAAAAATTGCAGAATTTGCAGCCTAGCTTTCTCTTCTCTCTTGACCGTTCCTCTTCTTTTCCAAAATGTCTGTACGCGTTCTCAAAACCTTCCTTTCTTAACCTACTTCTCTTATATACTCCCTCACAACTTAACTAATTCCTTCTTAACCCACACAACTCTTCTTAATTATAATTATAACCCCATCTCTTAAAATTCTATCTTTTTCCACCACATCTATTTATTTACCAATTAAATATTCATATAAACATCACTTATATTATTTTATTAAACAATAAAATAATAATACTTCACACGTCACAAATACGTCACAAATACGTCACATAATCATCAAAACCATATAATATATAAACATATATCATAACATCTAATAAAATAATTAAATAATTAAAGAGGGCGTTACAATTACAGCGATAGTAACTACAACAATATAGTAATCTGGTGTAATTTTTTTTCCTTATTACATCCACCTTTAAAAAACACTTTCTCTCTCTAAAAACCTATCCTCTGTCTTCTCTCTAAATATCAGTCTCCTTCCTCCCTTTTTCCAAAGCCGCCGCTCGCGGCCACCCACCATGTGAACCTGCTTTGGGTGGTGCGATGAGTGGTGTTAGGCCCTCCGCACCAACATTCCCCCATATCTGCTTTCCGGCGGCCGGTGGGTATCTTCCTTCTAGATCCGGCACTTCCTCCATCGGGGATTTGGCTTTGAAGCCAGCGGTTGTTCGGAGCCGAGTTGGTGGTTTTGAAGATGGGGTTTGGTTCGTGTTTTTTTGTGGTGGTGGTGGTTTCAGGTGGTTTGGTGTGTGGTGGTGGATCCGGTGGCGGTGGTGGTATGTGGTGACGTGACGCCGTTTCCAGGTTGTACCACCGTTGCTCGGATGTCGCGTACCTCCGGTGGTGTGCTCTCTCCCTCCTGCTCCGGTGTTCTCGTTTTTTTTTTTTGCAGGCTATTGTCTTGTTCGTGTCAGTTGGATCGTCTTTTTGTGACGTATTCAGCTGGTTGTTGTGTTGTGGGTGTGTGTTAGGGTGGTCTTCTGTCAAGGGACTAAGGTCGAGACTGCTTTTGATCTCCCCAACCCTTTTGCTGATTAACTGCTTTTTTGTTTTATTGTGTTTGCGTTGTTGTGTCTGTGTTTCAGGTGTTGTGTTCTGTCTAGGGTCTAGGGTTGAGACTGTTTAGATGTCCCTCAGCCTCTTGGTGGTTCTGTTCAGCTGTCTTTTTGTCGTGTCTGTGTTTGTTTGGTTGTGTTTGTGTTGCCTTTTTTTTCCTTTGAAGCCTAGCCACTTCCTGCTCTTGGATTTGGATTTGGTTGCTTGGTTGTTGTTGCTCGAAAGAGTTAAGTGTGCAGATGCTTCGTGTTGACGGAGTAGTCGTTTGTTGCACCTTAAGCCTTCCTGGCCGCTCGGTTGTCGGCAGCTGCAGATTCTTCACGATTAATCCTCCTTCTTCGCAACTCCCGGATTGTTCGTCGTCATAAGAATCGTGGTGGTTTGTGGTTGTCTAGCCGAGGGTTGGGGCGTGCGTCGGTTAATTCGGGTGGTGGTGATGCAGGGTGATTTGGTGGCTTGTTTTGAGTTTGTGTTCGAGCTGGTTCGCTTTGCGCTACTATTCTGTCTTTTCTCTGTCTTTGGATTTTGGCATCGGGTTCTTGGTGGGTCGAGGTTTTGGACAGGTTTAGGTGTATGTTTTGGTGGTTCGTGAGTTGAGGGGTGCCTCTTTGGCTTGTGTTGGGAGTCTTGTGGGCCGATCGTGATTCGAGGTCGGGAGCAAGTTTTGTGACTCAGGTCCTTCTAAGCTGTTGTGATGTCTCCTCCGATATGCCAGATCTTGAGTGGTGGTCGAAGCTGAGCGTCTTGAAGCAATATCATTATCGGGTGCTTGATTGTCCATTGTTGGTGGTGTGGTTCTTTGAGGAGCTTTTGTGGGTGCTGGTGGTTTTTCTTTGGGGTTTTTTGTGGTGTTTTTATTTTTCTCTTTTTGGTGTGTTATTTGGGATTTATTCCCCCTATATATATAATATATTTTGTCATTAAAAAAAAAAAATTAATCTGATGTAATAAGAAAATAAGCATTGAGGATTTATGTAAGTTGAAACAAACAAATTTAATTAGGATGATATATAATTTAGGACGTAGGGTTAATAACGATATAGGAACTTAAAAACATGGTAACATGATAAACTGGAATCTTGTTGAACAACTAATGCATAGGACTGCTATTAAATGAAAACAAATGAGGAACACAAACATCACAATAGATCCTTATTAAAAGAAAAAACGTCAACAAAATTGAATCTAGGCATTACCCCACAAAAACCCTAGATCAAAAATCAATTACTCGCAAAAATCATTTCCCATCCACATATTTCATCAACAAAATTGAATGAAATACCCACAATAAAAACGATGCATCTACATGACACAAATAGAAGAAACCCAATGAAAAAAATGGAATCAATTTTTCGACAATTGAAAACTAACTTCGAAAAATCAAACGATAAAAAAGAGGTATGAGACAGGAGAAAACCTTCGATAGGAAGGGCAGAAGAGATTCTGGTGTTGCCTTGCGACGGTGTTTTTAAGGTCGATGATCAATGGCAACGGAGTAAAGGAAAAAATAGGGTTTCTAAGTGAGAATGACTTTATATATATATATATATATATATATATATATATATATATATATATATATATATATATATATATATATATATATATATATATATATATATATATATATATATATATACATATATATATATATATATATATATATATATATATATATCAATTATTCTCTTTCATCGAAATAATTTACTTAATTATTTATCTATTAATTAGATACTATCTCCGTCCCTATATACAACCTTTTGTTAAAATCACGGGAAGTAAGAAATTGGATATTTGTATTAAAGTTGTTTTTAATGATATTGTTTTTACAATTTTATCTTTAAGAGAGAGAGTTAGTTTATGTTTTTCATATGCTATTTATTGCTCATTGAAGAAAAAGATGTATAATAAATATGAGTATGTGTATGTAAAGAAATAATTAATGTAGTTGGAAATAGCAAAATGGTCTTATAAAAAGGGACAACAAAATTCTCAAAAAATCTTATAATTAGGGATGGAAGTAGTAATTTGTTTTTAAAGAATCTATCAATTAAATACATTGAAATCGTCAAAATTAATAAAAATCTAAGTCATTCAACTATTTTCCGAAAAAATGAATGCATTAAAATCGTCAAAATCAGTAAAATTCTATGTCATTCAACTATTTTCCAAAAAAATTAAAAGATGGAGAGCATCGAGTTCCTCCTTCTCAAGAATAAATTATTTTCATTGTGGACTTTGTTTTATTAGGGTTAAATATGTTGTCTTTAGTCCATGTAAATATACTAAATTTTTGTTTTAGTTAAGTTCGGCTAAAAAAACTCTTTGACTTATTTTTCTCAAAAGTTTTCCATCACCATTTTTTATCACTACATTTAAGTCAACTCTGTGTAGCATTTATATTTTTGGATAGAAATTTCCAAAAATGTTTAGAATGTTATAAGAATCTCTTTAAAAAAATTAGAATTTTTAATCAAACGTGAATTAAATATGAATTTTTTATATTTTTATCGTTTAAAAATTCATATTTAACTCATATTTTGTTACAAAATTCTAAGTTTTGCTAGGAGATATTCTTATAATATTCTAAACATTATTGAAACTTTTCATTCAAAAATATTAAGGCTACACATGAATTGACTTAATAGTAGGGACCAAAAGAGATGATGGAAAAAATTTTAAGGACTAAAAGTCGAAGATTTTTTCTAAGGGGACTAAAACAAAAATTAGTTTATTTATAGGGACTAAATACATATTTAACCCTTTTTATTATTACATGAGAAAAGGAAAGAAGAAAAAATTATCCCTATGAGAAATATAAAGCGTTGCATGAAGAGTTAAAGAAAGTCATGCAGGAGGATCATGAACTTGAACAAGTGGTTCGGTACAATTAGCATCCAACTTTGCAAAAAAATCTGCACAACCATTACGTTCCGGAAGAATATGATGAAGATAAATCCTCCAATTCATGCCTAGATAGACCCTTCGTACACTTTTCAAATTAAAACGAAACATCTACATGATACAAACAGAAGAAACCCTATAAAAAAAAGATTAATCGATTTTTCGGAAATTGAAAAACTAATTTTGAAAAATTGAATGATGAAAAGAGGTAGGAGGCAAGGAAAACCTTTTATTGTAAAGGCGGAAGAGATCCAGGTGCTGCCTTACGCGAGAGAAGAAGGATCGAAATGACAACGTTTTAAGGTTGATGATAAATGGCGACATAAAAGAAGAAGAATTGCATTCTTCTTTAAGATACATAATTTTCTATGAAGTTCGAAAAAATAGGGTTCCACTTAGGTGAGGATGATTTTTTTTTAGGGGAGGTGAAGATGATTTTATATTTATCTCTTTTTCAACCAATTATTCTCTGTCGTCAAAATAACTTATTTTAATTATCTATATATTTATAAAATATACTACAAATCGTCACGGTCACTAAAATTTAAAGTCAGCCAAATATTTTTCGAAAAAATAAAGGGATGAAGAGAATTGAGTTCCTTTTCAAGAATAAATTATTTTAATTGTTGTGGACTTTGTTTTTTATTACAAGAGAAAAGGAAGGAAAAAACTACTCCCTATGAGACACCTAATATGAGACACCTAAAGCATCGCTAGAAGAGTGAAAGAAAGTCCTAGAGGAGGATATTGAACTTGAACAAGTGGTTCGGTATTATTCATGTGGTTCAACTTTGGAAAAAAATCCGCACAAGTATTACCTTCTCGAAGGATATGATGAAGAGAAATCCTTCAACCCATACCTAGATAGACCCTTTATTCGCTCTAACAAACTAAAAAAATGGTGAAAGCGATGAGTTTCACTTTTCACTAATGAACCACGTGTAAAGAGTCGGAGTAACATACGAGACATCTAAATCTCGCTTCCCAACATAGCTTGATACCAACACACAAAGTCTGAATCTCAGCTTGAAGGATATTAGACTAACCAACACTCCCATGGAACCAAAATATGAAGCTCCCTAAGCCTGGATATGTTAGTGCACTCCCATTTACATTAAGGATCATTGTGTAATGCTTACCTCGTTTGCCAAGAGACCTCTTGATAAGGTTTAAGTAGAGGTGTCAATAGAGCCCCAAATTTCAAAGTCCATTTAAAAAAGCCCCAACCAAGCCCACTAAATTAAAGCCCCTAATTGAACAAAATTATTTGGGGCCAAGCCCACTATAAAATCTATTTATTTGTGGGCCTAAAAAAGCCCCATATTAATTATTTCAAAAAAAAGTTTTTTTCAAAAAAAAAATTTCGGTGGTAAAATTTTCTTTTTAGGTGAAAAAAAGTTTTTTTTGGTGGTAATTTTTTTTTTTTCCGGTAAAAAAAATTTTTTTAGGTCAAATTTTTTTTTGGTGGTAATTTTTTTCGGTAAAAAAAATTTTTTTTTTTTAGGTAATAAAAAAAATTATAAAAATTTTGGGGCTTTGGGGCCTTTTGATTTTTTTATTTGTGGGCTTGCATAAATGTGGGCCTTTTAATTTTGTGAATTTTCAAGCCCCATTACTATGTGGGCTGGGGCCAAAACTTCAAGGCCTCATGATATTGACACCTCTAGGTTTAAGTTCATTTTGCTCCCGAATATTACCAAAAGTAGTTTTAGCCACTTGATGTTGAGATAAAATAGTTGCAGAAATAGACCTTGTGACTGGAACAATAGCTTAAAAAACAAACTTATTTATCGAGCACCAAATATTCCACATAATTAATGGACCAAGAGGACCAAACCTTGACCAAAGGTTATGAATTAGAAATGGAACATTGGTAGTTCCCTATTTCTCGTAAGCATTGATCACTTTATCCACACCGCAAGCCTTCCAAACCTCTAAAGCTTTTAATTATAACATTAGGAACAAGAAAAATGAATATTTTTTCCATTCTTTTATCAAAAAATATAAATATTCAAGATATTTTATTAAAAAAATGAATATTCAAGATTACTTAAAAAATTAAAACTGATAAATGTTTTTTTTTTGCGCAACATTCTTTCACAAAATATTCTTGAAAAGTTCTCATAAAAGTTTCATTGGCCTTTTCTTATCTGCTATTTTCTATTGAATTCTTGAGAATTTCTTTCAAGATTCTAATTGCATTCAATTTCTTTACCCAATTTTTCTTCACCATTGTTTTCATACCTTTCCTCATCACTCCTATCTTGTATACCCTCTTAATCTCCCTCCATTACCTTCTATAAAGATTGTCAAAGGGTCATGTAACAAATTTAACCACCATGGAAACAAGAACTCTAAATAACAAGGTTAGTTTCTTAGAATTGAGCTGAAACTTTTTAATGAAGATTTCCCAATTATTCTTTCCTTATTGTCTCGATAAAAGCCTTCAAACATGAAGTTATCATCGGTGCCTTTGATTTGTAAGGGTCCTTTATTCTTTCTTCATGGTTTAATTGATGTTTAGCTTACATCCATAAAGAAAATGGATAGTTCAACAATCAAAATTCTTTCTTCTTTAGTCTAATTGGCATTCTAACTTATATACATAAAATGAGTTTTTTTCACTCTATTAGTTAACATAAGCTATTCCATTATTACATCATCAAAACAATTATTCAACAAATTACACTGCTGTCAATGAATTCTTTTTAATGTTTTTAAGTAGTGGCCCCTTCCAAATTCAAAAACAGAACAAGTGTGAGAATGAAATGGATTTGCAGCTAAGTACAGCTGCACTTATAGATTCAAATAATGTAATGTATACAATAAGTAACACTATCTAATGTAATCTGAAATGCATTGTAGTGTCTTCTTTTTCCTTCTAGTATATTACTAAACAATAGACCAATAAAACAGAACAAAAAATAAATAAATTATGCTCCAAAAGCTAGCTATACGAGTAAAGAATAACATATGATTAATTAGATGACACTTTTTATAGTGCACGTGATTTTATGATATCAAAGCTCATTTCACTAGGATCAGTTGCTTGCAACTCAACTTGAATGCCATCAAGTTCCCTCTTGAATCTGTCCTTGGTGCTAGCATACACCATCTTATGTCTCACCTTTGATATATCCGGAGACCTAATTAATAGTATGTGAAACAACAAGGTAACGATTTTAAGTATATGAAATAGCAAAATAAACGGCTATTTTCCTATCTAACAAAACTTTTTTATTTCTCAAAAGATATGTAAAAAAGTTTATTAAGATTTTTTTTCCCAAGTGTGTAAAGATCTAATAATGTTAATAATCTAAAAATCGTGTCTTTGTATGCTCGAAAGATCACTGATTGACTCTAATTTCCAGCAAATTCATGCATTAATGCAGTCACCACCGCATCAGTTGTCGTTGAGTCGAGATCGGGTGGTTTAGATTTTAATACAGATTTTGATTTTAAGAAAATGGAAATGTCAAAATTGAAATATGAATTGTCCGATCTCGATCCAACACCACTAAGTACTAACACGTTGACTGCGTGATCACATCCAAATCCAAGAATAGTGGTGTGTAATGTATCAATGCACCACATGCATCCAAAGTGGTACAACATACCCATGTGAAAGAAGGAAAGAAAAAAACATGCAAGAACTAAGGAAGATAACATTACCATGCAATGAAGAAAATCTTGCTTTTCATGCAGTTTTCAGCAGTGGTGAAATCAAAATCAAAGACTGCATAACGACACTCATCAGCAGGTAGACATGCACTAAAGTCCTCATAGGTTTCTTCTTTACCTCCAAGTTTCTCTACTACCACTTCCTGATTCTCAATCTTAAACACAATAAAACGATAGTTTCTCTTTGCCTTTAACTCAAGAAACTTCAATTTACATTCATCATTAACAGCCATTCCAGATGCTGCGTTAGCCTAAACACATTTTTGAAATAAATAAATAAAAGAAAGATAAGATTAAGCATGAGTCATAAATAATGCATTGGACATGAAACTACTAGTTAGAAACATTCATATATTATTAAAGCCAAAAAAGTGTAATGTACAAAATTCTTTAGGTATACCTTCAAAAAAGATTAAATATAAATATTATACCCCTAAACAAGAAACTACAGTTGGGCACCAATTAATCCAATGAATCAATATGCTCGCTAATATTCTATTTATATGAAATATCAAAATAAGAAAATATCAAATTAGATGCATCCAATTGTATTATAAACAAACAAAAACACCATTTCTTCCCCTACATAAAGCATTTGATCAAATATCTGTTCTAACATACAAAAGAACGATTCTCTACAAAAGGGAATTCAAATTTCATGTAATTTGCAATTGCTCTATTTCATGGTCTTAGAACACAATTTAATTTTTGATTTGGTGAAATTCATGTGAATTCCGACAAATAAGAACGAAACTTGCATGGTTTGTGTTGAATAATTTCTTTTTAGCATTGTTGAGGATAATAAAGACATGGAGAACATACCATGTTGTCGCGGTTGATGGAGAAAGCCAACGGAAAAATGAGAAAGAAAACAATTGAGAAAGAAACAGAGAAATGAAAGAGACAATTGAAGAGATCCTTCTTTTTGGGAGAGGCAATGAGAGCTTAGAGACAAAAACGGAGAGCAAGAGAATTTAGGGGAAAGAAACAAAGGTTGAAATCACTTAAAACTTCAATAAGTGATATTGTCTACGAAGAATTGCATGTGCATGAACTAATTAGAAAATAGTTTGCATAAACTATTTTAAGCACTAATTTGCTTGCTTGTAGGAATCTATTTTTATTTGTATTTCATCATGTATGTTTTTTCAAGTAACAAACCATATTTGGCAATTGTTTGTAATGTACTACAAATTCTTCAAATTATGGGTGCATTTGTTTTAGATTTTTTATATAAAAAATTAATAATGAATCACTCTTTGTTATTTTTAAGTGTTTATTTAGAATTTAGAAGAAAAAAAATTACTCTAAAATGAAAAGCTATTAGGATTAACTACTTCCAAAATCTATTTCTTTCAAAAGCATAAAGGTAACACATGAATTAGTTAAAAATCAATTTTGTAAAAAAAGTTATTTTTATGGATAGTAACCAAACATAATACCTTCATATTTTTTCTTTAAATCTCTAGAAAAAAATCTCTAAATTTTTTATCACAAATATTATTTTTTTTAATTTGAAACAAACACACCTATGAAAGTCTATCTTAAAAATAATAAAATAATGATACAAATAATTATCAATGTTTGAACAATTGCGGTCAAAGGCAAACTCAGAACCTCCAACTATTTTTCCCGTAGCTCAAATCACTTGAGCTACTCAACCCACTTTAAAGGCAAACTAGTTGTCTTTGCAAAACTGAAGAAAAGTGTAAGCTTCTACATGTTTCGTACAAAAAGTATCCGTAACCATTGTCATTTCTCAAAAAAAATTGACAAAATTAATGGTATGTTATTTCAATCTTTTCAGAAAAAGATACAAAAAATAACACGAAACCATTTTATAAAGGGAAAAGGTATTCAATAAAAATAAAGTGATTAAGTTATTTAAATCAGAAAATTTCATCCCTTCTCCCACAGTTATAACTTCAGCACTGGACCATGTTTTCAGCCTCCACCGGCAACCCCTACAAATAATGGAACAAGCAGTTGTGAGACATGACAGTTATGATTACCCGTTCTTCACATCAACATAATCCTTCGATCAAGAAAGATATGATAAGATCAATATAAACTAATGGCAAAAGGCACCTTCATATGAGAATGTTGAAGACATCACTCAGAAGTTAGAATTGAAGACGCTAGACACATTTGTGAGCAACTTGGAATTTATTTTCAATTGAACAGTTTCTCATAGAAAATTTGTAGCACACTTATGTTCGAACATGGACAAATTATACGCTGAAACACTCCGATAGATGGCTCATGGTAGACCAACACTTAAAATCACTAAAAGTCAAAACTTCAACAACTATTCATGGTGTCTGCCAAAAGTAGTAGCTAGCTCCTCTTCTAAAAACAGAGAAACAAATATAAGTGCCTAGAAACTCAACTCATTTGTTTTCCTTTGTTTTCTCGAACCGGCCCCGATAAGGTTCACTGTTTCACTTGTAAGAATAAGGATGACCGTGAGTTTTTACCTTTGAGGGACAGCATCAATCATTGTTGGTATTTCAAGTTATTTGAAGTGTAGTCTACTGTAAACCGTCTATCAAGGTGGCCTATAGTAGAACCTGCCTTGCCCAAACATTTGACAATCATGGACAAGTCTCGTGTTATAACTACATTTTTGGTACGATGTTTAAAACATAGTTGCATAGTATGCAATAATAATACTTTTTGGAAAAGATGCAGAACAGGAATGCAGTACAATTACTTGGTTAGATATATAGGAAGTTGGGGGGGACATACTTTGTACGCTATTTGCGTTAGTGGACAGCTTTAACTTATTAATTGGTGTGCTTTGAATACTAGCTATCAAAGAGACTTACGAATCCGTAAAAAGAAACTGGGAAATGTGGTCTAACCCCACATAATAGATTATAATACCTTTGGATCATGGCAATTTCCAGAGCAGTTATAGCTGAAGTGCCCATGTGCATTACAAAATAAGCACCTAGCAAGCCTTCCTCCACCTGCAACACAAATGAACAATTTTGAATCATAAGAAAACAAATGAAAGAACAGAACGAAGCCTTACAGATTTATGAAGTTTACATTGTAGCAAAGAGCAAACTAAAATATGCTAGAATTGATAATTAAAAAAGAAACTGAGAATTAGTTTTAGGTGTCTTGCAAAATGATCTGTTAATTGATTCGGTATCCAGTCAGATACATGAATTGTTTATGAAGGGATCGAACCTCTAAATAGATTTCGTTATAACAATACAACAGAATATGACTGACTCAGCATATTGTGTTGTTACAGATACCAACTGTTTATATAACTAAGCAATATATACAAAGTTTAGGCATCTATAAAAAAATAAGCTAATAAAAAAAGGTTTTTATCTGAGGGATTTAGCAGCAGTCGCAGCCACAAACACTACAATTTTGGCCGCTATAAACAAACTTCCAATAGCAGCCATCGGCTGCTCTGGTTTTCCGCTTTAACATGCTATTGACAGCTTAGATGTAATGAATCATAAACAATTTAGAAATATGAATGACTGGATAGAATTCTTTCGTAATACAATGAAAATGTAAACTCATATCAATGTTAGAAGAGAAAATAGTAAATTAGTATATTGTAATCTTTTCTTTGATAACAGTGCCTTCAAATACACATGTGTGCATCTCTCATTCTATAATTGTAAATGATCCATTTTGCTCAAAACGGATAGCTCCAAGACAACATATCAACCTTTGAAATTAGCCAAGATCCTAGATGACTTGAATGTGAAATTCCTATATCTAACTCCTAATCATATTTTCAGAATGATGTATGCCAAAAAAAAAGTAAAAATAAGACCAAAACAAGGGGTAAACAATGTTACATGAAAACACTTTCCTTAAAGAAAGAACAAAAAGCTAAAGTTAAGTGAGTTTTTATTGGCAGGATAAGTTAAAAACAACGACAATCAAAATATGTGTTTACTATTTACTTCAAAGACAAAAGGGTTCATTAGAAATGGGTAGCTTGCATGAAGAATAGGTTATTCTGTATATAGCACAAAGACCTCATCTTCATATAACATCGTTTATTCTGTAAAAATATTCTGCAACAGAAGCAACGGTATGGTTTCATTCAACTACAAGATCATTTTTTTTAATATATATATATATATATATATATATATATATATATATGTATGTATGTATGTATGTATGTATGTATGGGTGTGTGTGTGTGGGAGAGTCATTACAGAATCAGGCCAGATCTGATTTTATTCTCCCTTGTTTTATTTTATCTTTGTTAGTCCTATTTGATTTGATTTGTAACTATTTTAGTTTGTTAGTAGTCTTCAATAATGAGACAACACTTGTTGTATTTTCTCCTATATAGTTCTAGACTGCAATAATAAACATGAAAGTATTTTTCGCCTACAAAAGAACTTGGCAAGATCACCACTTTCATACAAATCCCGAACAGAACAAGGAGATTATAAGTAGGATATTACTATTTGTTACGAAGCGTGAACAGATAAAACGCAAGAAAAACACTACACATAACCCATGTATTCTGTGAAAAGTCCATTTTATCCTTCTTTTTTTAAAATCAACGTGCCTGTCGTGTGTTTCGTTTCGTACAGAATAGCAATACTCTTATAAGTAACATATAATGTATGTTCCCTATCCATAACAAAATTCCAAAATAGGAATGGCTAAAAAATTTAGTTAATGGTGGAAAGTAAATAATATTTATCATTCAGATATGATCTCATCGGTTACTAATTTTTTAAGATTGTCTTATCAGTTACTATTACGAACAATATTAAGTAATAAATTAAGTTTATCCAAGCATACATACTCATCATGACTGGGTTGCTGATACGTAAAATTCAATGAAAAACAGTAAAATTCACAATTTTCATGCAACATATAGATTTGATATAATTCTAACATTGAAAAGGGTGGTTTTTTACAGACTCACATTAAAAATTATAATATAAAGAAGTTCATGGAAGAAAAACATAAAATATTTAGCAAACCTGCTATATATACTGAGCATTTTCCAAGTGAGTGCCCGATTTCCAAACAAAAGAAGCAAACTTCCTCATCCTTGGAGAGAGATTTAAGCTTTCGGCATTGTTGTATGGTGTGATTGGTCTCTCGGCATGCCCAACATAACTGCAAAAGCCAAGTTACCCCATTTATGTACTACAACAGGATAATCCTAAATTTCAAATTGAATCAACTTCAAGCTTGGGTGGGATCATTCTTTATGAACTGTTTGTGATTATTCTAAACTAGACTGGAGCAACACAGAATAAAATACAACAACTTAAACTAAATCCATGAATGGTAAAAGTAAAATACAAAAACTTAAACTAAATCCATGAATGGTATTACGTACCATAGAACTTTGCCCATGTTGATCATTGGGAGCATCAGCGACAGTGACTCCTTTAGTTCCCTGAACTGAGGTTTCAGCAAATCCATGAATGGTATTACGTACCATAGAACTTTGCCCATGTTGATCATTGGGAGCATCAGCGACAGTGACTCCTTTAGTTCCCTGAACTGAGGTTTCAGCAATTGAATATTGTCCCGCTTCACGCTTCCTTTTCTTCTTCTTGTGTCTCTTCTTTGCAGTCTTCTGTTCTGCGACTATTGGGGTTGCAGGGTGAGTGTCCATTACAACAGCCGGGTCTGTTGTGGGTTCTGTTATCGGGTCAAAAGGTCTCGGAGCTAGGGTTTCAAGAGTATCGTTCTTGGTTTTTTTTCCCCCTTTAGATTTGAATTCACCACCAAGCAGTTTTTTCCTCTCCATGTACTCCTTTTTTTCCTTATTCGTCTTTTTTCTCTCAAAGTACCTCTCTTCCGGTTCATCTAGGCTTACAGGTTGATTATTTACCGCGATTGCCTTGTCAATCGGAGGCACTTCTCTATCTACTATCGACATTGGAACCACAGTTTCAGCCTGTTCAATATTATGCTCATTGGATTCTGCCCCATTTTGCACGCTTTTTCGTTTTCTCTTCCTAGTCATAGGTTCTACTTCTATTTTATTTCCTAGCTCTAACGCGGGTTTTGGTTCTTCATTCTTTTCTAGCTCTAAAGCAGGTTTTGGTTCTTCACCATTGATCATGCTCTTCTTCTTATTCCTGTTCTTCTTCCTCTTCTTTTTCATGGGGATGTTATTGGAATCAGGTAAAGTAACAGATTCTTCGTTTGATTTGAGTTCTGAGATTGGTGTAACTACTACTAAGGGTTCAGAACATACCTGAGGCTGAGGATTACGGTTTTCATTGATTTTGTTCTTCCTTTTTTCCCCTTTAGATTTGAATTCACCACCAAGCAGTTTTTTCCTCTCCATGTACTCCTTCTTTTTTTCCTTATTCGTCTTTTTTCTCTCAAAGTACCTCTCTTCCGGTTCATCTAGGCTTACAGGTTGATTATTTACCGCGATTGCCTTGTCAATCGGAGGCACTTCTCTATCTACTATCGACATTGGAACCACAGTTTCAGCCTGTTCAATATTATGCTCATTGGATTCTGCCCCATTTTGCACGCTTTTTCGTTTTCTCTTCCTAGTCATAGGTTCTACTTCTATTTTATTTCCTAGCTCTAACGCGGGTTTTGGTTCTTCATTCTTTTCTAGCTCTAACGCAGGTTTTGGTTCTTCACCATTGATCATGCTCTTCTTCTTATTCCTGTTCTTCTTCCTCTTCTCTTTCGTGGGGATGTTATTGGAATCAGGTAAAGTAACAGATTCTTCGTTTGATTTGAGTTCTGAGATTGGTGTAACTACTACTAAGGGTTCAGAACATACCTGAGGCTGAGGATTACGGTTTTCATTGATTTTGTTCTTCCTTTTTCTCCATTTACACCTCTTCTTCTTCTTCTTACTGCTACCATCTTCAGGATTCTGTTCCGGTGAAGCAAATGCTTCTGGTTTCTCTTCTCTCAGCATTTTGTTCTCAGAATTCGCTGTTCATGAATTCAGGAATGAATAGATAGTGAATTCTACGATTGCGGCGAAATGGTGGTGCAAATTAGGGTTTAGTAGTGTGGATTCTTTTTAGGGTTAATATGTTTTTACCTCCTGTAATTTGGGGCGAGTTCCGATTTTTCCCTGTAAAAAATTTTGTTAAGATTCTGTCCCTGAAATTTGAAGATTATTTTGAAAAAAACCCCTGATCCCATTTGACACACCCCTGGTGCTGATGCGGCGTGATGTGGCGCGCCACCTGTGTAATTTTTTTTTTCTTATTCGCCTGCCACATGTGTAATTTAATAATACATCACTATTTCCTCTTTTACACTTAAAATCATTTTAATAATTTATCAAAAAACATAAAAAATTTAAAATCTTATTAACCCAAAATAAAATCCCTCTCCTTCATCGTCTGCATCATTTCCCTCTCCTTCTTCTTGTTCGCCATTCCATTTTCGTGTTCGATTCTAGATCCCAAGCTCATAATCCTTTAGAATCAATTCTTCAATTTCGTTTTTCGAATTCAGATCTCTAATTTCCTTGCGATTTTCGTTTTTTAGGGTTTGACATGGCTGGAAGCAAAGCATCATCAGTTGGGAACTCAAATGGAAGAACAGCTCCTAAATGTGGGTGCAATAGGTTTATGCGACTGTGGGTATCAAACACAGATGAAAACCCAAAGAGAAAATTTTGGAGGTGCTGCAATTTTTGGGAGGTAAGAATTTTTTATGTTTGATTTTGTTTTCCTCTTCTAGTCTTCTAAATATGGGTAATTCTTTGGTGTAGAATGAAGATCATTGTGGTTTGTTCATATGGGATGATGAGTTAGAAACACTAAGAGTGAAGCCCGTGTTGAAAAGGTTTGCTGCAAATAACAGGGACAGTGAACTTGGTTCTACATTTCAAAACTCAAAAGGTTCAAGTGGCTACAATGTTGGAAGCAGCGGCATGGTGAATCTGACTGGTAAAAATGTTGAAGATGGTTGCAAGAACTGTGCAAGTATATCTGAATATCTAAGGGTGTTTGGTAAGGAAATTGGAGAGGAAGTTGGAAAGGAGTTAGGCAAGGTATATGGGACTGAGACTGCCTCAACCAAGCACTTAAAAACAAAGAAGAAGTTGCAATATGAAAGAAGCAAAAGCTTTGGTCTACTTGTTTTATTAGTGTTGTCATGGATTGTCTTCTTGATTGTCTTGAAGTTTATGTAATCTGTTGAAATGTAATGTGTTCAAAGATGATCTTTTGTGTATTATGTAATGGTTGGCATTAATGAATGAAGTATTTTTGCTTTGTACATTCTGGTTTAACTTTGGCATCAGTAAAATCATGATTCACATTACAAATAGGTACACCATATTTAGTAGTGCATAAAAGACTTCAGAAAAGAGTACATAAAGAGCAATTGTCATAACATAATAAGGTCCTGGACCACTGTTAATTGTGTGCTTAAAACACATTACAAAGCATTCAAAATATAGCACACATTGTGCTTAAAGTCATAACAGTCAACAAAGTTTCAAAATATTGCACACAAATTGCTTAAATTCATTACAAAACACTAACACATTACTTGAAACAAAGTTATTTCTCTGCAACTAAAGTTGGCAATGTTCTCATATACGGAAGAACTACTCCTTCCTTTTCTGCAGTACCTTCTTGTGTTAACACCCCTTCTTCAGACTCATCTAACACCACTGGTGCATCTTTAGTTTCCCCTGGACCTTTAATTGACTTTGTCTTTAGCTTCCTTAACCTATCATTTGTCCTATTCTTCAACTTAGCAGCAATTGTCATAGATGGTCCATTGAGCATCCTTGGTCCATCGAGCATCCTTGGCCCATTTAGCATCCTTGGCCCAGGTGCAGCAGTAGGTAACTCAGTTGCAGCTGCAGATACTTGAACCTCAGTTGCAGTTGCAGACACATCAGGAATAACATTTTGTGTACTTTCAGCTGCAGACATTTGAACCTCAGATGCAGCTGCAGAGACATGAACCTCAGTTGCAGCTGCAGACACAGGAGATTGCTCAGTTGTAGAAGCAGTAATAAGGACTTCAGCTATGGATGCAAAGAGTGCATCAGGAATGTCATCAAACACATCTTCAATGGATTCCAAGGCATTTTGAGAACTATCTTGCTTCTACAAAATAGTAACAAGCAATATACCTTAGTCAATACACTATCATGTGTAAAACTAATGGATATGCAGCAGTTCTTAAAAGTTACCTGTCTTTTAGCTGGGTTATCAGAGTTGTCCATATCAGCAGTTTGAGCATTAGATGTCTCGCCATTTTCACTTGCATCTTGCTTTTCACCACTTTCAGTCTGCTTCTTTGGTTTTCTCTAAACAATTTAATAGTTTATCAGATGTGTACAAAGTAACATAGTTAAACAAAGTTAAAAAAGTCAAAAAAATATACCTTTTTCTTTGCAGCATTTGGAGACTGAATAGTACTTTTACACCTCCTCTTGTTGTGTCCAAATTTGTCACACTTGGTACACCTATAACTCACCTGAGGCCTTCTCATTCTAGTGCCAAACTCATCAACCTCCCTGATCCTAAGCTTTTTGGGCCTTCCAGGTCCTCTTTTGAAGTGAGGTGGCAAAGGTCCTTCTATGTCTACTTCAGGCCACATTTCCATGCCATTAATGGGACTGACTCCAAAACCATAACACTCTAGATACTTTGCCCTTGAATAGTACTCGTGAACAAAATTTGAAGGGTTTTGTCTCCTATAAGATAATGCAGCAACTGCATGTCTACAAGGAATACCAATTCCCAAAACCCACAAGAACAAGTTCTCTTAGCAGTATCAACAATAAATTGTTCCTCGCCACAATGATGTATCACTTGCCATTCATCCCCCATGGACAAATGTGGTGTCCACTGTCCAGACAGAAACACTTCTTTATCTAACCTCTTCCTAGGAATAGGCATGATGTTGTGTTGCCACCTATCTAATTTATTTCTAGCAGTACCAATTCTATTCATTAAGTAAGTCATGATCCATTCACACATAGACAAAAATGGTTTATCCGTAGCTACTAATATTGTTGCATTAAAGGACTCAGTTAGGTTATTCATTAGCACATCACACTTAGGGTAGTAGGAAAAAGCATGCTTACACCAACTTTTAGTAG
Source organism: Medicago lupulina (assembly GCA_958299785.1). Classification (NCBI taxonomy): domain Eukaryota; kingdom Viridiplantae; phylum Streptophyta; class Magnoliopsida; order Fabales; family Fabaceae; genus Medicago; species Medicago lupulina. The sequence goes on from OY283141.1 coordinate 6,830,656, forward strand.
GATGCAGCATCAACCACTCCCAGGCACCAACATCAACCTTCTTCAATTCATCCATTTTTGCCTTCCAAACTTGAAAGTATGTAGCTTTAGCAGCACCCATCATCAGGTCCCTTATCAAGGTTCCACCACCAAACTTCTTCTTGAAGTTTGCATACAAGTGTCTTAAACATAGCCTGTGCTCAATTGATTCAAACATTTCTTCAAACACTGACATTAATCCCTATTAACAGTTCAAAACAGTTAAGAAAGTAAGACTTAAAAACTCACAAAACAGTTAAGATAGTAAAACTCACAAAATTATAAACAGTTCAAAATCATAATTTATATTGGTATACCTTCTGTTGGTCTGATATGAAGACATATCTTTTATCATTGCCTATGTCATTCATCAACAGCAACAGCTCCATAAACCATTTCCAGCTTGCCTTACTTTCTACTTCAACAACACCAAAGGCCAGGGGAAAATATTGGTCATTGGGGTCCCTTCCAACAGCTAGCAGAAGTTGTCCACCATATTTGGTCTTCAAGTGGCACCTATCTACCCCCACAAAAGGTCTACATGCAGCTTTGAATCCTTTCTTGCATCCATCAAAGGAAAAGTAGAAAGACCCAAACCTTGGTTGAAGTGTAGGACCAAGTCTTTCAACACTTACCTTTGCAGTGTTACCAGGATAAACCCTTGTTAGCTCAGCAGCATATCTCCAGACCATGCTATACTGCTTGTCAGCATCCCCATCAACAATCTTTTGTGTTATCTGTTTTGCCCTCCATGCCCTTCCCTTTGTGATATCAACTGAATGGTTCTTCCTCAAATCTTTCATGATGTCTTTGATTGTCACTTTCTCAGTTGTTTGTAGTTTGTCAACAACAACAAAGTTTGCAACCCACTTAGACTTGGCAGATCTGTTTTTTGTAACCCTCCCACACGTATGGTCCTTTACATAGCTTTTAATTTGGTATGTGTGACTGTGACCCACTTTAGAACAAAGACATAAATACCCACACTTCTTTTTTTCCCTTCCTCTCTTTTTTCTCCTTTTTTCAAAGCATCTTCCTTACACACAGTCCTTATCCTATAACTCTCATTTTTTTCAAAGCTAATTTCATGTCCATTAAGTATATTCCACTCCATTATTGCTTCCTTGAACTTTTTTAAGGAATTAAATTCCATGCCTAACTTAAACTGATAATCCTTGTTTAATTGCTCCCTTCTAAATTTTTCATACCTTGGCCCTCCCTCATGGTCTGAATCATCTGGATCTGAGCTATCTAACTATTCACTGAAGTATTCATCAACTGGTTCCACCATAGGAGCCTTACCCTTTCCCTGACTTAAGTTCTGCTTCTTCTCTGGTTCCACTAAAGGAGCCTTACCCTTTCCCTTACTTGAGTTTTTCTTCTTCTCTGGTTCCACCAAAGGAGCCTTACCTTTTCCCTTCTTGTCTGCTTCCTTTGACTTACTTCTAGTGCAGGGACTAGTGGCTGACTTCTTCATATTGCCTATTAACAACTTCTCTGCAGGGACTTCTTCATTTTCAACATCATCAAACCCATCATCTAGTGCAGTAGCTCTCTCATTTTCACTGTCATCTAGCTCCAGATCATAACTGCTATAACCACTATCCTCCACATCAGAGTTGAACTTCACATCAGAGTTGAACTTCATATCAAAACAAATAGGTTCCCTGAATTCCAAATATCTTTCCAAGACATGTTGTTGATTGTGTTCTAAGTATAAATGTCCATCAACTTCATCACCAATAGCCCTTATAGCAACTTCTTCAGCAAGATGATCAACATAAATTTGAAAAAACTTACCATCTTTCCCATCAACTGCACCCCAAACTCTGTAATGTTGTTTTTCATAGCCCCAACCAGTTACAATCTCATCAATAGCATCCATACCCCAAGTCTGTAAGTCAATATCACTTACTATTGTTTGCTTTCCACCTCTATAAAACAAGACATCATCCTTAACAAACTCACCACCGTGATGAAAGATACAGTTGAACAACAATTTTTCCTGCAAATGTTTTTAATACCAATCAAAGTTAGACACGTGTAAATGTGGACCCCACTCATGTACCACACACCGCATAGTAAGCAAATCAATTTCTTTTGTTAGGAATAAAAAACCCTAAATGACAACACCCTAAAAGACAAAAATCTAAGCAAATATATGATTGTTAAAGTCATTTACAGGACCACAGAAAAAGCCATCTTTGTTAAAACCATGCAAAACCCTTCAAACTAAGAAAAATGATAAAGAAGAAATTGCTAAGCGTTTAAACTTACCGAAGCGTTTCCACCGTCTTTGTTCATCTTCGCCTCCGCTACGACCCTCTTTCCTCCATCTTCCATGGTTTTCTTCTTCTTCGCGTTCTTCTTCTTCCAATTCTTCTTTTCAGTACCCTCATTCTTCTTCTTCGCGTTCTTCATGTTCTTTGAGTTCGTCATCTTCTTCTAGGTTTCGATTGGAGTTCGTTTTGTTTGGGAGAAAATCATTGAATGGGTTTTGAAAATGGAAGATTGAAAATGGAAGATGAAAGTGTGTAGTGTGTTTTGTTAGGGTTGAAAACGAAAAAGAACTGTGACTTTCTATTTTCTCTTATTTTGGGTTTATAAGATTTTAAATTTTTTATGTTTTTTGATAAATTATTAAAATGATTTTAAGTGTAAAAGAGGAAATAGTGATGTGTTATTAAATTACACATGTGGCAGGCGAATAAAAAAATAAAAAAAAATTACACAGGTGGCGCGCCCTATCACGCCACGTCAGCACCAGGAGTGTGTCAAACGGGATCAGGGGTGTTTTCGAAAGAATCTTCAAATTTCAGAGACATAATCTTAACAAAAAATTTTACAGGGGAGAAAACCGGAACTCGCCCAAATTACAGGGGGTAAAAACATATTAACCCTTCTTTTTACTACTCTCACGCCAGAACGACAGTGATTTTATTTTATTTTTGTCAAAATTTTATTTATGGCAAAATATTGTACAACTTTTTTTTTACTAATAAAAAAAATAGAGTGTTAATCAAAAGAATTACGGTAACAAATTATAGTCAAAAGTTAGAATTGACAAATATATGTTGAAATTAATGAATAATTTATGTGATTAATTTATACTAGACTTTTGACTCGTGCAACGCACGAGTCTTCTCAACTATAATAGATACCAATAAATAATCTTTAACCCGTAATATCATGGGTCGATCAATAAACACAAATTAGATTATTAGAGATACAATATTACAATCAAATGATAATAAAAAAACTATAAAGAAAAAAGATAAAAAGAATTCAAAATTATATTGTTGCACAGATCAATTTTATTTATTACTTTCATAGTTAAACATAAAAAATTAATGCAGTTCATGGTTCCTAACAAATTATTTAGGATAACCGAGTTTGCATGGAAATTAGGGTATTCTGTTTGTAAGCATATTAAATAAGTGTATAACAACTTGTCAAAAAAAATCTACAGAAACAATAGGTTAAGTTGTTGCAGACCAAATAAAATTAATAAATAATAAGGATAAGGATTAAGATATCTAATAAATTTTTGTTCTGAAAAATATTCACGGTTATTAGAGAGAGAAATGAAAAATATATATGATGTAAATTTAAAGCCAAAATTTTAGGATATAATTGTTGCAAACCTAATAAGAGATTAGTGGAGAAAAAAAAATAGGTTAAGATTTAACAAAATTAATTAATAAGGATACGCACTTAAAGTCATTTTTGGAGGTATCCAATCAAACAACACCTTAATTTATGTTAGTAACTATTTTATTTTATTTTTGACAAGAAATGTTATGTTAGTAACAATTGATAATTTATGGTACTTTTTTTAGGGAGATAATTTATGGTACTATAATTTAAGTGAAAGACATTTTTGGAGGTATCCAATCAACCCACATCTTTTTTTTTTTTTTCTCAAGTAGCCTAATGGTTGGAGTTCACACATTTTAAATGTGGAGAAGTTTAGTGTCAGAAGTTTGAACCATGCCCCTGCATAAATTATGCAATATCCCTGCACCTGAGCTATGCTCACGGGGACCAAACAACACCTTAATTTATGTTAGTAACAATTGATAATTTATGGTACTATAATTTATGATACTATAATTTTGTCACTAATTTTTTTTCTCGATATTTTTCTCAATACAGGCATAAAACCATCTGAAAATCCACCACTCACTCGATCTGAAATTTGTCTTAACCGAATGGAATAAAATGGATGGAGATGGACCACTATATGGCGATTGTGGTTTGGGTCGTCGAATTTGGACTTTAGGGTTGAACCCGTCCATTTTCTAGCCCTAACTATAGGTACTTGCACTATAAATTGTCAAGTTCCATTTAATTTTGAATGTTTCTAATATTCTTAAGAAACTCAAGAACACTTCTGAACTTGAGAAGACTCCGTTGTTTCATACTCAACTAATTTTCATTTGACGAATCTTCATTCAAATGACCTTCAATTTAGTTTTTTTTCCCTCAGCCAACAAGTTATATGTTTTTTTATATACGCATGTTAATAATATTATATTTTTTGTATTCATTATGTGTGTGTGGATATAAATATTGTTGTATGTCATATATTTTACAACAAGTAAAAAAATCTAACAATGAAATTAGATTCTAATTACATTCGAACAAAAAATAAATCAAGTAAAAATACGTAAGCTTTATGTAATTTTGTATGTATAAACTTTATGTTTTGAATTATTAGTCATTTGATTCAAATTTCGATCCTAACCGGGTTGGTATCGAAAAATGTATATTATGAGCTTATTCAAGTAGATCTCGATCTACAACTGGGATCCAAACATACGCAGATATGTTTGACATAATTCAAGCTTTCACGATGAATTTTATTGTTGAATCGACATTTGTGAAAATGAGAATAGAGACAAACAATATTTCTTTTTTATTCTTGTTCAAAAAAAATATTTCTTTTTTATTTTGCCCAGTGAATATTTCTAAATCAATGTTGATATAAATCTTTGTTGAATTATAAATATTATCTCTCTTTTCTTTTTTTCCAGTCAAAGGCATAAAGTGCTTGTGGTCATTTTTTAAATCAAAAATCTCAATTCGTGAGCTTAGCATGAGATCGGGCTGCAAAAGTTGTCCAATTTAACTCTTCAGAAAACTAAAATCCTATAAAAACATATTTTAATTACATTTTAAAATAAAATGTACTTTTTACAATAAAAATAGCAAAATCAAAATAACTTCTACTACACAATCATTTAAATGAAAACAATCTTAATTTTGTGTAACCTAAAACAAACAGGCCTCTATTATTTAATAGAAAAACAAATTTATAATGCGGTTGTGTTATCATAAACATCTAGATATTACTCTAATCATACACGTATATGTGAGATTTTGTATGTCAAACTATTGTTCACTGTTTATGAAACATCAACCCTAGTCAAATGCCAAGTATTGAAAAATAATGAGACCAAACTCAACCATATAAATCAAATAAAAGTAGGGCTAGTAAACTAGTAACTATGCCCATAAAATAGTTACATTTAGCTTCCTTTTGAAAGCACATTAGGATTAATGAATCATCAGCAAGGAAAGATAATTTAGTTTGCATCTCAATTCTCCAAAATTTAGGGCCACCTAGGACTTGCAGAAAAAATTGCATTTGATTTCAATCTAGTTAAGATTCAGGAGATTGCAATGCATGGCAGGGTCCTAGTGTAGGCTTAGAAGTACAAGCAAAACAACAAAAAAAAACAGATAATGAAAAACAATGTCCACACAACACATTAAGAGGTAACTATCTAAGCATGTCTGAATTCTCCGCGAGTTTGGCACTATCACACTTACTGTGAGTTCGGCAAAAGCTATACTTTGGAGCTTCAGCAAAATCACAATCCCACGTTGATTTCGTTTAACTCGTCATGATTTACATACACCTAAACAAAGTTCACGACTTTAGGACCTTTCTTTGGTTTTACATTGCCATCTTCGGACTTAGCAGACTTGTTCTTGTCCTCGCTTTTTACTTCTGTTGTGAAGTCGTCGTCCATATCATCCCCACTCACAAATTTAGTAACCTGACCACTGGGCCTTTCGTCGGTTCTCAGCACTGAAAGAAAAAATAGAGTTATCAACCATATTACATCTAATAGAAGCACCTTTTTTTTACAGATGACAATAAATACGAAGCATTCCAATAGATCAGAAGAAATCACAACTGAATGCAATTAAATTGATGATATACGGAAAAATCTCAGGCCCAGGCAAGAAAGGCAACAGATAACTTCCAAGAAGTTACATTTAAAGTGCATACTTCCCTCTGAACATTTGACTTCATTTTGATTTATAACCTCTAATATGAACATTTATGACAATGAAAAGACTTCAACCCGTGTTTCGCATGGGTTTAAACATTTAACAGTCACTCATATCACTCCCCTTTGTTATAACAACATCTCTCTCGTCTCTCTATGGACAAAATCTCAAACAAGAAATGAAAGTATGGAACAATGATATTGATCATTTTGAATAAGAACAATTCCCACTGACCAGTTAAACAAATTTGATAGAATAAAATAAAGTGAGATCAGTATATGATAAATTAAATCAAATTATAAATTTTCAAGCATATAACAACCGACAAGTTGTCCCCATAACATGGATTTTAACAATTCTGATATGTCAACTGTCAATATATCAACCACCATCAAACTAGCTAATCTCAAACTTCTATAATATAAATAACCCTTATCCAGCTAGACTTGCCACTTCATGATATCAAATGACTCGATAAAATTTACCTCGAACCAAAAATAAAGGACTTAAGAGGAAAACTGTCAGTACTTTAGGAGCTGCATGGCTGCAAATCGTAAAAACGAATACCTACTCTGAATGGTAAATTGATTCTCATTGCGAAGCGTAAGACACGTAAGCAATAAAATTATGATATTTTTACCAGATTCAGTAAATGATACAGCAAATATATAAGCTAATACTTATACATATACAAACCTCAAAATAATTGAAGATTCAATTCAAGTCATAAACCAAATGAAAAAGAAAAGTGGTTGGCTATACGAAGTTAACAAAAAAAATTAGTTGGTTGCCTGGCTACACTAATTCAGGATAAAATTCACTACGAATGAATCGGGATTCATCATAGCGAATCAGAATTTAAGTTGGGATTCATGTTCAAAATACATACATACAAGGACTCATATCAATTAGGTCAAGTTCTATACCAAGTTGAAATACGACAAGTGTTGTCAATTGTGGATAACAGAAAAAAGCGGATTGTAAAAGTCCACTACAAAATAGGGCTATAGCGCCGCTATAGCTGCTATCTATGTTATCAATCTCAGACAGTGGCGCGCAAGGCCAAAGCCTAGCGGGATGAACACTATTGTGAAGACTAAAAACTCATGTACAAAGTAAACATGAATTCCAACAACATGCATAAATACTCGAAAACAGCAAAGTACACAAAATTAAAGGGACAATCAAATTCCAATATTAGGCCACTCAAAGTGTAATCTAAATAACTTTGTCATTTCTCATCAAAATAAGCTCTAAATGTAATCTAAATGACACCCCAACAAAATCAAGTTTTAAATGTAAGCAAAATAACATTTCATCAAAATCAAGTTCTAAAAGTACTCAAAATGACATCCCATCAAAAACATAACTCAAAGAGAAGAACAGAGAAGAACGAGAAGCAGACACAATTGAACATGGGGGTTCCAATATTAGGCCACTCAAAGTGTGCAAAAGTATCAATATACCCTCAACACATTATAACAAAATTTAAAAATTGGGGTTTTTGAGAATTTCTCCCACAAACTTTCAATAGTGGCTATTAAACCTCTACAATAGCTTTTCAGCCACTAATAGAGGACGCAATTACCACTACTCTCAATGGCACCTTGTGGGCCTATGGCGTGGCAGTGGAGGACTGCACCACCACGCTACACTGCCACAGCGCACTATTGACAACATAGGCTGCTATTTGTCAATATGTTGTACTAAATAGTGTATCGTGGAATAATAGCGGCTCGTCTAAATTACGCTACACTATAGCGGTATAGCGCCGCTGATTAATAACACTGAATACAACTCATGTATCTTCATAAGATGCAGATACTCATATGTTCAACTGTTCTCATTTATCCTAAGGAAGTATGGAAGGACTGAAAACAGTACAACTCCACTATCCTCAGTTAGACATTACAATGAAAAATTAATGATCGTATCTGTAGAGAGGATCTAACCATAGCTTATCGATAGCACAAGAAAACATAACTAGTATCAACCGTACGTTTATTTAGAGAAGCAGACAACTCTGTAGCCCCCAACACTTCAGATTGAAGGGTCTGTCTAGTGTCCGACACAACACCAATGCAACACAAATACATGTGGTAACATTCAAATATTTCATTTTCTCAAATTATTATTGATACCAATGTGTGAGTGTTCAGTTTTAGTGTAAGTGCTTCACAGGTAAACTAAGGAAACACACGTGCCAAACAGATTAAACAACAATGCGGCACTTAACATCAAAACCACAAATATCAAAGCATAAAATCCATTCATTTTCTTCTGAAGAAAAAAACTTACAGTTATGGACAGGCCCTTTAGGACGACCATCACCAAATCCATTCTGCCCTTTATCAGGACAATCCCTTGCCAAATGTGTGACGCCACCACATATTTTACAACAACCACCCTATCATATAAACAACAACTATTATTAACTAAACTAAACCAGCATAATTAAATGATAAGTAACATAATAAGATCCAACCAATATACCTTAGGATAAATGCCATGAGCATTTTTAGGGCAATCTTTACTCAAATGCCCTTGTTCCTTACAAACAAAACACTGAGCAAACATAGTCCCACCTTCCTGAAGAGGATGAGGACAATTAGCAAGAGAGTGACCATTATCACCACAATTATAACAATACTTAAAATCCTCTTTAGAACCACCATCAGGACAATTCTGAGCTCGATGACCGCGACGCCGACACCGCAAACATATCTTATTCTTTTCCCATTCAGCTTTCCGACTACAGAATTTAGCGATGTGGTCCAATCCCTTGCAAATGAAACAGCTGTCGCCGGGTTTCATACCGGGAACTCGAAGGGGGCGTTTTCCGGTTCGGGGTTTGGAGTTTGAGTCGGGTTTTTTGCGCTTGAATTTGTTTTTCTTCTTTTTTGATGGGTCTTTTGGTGGAGTGGGTTCGACTTTGGGGAAGAGTTCGGGGTGTTCTTCTTTGTAGCGTTTCTTAGCGAGTCGTTGTCTTTGGCTCACCATTTTTACGGATTGGTTGCTGTGAAATTAGGTTTCGAAGGGTTTAACTCTGCAACAGTTCCTTTGCGGCTGCGCTATGGTGATGAGACGAAACAAATCCAAAGGGTTTTCTTTTCTTCCTTTTCTTTTCCCCTGTTTTTTTATTACTAGTTTTTCCTTCGTAATAAATATACCAAATTTAATTTTTAATCACGAGTACAAAAGTGATGTTGGGTGAAAATGAAAGACTTGATTGCAATTTTAAACTCTTTAACTTTTATAAAATTGTGATTTTGGCTTTTTAAGAAAAAAAAACTATAAAATGGTTCCTAAGTTTTGCATATGTAACAGTTTTGGTCCCCAATGCCAATTTTGACTCGGTCTACGCTAACGTGACACCCTAATTGAGGTGTCACGTGTTTTTTTTTTTCTTGGGGGGCCAAAACTGATACAGATGCAAAACTTAAGGGCCGTTTTGTAGTTTTTTTTAGGGGGCCAAAATCACAACTTTGTGATAGTTAGGCGGTTAAAACTGCAATTAAGCCTATCAACATATTACTCTCTTTCCCATATTAGAAGTTTTAATTGAGTGATATTAGATGTTTTAAACTAGTATCAATAAAATTATTATTAATGATTTTGTCAAAAAATAAAATAAAATAATTAATGATATTGATTTTAATGGTAAAATATGTGTCATTTACTGAAACATGTCTGTTAATTATAGTTATTGATTAGTATAGTATTTGTAGCAGGGGTGGACATGATTCGATTCGAAAAGAAAACTGAACCAAACCAAGCCGAATTGTTTACATTTTGAACTGAATTGAACTGTTCTGAACTAAACCAAACTGTTTCAAATCGAACTGAACTGTTAGTTAGTTTCAGAATTGTTAACAATGATTCAGTTTTTCTTTTTTTTTTTCCTGTTCAGTTCAGTTCAGATTTTTTGTTTTTTTGCCCACACCTAATTTGTAGATAGTTGAAATGTAATAACTAAGAGACCCAAAATAGTGCTCTGGAACGTCAAAATAGTGCTTTGGAATGTCAGGACAAGACCTAGACTGTTTCAGAATTGTTAACAACGGAACGTCAAAATAGTGCTCTGGAATGTCAGGACAAGACCCCCCCCCCCAACCCTTCACCCAACGCACAAAATAAAATTGTGTTGTTCTAACAACAGGCGCTAGAACCAGGCTCTCGAGGCGCCAGGTTCCTGGAAGCAGGGCCCTGGGTGCCCCGGTAGCAGCGCTGCGATAGTTTTTGAATCAGATATTTCTGCACAGTTTTTAAGCCTCGAGATTGCTTCTAAATTGTCAAAAAAATTGTCATTTTCGAACCCCTATGACCCCATAATGATAGAAAATATTGCCTAGGGTTGTTATGCTTAATTTAACACTTATTATACCTTAAAACATCAATTATACATCTAATTCCATGTTTTTTTTCCTCAGTTTTGCTTATACATCCCAAAAGATAACATAACCATATTTCAATCATGAATTCAACATGAACACATCACAATTCAGAAACGTAATCAAACACATAATTACATCAACATAAAAGAACACGAATTTAACAAAGAATCATCAAAAGAATTAAAGAGACACCCGAGGTCAAGGACTCCTCGCTATCCACATTAATATACCACTCTTAGATTGAATAAAACTCCCCCTTACCTCGATGTTTTGCAGAATTCGTGAGTCCTATTGTTGAATCTCTAAGCGTTCTCACTATGCCTCCTTTGCCTCCAAACCCTAGTCTTCTCTTACTCTTTATATTTTCTTTCTTTCTTTTGTAACCCTAATATTCTAATGCTTTTCTCTATTTATAAACACTATTTGAGTTCATTCTCCTCACATAATCTTTAGACAGGTTTACTATATGCACCCCCATATTGGTTACTATTATCTTTGTAGCTACAAAACCTTGTTGTTTACACCCCCTTTGTCCAAACCACTAAAACACTACATGGTTTACTACTTACACCCACTTTCTATCTAGTTTTACTAATGCATCTCTGTTTGTACTCTACCTTTTTATTCTTGCCAAAAGCGTTATTTTCTTCTTAAAAATTATTTTCTCCCATTCTTTAACCAACCAGTTAATCCATCTACTTTCTCATTAAATATAACTCAATAACTTGAATAATTTAGTCAATAATATCAATTAATCAATAATAATAATAATAATAAATTAATATTAAAAATCAGGGTGTTGAAGCCTAATCTGAGACGTGATGGAATATTATTATTAAAGAATTCACTATAGAGAATTATATTTTTGAGTATTTAAATGTGTTTTCCGTATACCTATCACTCGTTTATTCAAGAATCCAATGCATCAAGATCTAACTCCCACATCCATCATTAAGTGGAACTCATGCTCTCATGATACCGGTTGTTGAAGAGTCCATGAGAGCTTCAAGAGCACGAATGGGTAAATAATCTATGACTAACATCAAACTCTTAAATTTGTTTGAGTTTTATGATAAATCGTCAAAACAAATTGCAAATAATCACAAATATATAATATTATAAAATTAACCGTTGAGAGTAAACCGTTAATTCAAAATTGATATAATTCCAAAATTGTAATAAGAAATTATATTTGTATGGTTGAAACTTGTTAACAGTATAGCCGTATAGGTGTCGTTCTCTGTATTTTAGCTCACTCACATGTCATGTCACCACTTCTCCAATAGTAAGTCAACTAAAATTGTTGCATTTGTAAAGAACTCGTCAGTAAAAATGTCTCATATATACGATATACTTGGAAATCCAATGCCGCAAGATTGCTTGTTATTCAAGTATGGCATACTTTTTTTTGTTTAGAATACATAGATGTTAGACACATGTAATGATAAGTTAATATGTTATGTCACTTAGTTGTTGACGAGAAAGTGCACCTAGATTCACACATTCATTTACTAGTTATTGCATCTGCTTTGCTTAGCAAAAGTAATTATAAAAATATCAATATTAATTATAACAATGAAGGCCTAACTAAGCAACATGGCAGCATAAAGAAAGTCATGAAGTACACCAATTCCTTTTATAATGATTATTATTTTATAGTTGGACATTGGATTCATAAGGAAAAGAGTGAAAGATGATATTGATAACTTTGTCATGAAGGGTTTTTGTGATCAATACCTCTGCCCTTAATATCACTATTGGAATATGACTTCTTTGCTTCCATACTTGTCCATTGAAGAAGGACCCTACATGATTTCCTGGGTTTCTTTCTTTATGGGTTCCACCATCAATCTTTGGCTGGAGTAAAAGAAAAGTTTGCACACCACGGTGGAATATTATTGAGTATGCACTAACTGCCATTTTGATGATAGCTGGACTAAAATCAAAGGGAAAACAAACAGGGACATTATTATAAAGTATATATGTCCATATGTCTTATATATATGGTTCATTTTAGGCACCGCACCGGTTACTTGCGTGCCATGTAATCCAAAATTCAATCTAAGGGATACTAGGAAACATGAAAGTGCAAAATTTGGTTGAAAAGATTCGTCAATATTGTAATTTACAATATGGACATATAAGAGTCTCTTTGAGCCAGTTGCTCATTATTCTTGCTTGCTTTCCATTTGGATCAGAGAATAGAGAAATTAAATATGACATTTTATGTACTTCCTCTTTATTGTACTATGTTCTCATCGTTTGATATAAAAAATTACAGAAAATAAGCATTCTAATTTCGAACACATTTCTCAGTATATTTACAGTAATTGTAGTTGACAAATATTAGAACAAAAAAAAAAAAAAAGATGTTTAAAACAGTATCCATGCAATTATGCAAATGAAAACCAAAATTTAAGACTGTTCACGGTATATTAGGTTTCTTATCCGATAAATATAACCATTTTCAAATAATAATAATAGTTAATTTCACCCACCGGCCACCAACCAACACTTGCTTCAAATTGATCTCTAACCTGGGTCCAACTATTTAGTTCTTCCATTAATTGACCTGATGTCAGTCTATTACGATATTATCTAAACTATGAACATATATCAATATAATATAATCCCTAAATAAAACTATAAGAACTTAGTTCCTCATGTTAAGAGTAATATCTTACAAGCTACAACTGAGCTGAATTAACCAGAAATCTAACCACCACATGAAAGCAGAGTCATGCTTTTGCTAGAAGCCTAGTAGAATAGAAGAAGTGCAGCTTTGATCACATGACATGATCCATATCCCACAATCACGTGTAGCTAGCTTTTCACGTGCTGCGAGGCCCAAAGGCAAAAAAGCAAAAAAACCCACTTGCTGGGTCACATGCATTCACCTGCTACCCTTCTAATTAACTGCCACTGGAGTACATTTTTTCTCCATGATTATCTAGATTATAGAATTATGTGTTTATCATAATAAATAAAAAATATTTTCCTAAATTTTATTTTTGATATATCTCAGCAAACTCAAAATTTTTCAACCACACAAAGTCCTAATTACATAGAGGTCCAATCCAACGCCTCAAGAGTTTGCTATGAATCCTTGGTCGTCAATGTTGAGCATTGGTCAGTGTCATATGTTATAGGCTCTCAATCACTTTATCAGTGTGTGTCTATCAAATATTTTCTTCACCACAAATATAAGAAAATTGAAGTGTTTGCTTGTAAAATTATAAATATTAATCTCAACGACTATGGTTTCATCATAGTCAACTCATATCGAGAGTACATTTGTATTTTGACAAACTCAAATTATAAATTTGTCAAAAAAAAATTGACAAAAAAATTAGTTCGTTTTCCTCACTTTCCAACAACGAGCGTCACCGTTTTTTTATCCAAAGAACCTCAAAATAAAGTGCGTCAGACCGCACTTACTCCTAAAGCATTAATAACGGCTGAACGAAGCCTCACGAAATCAAAACCGTCCACGTGTCCATTTTGTTTACCAAGAACAACTAAGCAAGACTACACAGAATCAAAACCTCCTTATTAAATTCAAAATTTCCCTTCACTTTTCAAAATTCCCACTTAAATCTAACGGCACGTCTATTCCTCCGTTAACTACCCGATTTCCACGCAACGCCGTCACATACCCGTTACATCCCGCTATAAAGTCACTTTCTTCTTTCACTCACTTCATTTCACAGAATTCTCTGAAACTTCACTCCTTCTTCCAATTCTCTCTCTCTAGAAATCGTTACGGTTACCTTCTACTTTCTCACTCCAAAACTCGTTCTTCAAACTCAGCGTCAACATGCGTGAGATTCTTCACATCCAAGGAGGACAATGCGGCAACCAAATCGGAGCCAAATTCTGGGAAGTTGTGTGCGCTGAGCACGGGATCGACTCCACCGGAAGGTACCAAGGGAACAACGATCTTCAACTCGAACGAGTCAATGTGTACTACAACGAAGCGAGTTGTGGAAGATTCGTTCCTAGAGCTGTTCTCATGGATCTGGAGCCAGGGACTATGGATAGCGTCAGATCTGGTCCATACGGTCAGATTTTCCGGCCTGATAACTTCGTTTTTGGACAGTCCGGTGCCGGAAACAACTGGGCGAAAGGTCACTACACTGAAGGAGCTGAGTTGATTGATTCGGTTCTTGATGTTGTCAGGAAGGAGGCTGAGAATTGTGATTGTCTTCAAGGTATTCTTTCTTCCGATTTCCGCTTCTAACTGTTTTTGTGATTTTAGGTTTTTTTTCTTTTTAATTTTCGAAGTCTGATAAATTTTCTTCTGCGTTTTTTTTCAGTTACTATTTTAGTTATGATTTTCGTTTGCATGTTTATGTAAGAATTTAGCGTGTTATTCTGTTAAATATTGTATTACTAGTTAATAGTTATGACTGAAGCTAAATTGTAGGTGGCTTCTTGATCTAGAAATTTATATGTTGTTTGCGCTTATTTTTAAGTGTTAGTAATAAGTATCTTGATATTAATATTATTGTAATCTTGATTATGAATGAAGCTAAACTGTAGAGTTTGGAACCTTGATCTAGGAATTTATGTTTTTGTTTGTGCTTATTTAAAGTGTTATATGTTAATCAGACTCAGTAACTTTATAGTACTGCTTTAGTTATAAATTGTTGATAATTTTATTTTCTTGTTTGTGCGACAATTTAGCGTGCCATTCCTTAAAAATTGTGTAACTAATTATCAACGAAGCTTAATTGTTGATAATCAAATTTGATATGGGAGTGGATGTGTTTGTTTGTGCTTATTTTGATTTGAAGTGCTATAGTAATAGGTAACTTGATTGTGTAGATTGCATGAAATGTTGTTATATATTACCACTATGTTTTGAATAACTTGTAATTCTAAATTAGTATGTAAGAGTATGATTGGATTTCTATGTGTTGTGCTAAATTAGTTTCATGCTGTAGATTATATAATTTTGATGTGTTCTGCAGATGATATAGAAGTTGTGATATAACTTGGGCGTGGATGGATAAGGATTTCAATTTTAATTGTTATTATCCTCTGTTTTGTTTACTTGAATTTGGGATTTCTAACATGGTTTTCAGAATCTTTCAGGTTTTCAGGTTTGCCACTCCCTTGGTGGTGGTACTGGTTCTGGAATGGGGACACTTTTAATTTCTAAGATCAGGGAGGAATACCCTGATCGAATGATGCTTACTTTCTCCGTGTTCCCATCTCCTAAGGTATCTGACACTGTTGTTGAGCCCTACAACGCTACACTCTCTGTCCACCAACTTGTTGAGAATGCTGATGAATGCATGGTTTTGGATAATGAAGCTCTCTACGATATTTGCTTCCGCACCCTTAAACTCACTACTCCAAGCTGTGAGTTCATCATAATCCTATGTTTTTACCTGTTATGTTTTTGCTGATATTACTGTGTTTATTATATGTTTACGTATAGTGTGTAATCTCATCATTATCTGAAATCGGGTGCTGTGTTGTTTGGTTGCAGTTGGAGATCTTAACCATCTAATTTCTGCCACAATGAGTGGTGTTACATGTTGTCTTCGATTCCCTGGTCAATTGAACTCAGATCTTCGCAAATTGGCAGTGAATCTCATTCCTTTCCCTCGTTTGCATTTCTTCATGGTGGGATTTGCCCCACTCACTTCTCGTGGTTCACAGCAGTACAGGGCTCTTACTGTACCTGAGTTGACCCAGCAGATGTGGGATTCCAAGAACATGATGTGTGCTGCTGATCCTCGACATGGTCGTTATTTGACAGCATCTGCCATGTTCCGTGGTAAGATGAGCACTAAGGAGGTTGATGAACAGATGATCAATGTTCAGAACAAGAATTCATCATACTTTGTTGAGTGGATTCCCAACAACGTAAAATCCACTGTCTGTGATATCCCTCCAACTGGTCTCAAAATGGCTTCTACTTTTATTGGTAACTCCACATCTATTCAAGAGATGTTTAGGAGGGTGAGTGAGCAATTCACAGCTATGTTCCGTAGAAAAGCTTTCTTGCATTGGTATACTGGAGAGGGTATGGATGAGATGGAGTTTACTGAAGCAGAAAGCAACATGAATGACCTTGTCTCAGAGTACCAGCAATACCAAGATGCTACTGCAGATGAAGAGGGGTATGACTATGAAGATGAGGAGGAAGAAGTTCAGGAGGAAGAAGCTTAAACAGTAGTATTGTGAAGGGTTCTTTTATGTTTGTGTTTGTTGTGACTTGTGACATAATACTAGTACTCTAATATTGACTTTTGATCCCCCAACCTGAATACCTTTTTCGGGGGTACTGGATTTGTTGTTCGGCTTGCTATTGTAGTTTCAGGCTCGTGCTTTTATGCCTGTTTTCATTTGTTGTCAAATGAAGCCTATATTTCCATATTATTCATGTTAATGGTTGGATCTCTAAGCTTCTCGAGTGTTCAAATATTCTGTTAATCAAATTGATTCTTAATCTTACAACTAAACTGGTTTGTTGACATGCACAACATCATTGCTTGGTTTGTTGCTAACAAATATACACTTGCAACTATCTAAGAAATTAATTTATTACTAAATAAAATATGAGATACCTTTTTTGTTTTCAGTTAGGTTGAAGTATTGGAAACAGAATTGTCTGGAGAGGAAAGAGTCGATTGCTTTTGTAATGGATAAGAATTGTTCGAGATTCCTTTGATGTGCATATATATAATCTTTTCACGTTAGAGACATGAACTCACGAAGAGAGAAGTTATTCGTAATGTAAGGAAGTTTAGCTCCCATGTACCCAAAAACTAAATGTAAGAAGAAAAAACTTAAGAATATAATGTTCATCTTCTTCCATTTGTATATAAAAGAAAATTATTCCACTTCCAACTGCTTACATATTACCCCATAGAGCGATATTCGAAAACACTCCTATGTAGGTGCAAACTTCATATTAGTAGTACAAGCTATATAATAAACCTCTCTCAATCTGCTTAATACATATGAAGAGTAACAAGCTATCTAATAAGCTAGTACTCTGAATTTCTTATGCTATGTATTAATTAAACAATTTATTTCATTTGAAATCACACTACATTTGAAGAAATCATTGTGACATCGTGATTTTTGTTGGCACTCTAGTGTTCCTTTGCAGACTGATTGTGACCAAATTCATTGTGAATCCAAATATGCAATTAGTATGGTGGCTCTGATGGGGCAACCATAGGTTCAGCTGCAAACTGCACAGAACTAAATGGCTGTGGAGGTTCAGCTACAAACTGCACTGAATGCACAGGTCCTGGTGCCACAATACCAGAGCTTTTCAATTCAGCCATTCCACGGCGAGCATTTCCACCTTGAACCTCACATAACTTAGGAAGAAACACACCTTCACCAGCTGCAAGATTGAAGTAAAGATCAACAACATTTGGACAACTCTTGTAGCACTGTGGGGAACACAACTTTTTTGTAAAGCTAGACTCGAGAAGAGAATCTGATGAAATTCCAAGTGATTTTCTGTCTAAATCACAAGCTTTGATGCATTGGTCGCTTTCAATGTGATCCTTTAGTTTATCAGCTTCAATCTCTGATGTTTTGCATGTGTATGCTTCCTCTCCTGTTCTTTTCACATGTTTCTCAAGGACACACCTTTTGCTGCTAGATGAAACAGCAAATGAGCATGTTTCCTTGCTCAGATTCTCACATTCTATCCCTCCTGCATCGATTTCACCATTACCATATTACTTCATTAGTTTATCAAATAAATATATCTATGAAATCGGATCCTCATTCTTATTAGTCATTGATGTATTTTCATTATCATAAATAAATGAAAGTAGAAAATAATTGATTGGAAGTGATGAACATAATATTAATTAGAAGATACAATTGTAAACATCAATTAAAACTATGTTGAAAAATGAAAATGACACTCTTTTAGAAACATTTTTTTGTTATGCAAGTGTGACAGTTGTTATAGGATGGAATGAGAAACATGATGATATTATAGTTAAGGTGTTGAAAGATAAATTTGAAGACTTACCAAGAGTGCCTTGCACAGCAAGAGAAATTGCAAGGGAAGCTATAAGTAAACTCCTTAAGATAAATTTAGAGGCCATATGGTTAGTAGAGGAAAGACTCTTGAACTATTGGCCAAAGGTGATTGGTAATAACTTGTTGATAACAATTTTGTGCTTGGAGGAATGTCGTTTATCAGGGTCGATGGCTAGTGCATTTATAGCGGTTTTTCTGCGGAAATTATGACGCAAAAGAAAGAAAAAGTACTAGACACAGACTTTTCAATGTGAATAGGGAAGGGGAGATGAAAAAGAACAAGTAAATTATAATGTCGTAGAAGTTTGTCAAACCTTATGTGTCTTAAGATTCAAAAATGTTTGGCCCGTAAAAATGAAAATGAAATTTTCAAAAATAAAATAAAATGAAAATATGCTTTCCCATTTTCATTTTTCCTCTTTTATTTTTCAAATTGAAAGTTAAAATATTTTATCACATAATCACTTTTTTTTTTTGTTGAAGGAAACAATAATCACTTGGTATCGTATTTTGTGTCTCCTTTGCATTGTGCACAATTTTTTTTTTTTGTTAATACTAATTTTCAATGGAGAGTAATATGTTAAAAATAAAATATATGATTATTCCACAAATGTATGCCAACTTGATAACCTCGTTAGTAATAATATGCAAGTTTTGAGTCTAGAAGGCTACTGTAACGAGCTCTCATACTTTTGTTAACTAAACTTTTCACATGTTGATTTTTTTTATTTTATTTTATTTTATATAAACACATGTTGATGTTGACAAAAAATGAAATATGCTATTGTATAACATTTTTTTTTTTTAAGTAGTCAAGTAGTTAGATTCACACACATAATGTGTGAAAAAGTGGAGAATCTGATATTCGAACCTCGGCCCCTACATAAATTATCCATAATAGTTACTAACTGAACTACACTTACGCGACATAACATTGTCTTTTTTATTTGGTAGAAAGTAAATAACATGGTCTTTGCGAGACAGAGGCGTGAACTGCGCTAGCGATGGATTCTCAACAAAATAAGTTTGAAATAGAATAGCAGTCAACCGATGCAGCAACAATCAGTGGCGGACTCTGTGGCTTCACCTTCAACTTCTGCCACCTCCCGTCTACTTCATCACACCATTTTATGGGAAAAAAGCCAACATAAGATTGCTTTTTTAATGGTCCGTGTGGAAAATTAAAAAATAAGTAGTGCTAGCAACACTCTCTTTTGAACACTCTCTCTACTACTCATTCTTTAATTGACTTAAATCAATGTGGGTCTTACATTTTGAAAATGGAACCCACTTAAAGTGGTGGGACATACATTGATTTCACCCAATAAGATAATGAGTGTTTGAGAGAGTGTTGAAAAGAGAGTGTTGCTAGCATTCCTCTTAAAAAATTCTTGTCACATGGAAAATCAATTTTTTTTTCTTCTTCTAATGAAACATAATTATGGTCTTCTATCTCCTTCAAAAAATGTATTATGGTCTCCTGTTATAGTAGTCGGTCCAAGTTATTCTCATGGCTTAAATATTTTTGAAAATGCTATGAGACTTGGATTATTCTATGAGTAGGCACTAGGCATATTTCTTTTTTCTTTTTTTAGGGAAAGGCACTAGGCATATGTTATAAACTCTTCTGATAATGTCATTTTTTATAACGTATTGTAAGATATTGTAAAGAAAAGTGAATTTTTTGTATATATATTTAAGTAATATTTAACTAACAGTAAGAAGTATTACATCTTTCAAATTCTTTTGTTATGTTTTGTTCTTTTGAAGAATATCGTACTTTTAACCTGCGTTGAGTACTTTTAATGTGTCATTGTTTATAAGACGAATTATAGAATTTTGAGTTGAAAGGTGTTGTGTATGTTGAGTTTGAAATTTGTAGATCAATATTTTACTACCATTGTGTGACGTTGTTGAGATCATCAAACTCGTTAAAAGGTTTGTCGCTCATTAGCACATTAGCCGATTAGAGGGTGGTCTAATTTGAAACAACGAGGAATATAAAATTAAAATTAGAAAAAATCACTAAATTAGTCCCCGACTTTATTACAAGACATTACATTATCAAATAGATCCAAGATATTATCTATTTTAAAAACGTCATTGACTATGTCAAATTTTATTCAAATTAGTCCTTTTGAAAACATGTTAGAGACCGGAACCAAAGTAGAAAGAAAAAAAAACTAGAGAGATGAGCTATGAGTTTGTCTTCTCCGCTCAAGGTGAACCAAGCTTGCAACACACCAAAAAACCGCCCGACCCCCCCCAAAACCAAGATTTCATTCCATGATAAGCTATTAGGAACCCCTAACGAAATCCCAGTTCGTGAGAAAGAGGATACGATCGAGAAAAAACTTGTCCGCATTGAATTAGAGAATGGTAACCGTCTCCTGCCTAAGGTCTTTTGGGAGCCTAAGACCTTCCAAGAATTATGCACCCCATGGAAAGATGCGCTGGTTGTCAAATTGTTGGGCAAAAACCTTGGCTACAACACGATGAAAGATCGCCTACAAAAAGTTTGGAAACTTGAAAGCGGATTTGAAATTATGGATAATGATAATGGCTTCTACATGGTTAAGTTCAATCAGGAAGCAGACAAGGAAAAAGTTATCACTGGAGGGCCTTGGATGATTTTTGATCATTGCCTAGCATTCACACATTGGTCTCCGGAATTTGCATCACCAGAAGCTAAGGTAGAACGCACAGTGGTCTGGGTACGTTTTCCTGGCTTAAATCTTGTCTATTATGATGAGAGCTTTCTTATGGCTATGGCTTCGTCAATTGGCCGGCCAATTAAAGTTGATACAAATACTCTAAAAGTTGAAAGAGGCAAATTTGCTCGGGTCTGTGTCGAAGTTGATCTAACAGTGCCAATTGCGGGAAAGGTATGGGTGAATGGCCATTGGTACAAAATTCAGTATGAGGGCCTGCATCTAATTTGCACTACATGTGGTTGCTATGGTCATTTGGGAAGAAGTTGCACTCAAATCCCCTCCAAAACGGACGACGGTCATCACCACCACCACCAAACCGCCGCTAACCACCATGATCACAGCCACCAAGATGATCAATGAGTTGCAGCCAGCAATCAAAGCCAATCAATTCCCGCAGACAGAAACGACAATGGAGTTAATGTTAGTTATCATGAGGGGACAAATATTAACGGGGGTACAATTAGTATTAATGAAGGAACAAATGATCTCCATGGAGACTGGCTATTGGTCACAAGGAGGAAAAAAGTTTCCAACGGTCAGCAGTTAAATAACAATGAACACACTAATCACAACAAACATAATTGATTCTCTCTCCTGAATATGGCCCACCAAAGTAAACCAACCAATTTCCCTTCAAAACCCGTTACCCAAGAGACCACATGTGCAGGCAAAACTTCATCGGAAGCAAAATGGCGCCGCCAGGACAATTATTGTGATGACTCACTCCTAAAGAGTCTAACCATTAATCCTAAGACCAATCAACACGGCCCCACAACGCTACCCAATCATAACACCATTCAAAGCCCTATCCTTGAGAAAGTCACTTCAATTGTGCCTGGCCCCACCAAAAGCTACTAATCGAAAATTAACATGACCCCTCTTCCAAAGTTTTTGACTATCGCAAATAACCCCAACCAACAAGCTAATTTCAATACTGCCATTACCAAACCCAGTACATCTCAACACAAAGAAAATACCAGTAACAACAATGAACATCCCTCCTTATCTGAATTGGATGATGAAACTATGATTAGTCATGATAGTGCTGAACCAAATCAAGTGACTGCAGCACCTAGTGAAGGGCATCATGAGACCTCCAGTGACAATAAGGAGGACATGGTAACATAGTTTTCTTTCCTTTGCCTTTTTCCACCTTCTTTATTATGGAAGCTCTCCTTGATACTTCAATCCTCTCTTGGAATATCAGAGGGGCTCAAAATAATAATGCAAGAAGACAATTGAAAGATTTAGTTAGAAAGTACAGACCTACCTACTTTGCTATTTTTGAAACTGACACTCTTTTTGCTAGCCTTTCTTCCTTTTGGGTTAACAATGGTTACTCTCATGTTCATGTTATTGAAGCCAATGGCCACTCGGGAGACATTTGGCTTATGATGCACACTGCCACTACCAATACCTCAACTGTCCTGGATTATAACCAATACTCTATCACTTTCACTATAAGCCGCAATACTGCCACTACCACTTGCACATGCGTTTACGCAATCCCTAACCCTGTTATGCGCACTAATTTTTGGAACTACCTAGCCACAACTAGCCACACCATTACCGGCCCTTGGATGCTTATCGACGACTTTAATGAAACTCTTCTTCCAAGTGATAAAAGGGGCGGCATTTTCCAGCACAACAGAGCAGCTCAATTTTCAACTTTCATGGACAACTGCAACCTTCTTGACATCACTACAACTGGTGGTCGCTTCACTTGGCACCATAATCATAATGGTATTAGAATTCTCTCCAAAAAGCTTGATAGAGGGCTCTCAAATGTTGATTGGCGCATTTCTTTCCCATAAGCTTTTGTGGAGGTGCTTTGCAGAGTTTACTCCGACCATAATCCTCTTCTTCTCCATTTTGGTGGCCTTCCACTTGCTAGAGGCACTAGACCTTTCCAATTTGAAGCTGCCTGGATTGACCACAAGGATTATGAGAATTTGGTATGAAATTCTTGTACTCTTCCAACCACAACACTATTAGTGCTTTAAATATTGTCAAAGAAAACTCTATCATTTTTTAATCAGGAAGTCTTTGGCAATATTTTTAAAAGAAAAAGGCATGTGGAGAGTAGGCTTAAAGGCGTCCAAAATTACCTTGAGAGAGTGGATTCTGCTAGACACAGTCTCTTACAATAAGAGCTTCAGAAAGAATATAGTCATATCATTTTCCAAGAAGAGATGCTTTGGTACCAAAAATCTAGAGATATGTGGGTTAAATTTGGTGACAGAAACAGTTCCTTTTTCCACACCCAAACTATTATCCGTAGGAAAAAAATTAAAATTCACTCACTCTAGCTCCCTAATGGTATTTGGACCACTGATAGTGACATCCTCCAAGATGAAGCACACAAATATTTCAAAAATTTCTTCACCAACAGCCAACCTCACCATAGCCGCCACTTCAATCTTGGCACACACCCCCTCATTGATGTGCTAAGTACCAATTCCCTCACTAAACCTGTCAATAAAGTTGAAGTCTTAGCCGCCCTTAACTCTATGAAACCCTACAAAGCACCTGACCCAGATGGCTTCCAATGCATTTTCTTCAAACAGTACTGGCACATCATTGGAGATGATATCTTTAATTTGGTACATTCAGCTTTCCAAACAGGTGCCTTTGACCCAGGAATTTCTGACACCCTCATCGCCCTCACCCAAAACTGATCCTCCCATTACCTACAAAGACTTCCGACCTATAAGCCTTTGCAATGTTGTTTACAAGCTTATCACCAAAGTTTTGGTTCACCGTCTCAGGCCGATTCTTAATGTTATTATTGGTCCCTATCAAAGCAGTTTTCTGCCTGGTAGGGGCACTATTGGCAACTCTATTGTTTTGCAGGAAATTGTTCATTTCATGAGAAGGTAAAAAAAAAAAAAGGTTGTGTGGCTTTTAAGCTAGACCTTGAAAAAGCGTTTGATAATGTTAACTGGGAGTTTCTTCAAAATTGCCTCATTGATTTTGGATTTCCAGATATCACCATCAAGCTTATTATGCACTGTGTGTCATCTTCCATTTTCTCTGTGCTATGGAATGGCAACAAGTTACTGCAATTCAAACCCACTCATGGTCTTCGACAAGGGTGACCCCCTTTCACCATATCTCTTCATACTGTGTATGGAAAAACTTTCAGCAGCTATCAACAATGCAGTCAATCAAGGGATGTGGGAACCTATCAGAATCAATAACACAGGACCTCACCTATATCATCTACTCTTTGCGGATGATGTCCTTCTTTTCATCAAGGCAAAAAGCTCCCAATTCAAAGTTGTTTCAGAGATTTGCAAAGCATCGGGATTGAAAATAAATCTCTCAAAATCTAGAGCTTTCTTCTCTTCGGGTACTCCGCAGGCAAAAATTCAAAAGATTACCACCCTTTCTGGTATTCGCAGCACCACCGCTCTAGATAAATACCTCGGATTCCCAATCCTTAAGGGGCGGCCAAAGAGAAGTTACTTCTTATTCATCATTGAAAAAATGCAAAACAGGTTGGCGTCTTGGAAAGGTAAACTTCTCAACAAAGCAGGGAGATTGACTCTTTATTCTTCAGTTTTATCTTCCATTCCAACTTACTATATGCAGATTAGTTGGCTTCCACAGAACATTTGCGACAACATTGATCAAACAACTCGCAATTTCATTTGGAAAGGGAATACTAGTAGAGGAGTTCATCTAGTAAATTGGAAACAAGTGGCTAGCCCGAAGTTAACAGGGGGGTTAGGCATTAGAGCAGCTAGAGATGCAAACACTGCCCTTCTAGGGAAGCTGGTTTGGAACATGGTGCAAACAACAGACAAACTTTGGGTAAATATTATTTCCAGGAAATATACGAATGGCTCAAAGTTCCTCTTCGATGCTTCAGGCCAACATCATAGCTCGCCTACTTGGTCCTCTATAATCCATGCTAGAAATGTCCTAAAGTCCGGTTACTCGTGGAGAGCAGGTTCATGTAATTCTTCCTTCTGGTATAGTAATTGGAGCTCTCTTGGTGTTCTTGGCATTAAGGTTCCTTTTGTCGACATTCATGACATTCACCTTACAGTACATGATGTTATTACAAATAATGGGCAGCACACACCATCTCTCTATACCAACCTTCCTACAATTATTGCAGATGCCATTAACAACATCCGGTTAAGCTTTAACTCGGCTCTTGAAGATGCTTACATCTGGCCTCGCAATAAAAATGTAATTTACTCTGCTAAAAGCGGTTATAGCTGGATAATCTCTCAACATGAACCTGATTCTCAAGCGGCTGACTCATGGAGTTGGATTTGGAGATTAAAAGTCCCCGAAAAATTTAAGTTTCTGATTTGGTTGGCTTGCCACAATTCTGTCCCCACTTTGACTTTGTTGCATCACAGGAACATGGTTAACTCATCGATATGCGGTGGCCAAGAAGAAACTTTATTTCATTGTATGAGGGATTGCAAATTTTCTGCTGTCATATGGAGAAAAATCGGATTCTCATCTCTGCAATTTTTCTCAGCCAATTCGATGGTGACTTGGTTGAAAGATGGTGCAAACTGCTCGCGTTCAACGGAATTTCTTACAGGTTTATGGTGGCTTTGGCGGCACAGGAACAACATGTGCCTCGAAAATCAAACTATGTCTGACACTTATCTCAGTAACAATATCTTCCACATGGCCGATTGCATTACATCAGCCTTCCACAAAATAGCAGTCGCTGCTCCCTCTCCTAGGATGATTCGCTGGAACAGTGAAAATGCCCGAAGTACAAATTTAAACGTTGATGGCAGCTGCAACGGTGTTCCATTGCGTGCGGGCTTTGGAGGTGTATTTCATACTCATTCAGGGACATACGTAGCTGGATTTTCAGGCTACATCAGTCACTCCCATGACATCTTGTTCGCGGAACTGACAACGCTTTATCAAAGCCTAAAGTTGGCTATTAGTTTCAATTTTGATGATTTGACATGCTATTTGGATTCCCTTCTAATTGTCAACCTCATCAAGGAGGAGTTAAATTGTAACACCCAATGTTTTATTTAATTTATGTTATACAAGTTTTTATTTATAATCATTTTGATTCATTATTTAAGTCATAATTCATTTATTTATTAAGAAAGAACTTTTATAAAAATGTTAACATCTTTTTCAATAATTAATTAGTAGACTTATTTTATATGCAATGAATTTGACAATGGGTGATGCACGTTCAACAAGAGTGCTAAGATTTAGGTGACCTTATGCAAATATCCTTCTTCCAATTTATTATATAAGTTAATTTTCTTGCTTTATTCATGTTGTTAACGGAGTCATATTAACGTGTACTTAGTTGCCTATTATTAAGCCTTCATTCTTGCTTGACTCAACTGATTAACTTATACCTATGTAAACCAATTTTGATGCACGTATCTAGCTAGTTACACTCCTTTTACGTTTATCAGTATCAACACCAACAAATAATACTCTTCACTTCTTTTCTCGAGTCATCATCAACCCAACCTACTTCTATTTTTCTTTTTTTTTGAGAGAACTTCCATTTTTCTATGCGCCACACAAATCACCCTTTTACTATCTTTGAGTCCATCCATAATATTTGCCAAGACTCTCAAGTATTAATCTAACAATCTTTTTCTAAGAATTCATCATACTTGTAACACGTGGGAAATAGTTAATAGAACGTGGGAAATCAAGTCTGCACTGTAGCTGTGAGTTTGAGGCTTAGAGTTGTGGCTTAGAAGGAAAGCACGTAAGGTAAGGGCTTTTTTCTCATAGGTTCTTACTAAGTGCTAGGACTATGTTGTTAAATGATGGTATAAATTCTTATCTTTTGAAAAGAAACACAATTAAAATATGTATTTACGTAGTAAAAATTTAATCTTGTATAAAAGTGATTATTTTAAATTATAATTTATATGATAATTGTGTACGAGATGTGATGTTGAATGATATATTTATTTTATTTTATTATGTCTTATATGTTTTGTGATGATGAGAAAGACATGTTAGAATTTTGAGTAATTAAGGATTGCTTTTATCATGTTCAAAATTAATGATGGCAACGTAACAACAATAGAGAACTAGAAAAAGAACACTAGCATAGTCGGTTAGGCATAACACATTATGTCCTCGAAAGTACTGTTATGGTTTATGTACATAGGCATAAAATAGTGAGTTTAATATATTTAACTGATTATTATTTAGAGCAAGGAAGCTATTAGTCCCATTATTTTCTTTACTGTTACGAAAAAAAGAGAGTAAGTGGCATGGATAATGATATGAGGTTATCAATTATTCATGAATTTATAAGTGTGTAAGGACTCAGGTGAAAGTTATATTCTTTTATGTGTGGGTATATGTTTCTGACTGTTGAACGTAAATTTGAGAGTGTATGAAACTGAAATAATAAGAAGAGAAATAAGACTTTTATGGAAGATCTCATTTGTCATATGCATGATAATGTGTTATTAATTTCTTGTGGTGTCTTAGTGGCGGGTTACAATTATATTCTGTGTGGTGCCTTTGTGACGGGTTAATATTATATTGCATTGTTATGTTTTAGTTGCGAGATTTAGTCTTCATTTTCATGATCATGCATTAGCATATGCATTTGTGTGGTGCCTGTGTGACGGGTTATTTCTGTGTGGTGCCTGTGTGACGGGTTATTTCTGTGTGGCGGGTTATATCCGATCATATAGTATTTAAGAGCATGCATTTTACACATAATTGCATTGCATTGGGTCTGTTAAATATTTGTGTGTTGATAAGTGATTAAACTGTAATATATATACAAAAGAAATGTGTATGAACTTTACCTTAAAGACTTAAATGTATTTTTCTTATTTCTTTCTGATTGAGAAGTTTTGATACTATCTATTTTGTGGCATTGTTCTTGTGCTTTGAGTATGAACCAATTTGGATAAGGAAATTGACCCTTACATTAATATAATGTTGTAGGTACCAAAGATGATATATGAAGTTTGATGTGTGATGAAAGCGTGTGCGGGGACAAAGGGTTTTGATGGAATTGTAATTTTAAAAGTAGTTTGAAGGATATTTATATTAAGAATTTTTGTATAGGTTTTTGTGAATAATCTATTAGTGATGATAAAAATAAAATAGTAGTGTTTTTAAAAAATAAAGATGAATTAGGCGTAATGTCTTGGATCAAAATCCGGGGCGTTACATAAATCACTTTCATGTTTATGGTGTGATGATCCAAAATATCAAAGACCTTTTGAACTCAAGAAATTTTTCTCTTCTCCATTCGCTTAGAGAAGGCAATCAGTGTGCAAATTACATGGCCAGCTTGAAGTCTCGAATGATGTTGATTTGTCCATTCACTCCTCCCCCCAGAGGACCTGCGTCCCCTGCTAAGGACGTATGCTTTGGGAGCCTGTTTCCTAAGGCGCTAGCCTTGTTTTTTTTTTGTTTTGTTTTGTTTTTGTTTGTTTTGTCCATTGTTTTTTTTTCCGCCTTAGCCTTGTAACCAAAAAAAGAATTGGTGGTAAGTGGTTACAGATATCGATCCAATTAATTGTAGGTTGTTAAAATATGAGTTTAATTGATAATAAATGGTTAAATTTGGAGACCAACTTAAGTTTTTAATAGAATCAAAGACATTTTTGAAATATTCATAACTTCATAAAACTATTTGAGAGTGTTTCAGATAGTTAGTGAGTGATTTGGTGGTTTACTTGTTAAAATTAGGTTTGATCTATTTTTTGGCAAAATGGATCAACCGTCATCATCAAAAACCAACAAAGATCAAATAAACTTTCACAAATGTTAGGATGGCCAACATATGTAACTCCTAGTTTTTTTTTTTGGAACACTATCAGTTAATCCTTCTATCAGATGATAATTTAAAACCTTGAAGATGATTAGAAGGTTGAACATTTTATCAAAGTTGAAGATAACCTTGAGAGTGTGAAATATGATATCATAGACCTTGCAAAATATTAGTTCATTGTATATGATTAGGGAACAAAACACATTTTTATATATACTAATATTTTTATAAAATTATCTATGTTTTCAATGGTCAAATCCTACATTTTCCATTGGTGTTACCTGCAGTCTAAACATTTTTTGAATTTTATAATACGAAAATAATAAAACACACTTAAGCCATAACTTTTTTCACACCTACGAGCTTTTTGCGTGCCTTTTTCGAATTTTAAAATCTGAAATATTTCAACGTATTTTTGAAGATTTTATAGCTTTTTTATGTAGTGTGAATTCTAAAATTCGAACGGTATAGGACGCACACTTGAGAACCTGAGTAGAAAAAGAACCAATCTTAAAAAAAAAACTAAAAAAGTACTACTGAAATTTGGGCTAAACTAATGAACAATTATCGCATCATCATTAAAAATAAAACTAAAAAAGAACAGTTACGAGTATCGAACAAATTTGGGCTATCGTCATTAAAAAAAAAACTAAAAAGGAACAGTTACGAATATCGAACGTATCATCATTAAAAATAGGCTTAATTGGATATTTGGTCCCCTAAATAATTATGATTTTACATTTTGGTCCCATAAGTTGTAAAACTCACATTTTGGTCCCCTTAGTTTTGCTCCGTCAGTCAAAAAAGTCCTGGACTGGTAACTTTAACTTTAAATGTCTAAAGTAGAACACAAACAATGTTGGTCTACCATATACCTTAATAATTCTTTTAATTTTAACCGTTCGATTTTTTTAATAAAAAAGTGACGGTTTAATCATGAAGTTCATCGTATCTTATGGTATATCATCACTGTTTAATTTTTTCCTTCAAAAACAAAAACACACTACACCAAAATTTTCTCTTTCTTTCCTTTTTCTTCTCTCTGTCGTGCAAGACAAAGAAGGTTTCTTCTCCACCATTGGTGCCACCATGCTACCCCCTTCCAGAGGTCGTAGAGCTTCCATATGAGGTTGTTCTACCAAACCAAAACCACCATTAAATTCCTCTCTTCTTCCTCTTCAAAAATCACCCATTTATTTTCTAGATCTGTGAAATTTCAAACACCCCAATCATCACCTTCTCTCTTGTTTTTCGGCCACCGCGAGCTACCATAAAAAAACTAAATTCATCATCTTCTTCCTCTTGAAATCCTCAACAAAACCCTTATATTTATTTTACGACCTAAGTATCTTTGTTGTTGACCACCGCACCGGAGTTCACCTCCACCGTGCCGGAAAAGTGGGGAGCAGGATTTGGTTTGTTGCATTGTGAATTTATTGTGTTGTTCTTAATTTTTGTGTTATTCTTAATTTAATTTTATAACTGAATCTGGGTTTTTGAGAGAGGAATCTGGGTTGTTGAATTGATGATGATGATGTTGATGTGGTTGAATAAGTTAATGGTTATTGAAGAGGAAGAAGAGATGAAATTAACGGTGGTAGTGGGGTTGCCAAAGGAGGCCGGACGGAACATAACGGTAGCCGGAAGTGGGTGGTGGTGGTGTTTGAGGAGAGAAGAAGAGCTGTTGTTATTGTTACGTGAGAGAAGAAGAATTTTTTTTGTTTTTTTTTAAATGAGAAAAATGGAAAGAAAAAAAAAGGGAAAAGAATAATGAAGAAAAAAAATTTGTTATTTTTTTTTGAAAAATGGATGGAAAAAAAAGGAAAGAATAATGATAAAATTTATGTTTTTTTTCAGTTTTTTTTATATTTTTGATGAAGAAATTGGCAAAAAAATTAGCTACTGATGGTATATCGTAAGATACAATGGATTTCATGATCCAACAATCACTTTTTTATAAAAAAAGATCGAACGGTTAGAATTAAAAGAATTATTAAGGTCTGTGGTGTACCAACATTGTTTGTGCTCTACTTTAAACATTTAAAGTTAAAGTTAACACTCGAGGACCTTTTTGACTGACGGAGCAAAACTAAGGGGACCAAAATGTGAGTTTTACAACTTATGGAACCAAAATGTAAACTCATAATTATTTAGGGACCAAATGTCCAATTAAGCCTTAAAAATAAAACAAAAAAAAAAACGGTTACGAGCATCGAACGAATTTGGGCTATCATCATTTAAAAAAAAAAATAACTAAAAAGGAACAGTTACGAGTATTGAACCCGTGACCTAACATTCAGAATTCAAAACCGTTACCATTTCGCTGTGAGAGACATATAATGCTGCATTTGTTCTATGCTACAATATTAACCTTCAGCTGAAAAACCCTAACTCCATTCCCGCGCCTTTCTCTTCAATCCTCTCCGCCGTCGCTCTCATCACAAAATGGTTTCGCCGTGGGGAATCAAGTTCGCCGTTCACCTAATCTCCGCCCATTTCGGAAAAATCGTCGCTGTATGTATATCTCCCTTTCTCTCTCTCTCTCTCTCTCTCTCTCTCGTTAACCGCTGATTCATGTAAAATATTGTTGATTTTTCTGTGTATTCAGAATGTTGCTGAAAAACTACTTAACAATGGTCCTCTCACGTTGGAACTGCTTACTCGCTACACCGAACTTTCCAGTGAGCATGTTAAGAACTCATTGCTTGTCCTAATTCAACACAATTGTGTTCAAGCATTCACTGAAGGTAATTCTAACTTGTGGTTTTGGTCCTAGTTATGCTGTGAAATCTTATATTGTCGTAAAATTTGGAAAATGTGGTTGTTATGTTGCAATTTGATAAATCACGTGTATTTGCGATCAAATTAGTGTGTTTGCAATCAAATTATAGTTTATAATTTAGTTAGTATACTCTGTCGGTTTACAATTATTTTACACGTGCGTACAATGATGTGTTGTTACGTCAATTAATGAATATGACAACTTAATGACAGAGTTTACTAGTTAAACTCTAATGGTTTATTGGTGGATAATAAAGCTGGTCTGGTGATGATTATAAATGTAGTTGGTGATGAAGACGGGTCAAGAGTTGTTAAGCCGAAGTACTTGGTGTTGTTTGATAACATACTCCATCGACTGAGATTTCCAAAATTCATGGAGATAGTGTCGCAGGAACTTGATGATAAGGTTGGTTTAGTCCTTGCTTTTCTTTGAAGCTTTTTGATTCAAGGCTTAAAATTATGAAAGTATATATATATTTTTCAATTGTTTTGCAGTGTGTAAAGATTCTTAAGGGATTGCTCCGCGATGGCAGACTTACCTTGAAACAATTGGTTGATATGGCAAGTCAAGAAGATAAAGGCATGTGTTTTTATTTTTAAATGGTTAATTTTCTCACATTTACATGTTAAGAGTACCAAAATTCAAACCTGTTTAGCTCAACTATGTGTCACAAAACAGTGAATCCTTTGCAATATGTCTATCTCAAAATCATGTGCTTTCACTTTCAGAAAATGCAATGGCTCCAGATGCTGTACGAGAGAGCCTTTGTAGACTTCTTAGAGCTCGATACGTTGAACGTTGCCCAGTCCCCGAGGCTACGATAGTTGAAGAAAAGGGAGATGATAAGAAGGCCCGTTCTACTTCTAATAAGAAGGCCCGGGTAATTGTTTACTTGTGTCATTTTCTATAAGTGGTTTGTTGGCCTTGATCAATGATTTGGAGATAAATTAGGCATCTGGTGCCTTTTTTTTTTTAAAGCACATGCCCTTTCTAATGGGGGCTCAGTCATTGACAGTTATGTTGAGGAATCAGGAAGCATTGTTGGATTGATTTTCTCTTTTTTATATATTGTTTTGTTTTTTGTTCTTCTCTTTTGGGAGATTGGGTATATTCATTTCTCTCTATTTTTTGTGATTTGTCTTCATTATAAAAAATGAGTTTACATTTTAAGCTTTTACTTATTTTTCTTTTGAGCAAGGAAATATCTAGTAATTATCTATGATAATAATTCCCAAGTTGAGTAAGTTTTCTGGAACATCAATTAGACACGAAGTTAGGTTAAGAAAATGCGAGCAATGAGTTCAATTTACTAGGTACTATACTCAATTAACGCTTCATTAATTGTTTTCTGTTTAGGATTTTTGTAGGAAGACTTATGATTTATTAGTTGCATATATGAAAAATAGAAAATGAGTGTTAGAAAATAGATAATTCATGGGTTTTTCATGTCATCATTCACCATTTTGATTGAAAATACCACAGCATAGTGTTCACTCTTGTAATCAGAATAAATTTTTTGCTGATGCTGTTTCATTTCATCGTTTGTGACCTATAGGTTTTCAAAGTGCCAGAGGAACATCGTGTTGTGGAAGCTGCAAAGCGTGGGGATATGATCAGATTTTCACTTACTGCATATACAGGATGTAGTAGTGATGGAGAAACAAAGCTAGCTGATATAAGTGTTGCAGAAAATGTTGGTAAGATTATTGTCAGCTTCTGTGAGAACTGAGTAGACTTGTTATTTTGCTAGTGATATTTTAAACATGTATAAAAATTTGGTGCAGCAAAAGAGGAGTCATTTCTTTGGCGTGCAAATTTTGAGGAGTTCATACGTTATCTTAGGGACAAGGTTCGTTTCCTATTTGAACTAACCACCTAGTTTTAGTTTTTCTTTGATTTCTTTTTTCACTTTTTATGGAAGAAAAAAAACTTACAATGATTAAACAAACTTATAGAGGGTTGCCAATATAGTTAAATGTTGTGAATGGTAATAGAAATGGTTTATGTCAAGAAGCCATATTCTAGAGCTATTTATATAAGTGATGGAATTTCATTTTAAATCCCCTCTTTATATATGCTACAACGGGGTTTGAAAGTAGGTGTGGAAATAGGCCAGACCAAGCAACAGAGGCCTACAGCCCAGCCTACATCAAGCCTAGGCCTGGCCAATCTTTTTTTAAAATGTACAGGGGTAAGACTTATTTAGAAGCCTATTTAGCTAAAGAGTCCATGCTTCAGGCCACAAAGACGCCTTTTAGACCTACCACGGCGGCCTACTTAAGTAAACATGAATAATATTTATTTATTACAATTGTTATTATTGTTAGGGAAATGTTAACGAGTGCCCCGGGGGCACTCGTTAAGGACCATAAGTAGTAAGAATATTATGAAAATGCATGTAATTAATGCCTTGGAAATCAAAATATTTGACTTTTTTAAAGAATTATTTCTTACTTTTTGGATAGCTTAAAGTGTGCCCCCGGGGCACTCTTATTTAACAAGACCCTTATTATTATTAGGGTCTTGTTAACGAGTGCCCCCGGGGCACTCTTTAAGCATTCTAAATTAAGTAATTATTCCATAAAAATGTCCAAATTTTCAATTTCCAATGCACTTTATTACACAAACTTTCACAAAAGGTTACTATTTAAAGTCCTTAACTAGTGCCCCGGGGGCATTTCCCTTATTATTATAGTAGATATTAGATTTGTACTGTGTTAAAACATTTCCATTAAGTTAAACATTTTAGTTTACATGAATTTTTGGCATATTTCAATATTATTATAAAATATACTGTAATTGAAATAGGATGTCATATAGAGTCATAAATCTCTAATGTCATGTCAAATCTCAAAATAGAACTTAATCTCATCAGCTTATTAGCTTGTTAATCTATTTAAAAATTAGTCAGATTATTATTTTAAGACATTAATATGAAATAGGCCTTTTAAGTAGGCTAACAATATATAACGGGATTTTAAAAAGGCTAGGCTCAGACAAACAAATAAGCCCATGACAGGTAACAGGTATGGCTTGGGCCTTGAATTCTTTTATCAGACCAGGCTTAGTCCTTGTAAAGCCTAGCTTGGCCTAGACTGTTTCCACCCCTATTTGCAAGTTGTCAAATGCATGATAGTGAGTAGTAACAATACAATGCCATTCTTGATATAAACAGCAAGAACCACCTAGATTACGTACTGATTGCATTTGCAACTGTACCCTTGGATAGGCCTTAGTCAAATTTAAGTTTACCATGCTTTTGGATCTAATTTCAATGGCCAACTTTGAAATAAGCTAGCTATGATCTCATCCATGTTGCCTTTACCAGTAAAAAACCTTGCAAAAGCATAAAAGTTCTTAAAAAATCAGCCAAGAAATGAGATCATATGGTTTTGGTGAGGGCTATATTCACATAATTGGTTATTTATGTAATGTTTTGAGTAAAGCAGCTTAGCATTTATTACTTTTCCTTGTTGATGGTACTTTTTTTCTCTTGCTTAAGTATTAACTGTGGCAACAAGGCATGTATTATTATTTCTGTGCTATTGGTTTTCTTTTTAATATTAGTTGTAAAACATTATAGTATTTTCATGGATCTCAATTTTAAGTTATAGTGTTTGTATGAGTTAGGTGGAATTGTTTGCATTCTGCTGGATATTAGTATTTGAAGAATACACTTGAAACATTATATTCATTTTCTAGGCATTGACTGAGAATGTAAGAGCATGGATGGATGATGGAGCTGCTACTGTCCTAAGTGCAATATTGAAGGCAACAAGAAATACAGATAAAAACGTGAAAATAGAACAATCAGGTGATCTAGATTTGCTTCATGAATACTGGAAATCTATGATATTGGTAATCATGTCTTTTGGCCGATAAATATTAAGATTGTTATTACTTTTTTAACTTTGTAGAAGAATCAGGAGAAATCAGATTTGATTATCTATGATTTTATTTTATTCTCTTTATTTTTTTTTATTATGACATTATTAGTCTTTATTACTATTGTAGTTTCTTTTCCTATATAAACAGTCTAAGACTGTAGTAATAAGACATAAAAGTATTATTCAATTACTTTCATTATGGCATCATCACGAGCTCTAGGTTAGGAAGTGATCCGCAGCTTTTACGGGGTTCAGAGCGATTCACGACCTGTTTTTTCATATCCCTAATGGTGCGCAACAACGCGTGAAAGACAATAACGGCATCAGATCTGCTGCTGATGAAAGGACAGCTATAATGAGTAGTGCCTGTAGTGGTTGTCCTATGGTGATGGACCAAAAGTAGTTGACAACAAAAACAGCACCGGCAGCCGCAGACCCGCTGTCACCAACAACACTGGCATCAGCGGTTAGGGGGGTGGCGACTAAGGAAGTTTCTTTGGTAGAGGTGGTCCCAACAATGGTTTGTCCAATTTTTATGGCTATGAGGGACCTTATAATGGCCTTAAGGTTGAGATTCAGCGTCTCAACAGAAAAAATCACGTGGAGTGGTCCCAAAACGTAAGATTGATACAAGACGTAAGTGAAAATATGGTTTCATCAGAGGGGAGGTGCAAATGCCTACAATAGCAGATCCAAATTACAAAGTTTTGGATCAATCTATTCGACGTAGTCTCTCAGGCCTCTAATCTTATTCTTTAGAAATAGATATGTCACCTTTACATCTTTGCTTAATTTGATGATGGATGACTCTTCCATATTAAATTTTGCAAGAACCATTGGACAGGAGATTTCCCTTTTAGTCCGCCCTATGCCTTAATTATTTTTCTTCTCTATAAATTTCATATCCACAATTTTTTGTTTAAGATTCTAATTTTCACTTACACATTTTTTGTAATTTAAATTATAGATATGTTTTCAAGTCGGACTCCTTGGGCCTTCTTGCCTCTTTTCAGTTATCTGGTCTCCCGGATAATAGGATTTTGATCCCTTGGTCTTCTTGGGTAGCTCAACTGGTTTGAGCAAGGGAAAAAGAGTTGGAGGTCCTGGGTTCAAACCCGGACGAAGGAGTAAATATTAGTCTAACAAACTAACTACTAACATTTGCTAGTAAAAAAAAAGGCCATTCCTATTCTTCTTGATAAACCCATATGGAAATCCAAAGCTCTCCTTTGAGCTCAATTCTTTTATTTGGGTTGCAGTAATTGAAATGTTGTAGGTTTATTAGCTGCATAAGGTTCTTTCCCTTGATATGTCTGTAATCATGGTCCTGCAGTGGTTGCCATATTCAATTCCTTACTCAGCGTTTTTGGTGAATGTTGGTGTGTCCCACTCCTATGATCCTCAAACAATTCTTGATAAATACCTTTCATGATTTTGGTAGAAGTTGTGAAGTTTTTTTATTTTTAATATTTTTTTATTTTAATTTTGCAAAAAGAAATATTGCAAAGCTGGATACAAACAAGGCCTCCACAATTAGTATCTCATTGTAGTTTCAGGGGCTTACACTATCTTGTCACATGTTTCAGCTCCCTGTACGCTGGATACAATTTCCTCAGAGGTGATGAAGACTGAAAATGGCCGAACTATGACCATGGATCGTGTTAAAGCTGCTCTTGTTCAGTTGGGTTGTTTAAACCAGAATATTGTTGGTACGCCAACATCTCTGTACCTTACGTTCGACTAATTTGTTGTGGCATAAAATATACACCTACCCTTTTATTTAGTTAATTACACACAAAAAAACTCTTACCAATTTCTGGTTTATGGTTCCTTTAACATGTTGCAATTCATAACTTTTTTCTTTTCCTTTCCAGATTTTAAGCGCATTATTCATCTGGCTCGAAATGAAGAGGTTTATTTTTTTATTTTTTTTATCGTTATGTTTATAAATCTCTCTCTCCCTCCCTCATGCATTTATTCATGATTTACTCATGTAGGACTGTGCTTTTGTGTGCTATCTTGCAGGTTGAGTCAATTGTGTTAAAAAGGTATGGAAGAGATGCCTACCGAATGTTCAGGCATCTGTTAAAGGAAAATCAGTTTCGTCCAACAGATCAGGTAATAACTCTCATTGATGAAATTGTCAAACATTAACCTTGCCAGTAAACAAAGGGGACTTTATTAATATTTCTTTATGTAGGCAGTTTGAGATTCTAGTTTAGCTAGCTTGTTACTCCTGCGTTATGGTTAGCTGCAGTAACCCGCTTAGATTCTGAAGGACGGACTATTAGAGTAATATGTTTAGGCTATGCTTGCTAATGAGAAAACTTTAACAATGAAATTTTAGGGAATATTTGATTTGGGATAGATTTCCTCTTTTTATTTCCTGCTTTTACATTTATAAAGAACTCACCTTATTGTCATTTGATTTATTGTTTTTAGTGATTTGTTTGGAAACTATTAAACTAAAAATGGATTACCAGTAAAGAATAAAATTATAAAACAGCTACTCATTAGTTATGGATGCCTAATATTTAAGAAGAAATGTGTTCTGGAGACACCAAATTGATAAAAATCCATGTTTATCATGTTAATTTAGGAGATTAAGGAGTGGGTGACTGCTGAAATAATTTAACAACCTTTGATATTCAGCTATTTTTTACTCACATCTATTTTTTGTTGGGTACTAACAACAACCATTTATATCCTCATAATTACAGAAGAAATATTTCATTTTCAGGGCTAAATTGAGTCTTCAAACAGGTTGTCAGTCTTAAAGCATAAACTGTAGATTATGATATGAAATTTATTATTTCTTTGTTTCACGAGTCTATTTTGTTTTCCCAATTAATAGTGTAAACACTTTGGTATGGGAGGGGAAAAGATAGCCGTGGGTCATACCTCGTATCACAACGAAGTCCTAAAGACTTGAACCAGCCCAATTGAGTGACAAGCTTATTCATGATATTTTCTCAAAAAATGCAAACCTATTTAAATGACCAATAACCTCATTTGCAAAAGCTGTTAGATTACGATGTCTATTAATGTCATGCACATTGACACTCTTCCATGTGCTACATGTGCCAAATACCAATTATAGAGATTGCTAAATTGGTATTGTATGTTACTGATTATAATTTATAAATTACTGTTTCTTTTTAAACTGAAAACACAATGCTTCTCTTTTCTTTTTAGATTGCGGAGGCTACTCTTGTTGAGAAAAAGGAAGCTCCAAAGTTACTGTTCAAGTTATGGAAGGAAAACTACCTGCAGATGGAGGTGACCAGTTATCCTTTTTAATATTTTTACAAACTCTTCAATCTTTAATCTTTCCCTAATTTAATCTTCTTTGCAGAAATTAACTGTCAGCATGACATCTCAGAATGGGACATCTCCAATTTTAATGTGGAAAGTTAATCAGCCTCTGCTTTGGGAACATGTTCTAGACGAGATGTACCACGGTGCCTTAAATTTGAAACTAAGAATGGCTTTTGAGGAAGAAAAAGATGAAGAGGTTAGTATTAGTAACACTGAAGTTGTATAATATGGACCTCACTTAAACAAGGCTGTTTAAGTTTAGGTTATCATATGAAATACGTGTAGGTTGTTGTGTAAACCTTAATATGGCAATACTGGGTGGTGGTTCCTCAGTCCCCATCTTTTGATTTGCAACTAATAGCGATGTCATTCTAATTATTTTGATCTAAATTACTGCAAGGTTTGCACTGATTTTTTTATGTCGCCTTTTTATCCAATATTTATTTAAATCTAAATTTCAACTCTTGGGAGTCTTACAAGAAGTAGAAAAGGAATGTGTGTAATAGTAAGTGGTCCTAGCTGCTATACTATCATTGGAGCTTCTGTTTCCATGGACTTCTGCCATAATGACAGCTGTCAGAAAATTTGGGAAAATTGTCTTTTTGCATTCTCGCTCTTCCTCTGAGATATGGAAGCAAAATGTTTAACATTATTGATTTTTATGGTATAGCCATAATATACTACAACTCATAACCATGCTATGTTTATATTTCAATGTATTTGACCACACCACAGTTCCTGCATTTGAGCTCCGTTATTTTCCCAAACTAATGTTGTTGCTGTTTGTTCCAGGTTTTGAATATGAGTAGGAAGAGGCGTAGTGAGTCCGCGCCACTGCAGAAGAAATACGATCGGCTACGAGATGTTTTGATTCTCTTGAAATCATCATTGATGAAACTTGATGATGCTCTTATGCTTTTCCATGACTTCTAAATATAAATTTTGGGACAGTTAATGTGACTTCTTCACAGAGGAATAACAAATTCGATATTTTATAATCCAACCTTACTCCGAATACAATCGGATTAAATTTAGCTAAAAATATGGATTTTGATGCAATTGATTGGTATTTAACTTTGAGTAGCAGATATTTAATTTCTTTTTGTGTTGGTTAAGTTTGTTGCTTACGGTTAACAAAATAGCTACCTAGTTTAGTTGTAGTTGTCATTCGAGTTAATTTTAACAAATATAGCCAAGTGTGAAGAGTTTTAATTGTCGCATTTGTAGAAACTTTTTGTTTTTCTTTACCTGTCATATTTTAATTCGACCCAATTAATTATCAAGCCAAAAAACACTGCAACAGTGTTGGTTGGAGTTTAATTGGGATGTGAAATTTGTATATTTGGATCTTCATTGGGTGTACTTTCTATTTCTGAGTACAAACAATGTCCTATTGTAGCACATAAATGTAGTTTATTTGCTTTTGACAAGATTGTTGTTTGGACGGAAAAAGTTGACACTAGATATCGTATATTTTCATTTCTTGTTAATTTCTTCATAAAAGTAGAAATTATGTATGCTTTGTTTCGGAGTTTGGAGGGGAGGGGAAGAGTTTTGGAGTGGGAAATATATAGAAAAATGGAGAAATTTTTTACATTTTTTGAATGAGTAATTTTTTAGAGAATGATAACTAATTTTATAATAGGAGAATGTTAAAGTGTCTCTAGACATTGGTTAAGCAATCTAAACAAGTAATTATTATTATTTTTTTAAAAAAAATGGTGCAATTCTTAATTAAATTAAAACTTATATTTTCAAGACAAATTTTATAATTAATATATTTTAAATTTTAAGAATATTAACACGAGCCCCTAATATGGACTCCAAATTAAAGGAACAATTGATGATCTTCGTCAAATGACCATAAATTGAATTTGAAAAATTCATATAAAATTTTTATGAATAAAAAAATTAACCCTAAAAAACCCTTTGCTCTCCATGTCTTAAATTTCTTTTAGTTGCTCCTTCCTTTTATTTTCTTCCACTTGAATGTAAAACTAATGTATCTATAAAATTAGAGAATGTTTAAACGAATCACATAGCTCTTTCACTATCACCTCAGAAACATCGTGCAAAACTCCTACACAAACTACAACCCCCCATATTAAAGTCCTCGTAAGCTAGATTTATGCGCCAAAGTTTTAATTCAAATAAATCATCAAAAAAATCAATTAGATTCATTAAAAATTGAAATCAAAAGAAAAGTCATTTATTCTCAAGTCCATCACAGAAATAAATTGGGCCAAAATATCCAATGCAAAAATTGATTTATCTTCAATTATCAAAGATTTACGAGGAATCAAATTCAAAGAAAAACACCTAAATCAGGTCACATGTTCGAAAATTAAAATTAAGAGTTAGACATCAAACAAGTTTACAATAGATCTACAAATGGTAGATGGAGAACAAAGACTTTCATAGTATTTTTGTTTAAATTTTAATATTCAAGATATACTCTTTTATTGAACACAACTTCTATTGTCAATTAAAAGTATTGTTGAAGCGAGACAAGAGAAATTGCTTTTAATGAAAGAGTATTACCATCTTAGCTTATCTCTTGTGTTCTAATTCTTTTTGTTTGTCTATTTCTTTATATGTACTTTTGAATTAAGTAGGATATCTCTATAACAAAATGAAGTTTTAATTGAACATATAGAATTGAATCAAAGCAATTAATTGAATTTAATTATAATTTCAAATTTGAATCAAAACAAACTGATCTATTCCTATTTTAAAATTAAAATAAAAAATATAATCTACTCCTCATAGTTATTTTAACAATTCAAACCTAAATTCATCCTAGTTTGAATTAAAAATAAAGCAATGATTTTTTTTACCATGATGCATATCAATGGTCTTCTTTCAAGAAAAACCGACAAACAATCTTACGCTAGGTTTACATAATGAGATTAAAAAAAGCATGTGAATACAACTTATGTGTAGTGTTAGGTATATGAGTTTTACCAGTAAACTTTTTGAAAGAAAAAAAAGAATATGTGAATGAGACTAAAAATATGACTAAAATTGATAGCAAGTGCTTTTTTTCAGGTTCAATGAATTATAACCAAAAAGTTACAACAAACTTGCATGAGATTTTATTTCAAAAATTACGTCTTCAAAAAATTACGTCCTTTAGTGCTATAAACAACACCGACCTAATGTAATATGAAACAATATCAAATTGAACACTAGTATCTACCCAGGCATAAACATGCAGAAATCAAGTTCTATCTTTTGGTTGTTTGTCAAAATAAACTGGGAAATCTGCACGTTTGTAATGTTTTGTAATAG
Organism: Medicago lupulina; assembly: GCA_958299785.1. Lineage (NCBI taxonomy): Eukaryota > Viridiplantae > Streptophyta > Magnoliopsida > Fabales > Fabaceae > Medicago > Medicago lupulina. Next base: position 6,873,162 of record OY283141.1, read on the forward strand.
GCATTGTTCACGTATAATTCCCATTATAAACGTTTCATCCCACTCTTGCTCCACTCAATTTTTGTATAGGTAAAAAAGTATACTAGCTAGCCCCCTCAAAAAAAGGTATACTAGGTAGAGAGTACTACAATGCATTATCAACACTACCAATATTTCATAACTATATCTCATTAAATAGGATGTAAATGGGTTAGGCCAGAAGTTGTTACTTTCTGCATTTATATCAATTAATTTTTTTAAAAATGGAAGCCAACTAGTATATCAATTGATTTTTTTTTTTTAAAAAAAGCTAACTGGCAACATGTCAACGAGATCTTTACTTAAAGTTAGATCCATTAATATACAAAGGTTATTTTAAGAAGATCTACACAAAGTGAACACATGGAATTCACTATCTCCCTTTCTTTTCTTAATACATGTAAAAAAAACTATCTCTCTTTCTTATCAATTTTTTTTTTTTTAAAAACGGTTTACGTTGGTGTTTAAAGAATGAAGAAGTTAAATAATGTCCTTATGATATTGGTTAAACAATCAAAACAAATAACTTTTTATTAAAAGTAATGTAATTATTACTTAATTAAAAGTTAAAATTTATATTTTTAAGACAAATTTTCTATTCATAGATTCATGAATCATTACCCCGCGGGCATTGGTTAACAAGACCCGTCATTTTGAGGTAATGCGATCCTTTTAAAAGGTTGACCCTTTCCACTAAATATTTTTCATTACCATCTATTAGAAATCAAATTTTAAACCAAATAGCTAAGGAGTCTAATTACTCATTTTAGTTTTTATTATAAGGAAAAAAACCACTTTCCCTATAAAAAAATTCACCTTTTAAACTTGTTGAATAACTGATACATCATACATCAATTATTTAATAAATATAAAATGTAATTTTATATATTAAAGATCAGATGGAATATGTCACACTATATTTTTATAATAAATTCAAAATATTTAGATAAATTATATAAGGTGATGTTCCAATTAGATTAGATATGATAAACACCCCTAATTGTTAGAGGATAGAGGGGTAAGCAAAAATAGTGTGTCCCTCGTGCCTCTCTCCGTACGCCGCGTATTCTCAAGGTTGACCAACTTTTTTTTTTGAGCAAACTGAACATGATGGAGTTTTTTTCTACTGGTATTTGTTTAAGGTTGACCAACTATATTTTCATTAATGGAATTCTTTTTTAAGGGTTAAACCCTTCGATTAGTTTAAGCTAAAAGTTAGTACTCCCTTCTTCTCAACATAAGTGAGTTATTCGCTCATTCATGCATATTAAGAAAAAAAAATATAAATAAAAGAAAGAAAAATAATTTAAGTGTCTTTGTCAAGTATTGATGCATTCACCATGATCATAAACATAAAATGAATATATTGAATTAAAGTTGAAAAATGATAATTAATATTACAATAAAAAACGAAAAAGAGAGTCAATTATTTTAAAACAATAATTTTTTTTATTTTTTAAAATGGTCATTTATTTATTATAAAACAGAGGAAGTAAGAGTTACAAATCTTGTGTTTAAATTCAAACATATATAACTCACAAGAAAAAAAAATTAAATATATAACTGAATTAAATCTATGGACATGGGCATATTTGACCACTTTCTTCACTTTTTTCCTTTTCATCCACAGCCGCAATTTCAATTTCCCTCTCTTCTTATTCAAAAATTAAATTAAAGCCCCATGGACGGATGGACCAAATAAAATATTTGGAAAAAAGTACGACTAAAATGTTTTAATTACTTTATTGAGGGAACACGTATTTTTAAAATATTGGACAAATATAAAAGAAAATATTCAAACATGTCGTCAGGATCAAAAGAAAATATTCAAAATATTCTTGAAATTTTCATTTAAAAATATGAAGGCTTATAGACTAGGTATGAGTTGATTTAAAAGTATGAATAAAAAGTAATGATTGAAAATTTTTGTAGACTAAAAGTCAAAGAAATTTTTTAAAAAGACTAAAACAAAAAGTTGATACATCCAGTGGCGGATCTCTTTGGAGACCCCAGGTGCCACTGCACACTCAATTTTCCTTTAAGCACAATATTATGCATGTTAACTTACACAATGTAAGCTTGGCGCGATGGAAAAACAACTTGCTATTCTTGCTTTGGATTTTATATTTTTTGTGCATCAATAACGTTTTATATTAAAAAATAGTGCTCTCATCAGGATTCAAACTGTCATACTCTATGTTTCATGCAAACAGATGAACCACTACACCTGTTGATAACCTTGATCAGCTTTTGAAACTGTTTGATATATATTTACAAATATTTGACACCCCAAACAAAATATTCAAGATCTGCCACTGAATACATCCACAAATATATTTAACCAAAAATTCTACAAACTCGTGAGAAAACTTCTAACTAAACAATGAATCAATATTATTTATTTTTGTCAAAAAGAAAACAATGATTTTATATTTAATGATTTATATGAACTTATAATATAGGAAGAATGCTAGCAATTTACTCACCAATTGCATGAGCTAATGATTGCTTTATTTATTGGACCACTACCTTAAACAACTAGTAGCATGCATAGGAATATAGATTGTCGAGTAAAATTAACTAGTTACACATATATTAAAAATGTTAGTTGATATTATTTTTTTATAGTTTATATAAGAATAATACATTTTCTAAATTATACTCTTGATTGTATATAGTATTGACTTATTGTAGAGACTCTTCAAATATCACTTGTTTTGAATTAAGTGAAGAGTGTTTTTATTTTTAGAATAATGAGATACAGCTAAACAGTGTGCTTTGCTTATATTGTCCACCCACCCCAGCGGAAAAAGAAGAGCAAAAGTTAAGGATTTTTAAAGTTGAAGCAGACAAAACCAATAAAAAAGAGCCGGCCAAAATACTAAACTTGAAAATTGCACTATTTATAAAAAGTTTAATACTTTCTGAAATATAAACATAAATTATTAAAATATATTAAATCAATTATATAATTTGTTCAATAAATGTTGTACCAATGGTAAGTGTTTCACTATGTCATATTAAGGATATAAATATTCAGAATTTCATTTTTAGTACATATAAAATAAAATCACATTCTTTAGTTCTGTAAAAAATTTATGTCAACGTTTTTGGTCCTTAAAATGCTAAAGGAAAATGTAACAAGGACTAAAAAGTGTGATTTTATTTTGTAGAAACTAAAAACAAAATTTTGAATATTTATAGGGACCATTTACTTAATTATTAACCATATATATAATGGAGTCACCACTGCTCATGAATTAAACAAAAATTGCATTATGTATACTCCTTCAGTCCCTTTTTAAAAGAGTAGTTTACAAAAATCACGTGTATTCAAAAAGTTGTTAGAGTAATAAAATTGTCTCAAATGTGTATGACTATTACTAGATTATTATTAATCAAATATGTATATATTTAATGTTAACTTTTCATATACCAAGACAAACTGGTAGTATTTTTTTTGGCAAAACCAAAATGATATAAATTAATGACAAGCGATGATGCACCCAACACAAGGCGTGCAAGTAGTGAAACACAACACAAAGTTAACAAAGTCAAAGTGCCTATAGAAAGTAGACACTACCAAAACAGACTGAGAAATTACAAGTAGACACTCATACAAAAGAGCGAGTGTTTCCACCGGTCATGATAGTATTAATAAGGAGTATATTTGGAAAAAAATAATCAAATACTTATAAGAATTTGTATATGATCTTATATTTAGCAACTCACACCTCAAAATGTGATTATCCATTTTTTAGTTATAAACTTGCTAAAAGACACTTTAATAAAAATTAGTTGGTGTCTTTTAGCAAATATATATATACATGATAACTTGCTAAAAGACACCTTAATAAAATGTGTCTTCTAGCAAAACTCATTCAACTCATTTAAATAATAAACTAAATTTGTAGCTCAAATTAAACTTTCATTTGGTTCATATAAACTAAGTTACGTAGTAATTCCAAAATTCCTTACTTTATCCACAAAACAGAACTAGCCAAGTACTGTTTTCCTTCTTCGGTCAAAGTCCACGGATTGTCTGTTCACTCCATAAGTCCATATATAAATACCAAACATGTAGCCCTTTATTTTCATCATCACAATCAAATCATCAAATAAAGAAATCATAAATCATAGAGTTTCATAGGAAAACATATGGAGTTGATAAGGCTAGATTGCATTTTCGTTGCCTTGTTGGCAACACTTTGCCTCTTGTTGCTCTTGATACTAACATTTTCTTGGTGGGTTTTCCCTATCCTAAAACATAAAAACCTTAAGATTTGTGGGTTAGGAGGACCAACCCCAAGGTTTCCACTTGGAAACATTGATGAGATGAAAAGAAAAAATAACGTTGCATACTCATATCTATCACATGATATTCATTCTAACGTTTTTCCCTACTTTTCTTCATGGCAAAAATTACATGGTAAGTTTTCCTATAACATACTACTAATCTTACAAGATTATGAGCTTGTTTGTCACAATTATTGAACTAGAAACTTAATCTTAATTATGGGAATAATTTTTTGTGTGTAGGTAAGGTGTTCATTTACTGGCTAGGTACGGAGCCATTTTTGTACATTGCTAATGCAGAATTCTTGAAGAAAATGTCAACAGAAGTGATGGCTAAGAGATGGGGAAAGCCAAGTGTTTTTAGAAATGATAGAGATCCCATGTTTGGCAATGGCTTGATCATGGTCGAGGGCAATGATTGGGTTCGTCACCGCCACATTGTTGCACCAGCATTCAACCCCCTTAACCTCAAGGTTCTCTCTCTCAAATATATATCCACATAATTTTGACCTTTAATTGTGGCTTACAAGGGAAGAATGTTCACTTATAGCATATATGTATGGTGACCGGTTAATTTGGTAGAATTACGATGTGTTAATTTTGAAAAATAAAACTAAGTTTTATTTGGTGGAGGAAAAAAAAACTAAAGTTTAGAGTTTAAAAATAATCATGATAGCTATTCACAATTTTGTGAAACTCGTCGTCAATTCAAAAATATATTTTATCGGATTCATTTGTAATTTTATTTATGAGACATTTGTAATGTCATTTATGAGACGAAAATTAGAAAGAAAAAAATTGTGAATAAAATTTGATGTCTAGCAAAATTAAAATGGATTTATCTGTTTTCGTTTCAAAATTTTCATCGTTATTTCAATTTTTTCTAGTTAATATTGTATATACTTTTCGGCCATAAATATACATAATTCTAATTTGTTATACACATCAAATTGATAGGCCATGGCAAGAACGATGATTGAGTCTACAAATCAAATGATAGATAGATGGACTAGCCAAATAAAGTCCGGTAACCATGAAATCGACATGGAGAAAGAAATTATAGCAACAGCCGGAGAGATCATAGCAAAAACAAGTTTTGGCATGGAAGATGAAAATGCTAGAGAGGTGCTTCACAAATTAAGAGCTTTACAAATGACTCTCTTTAACACCAATAGGTATGTAGGTGTTCCCTTTGGCAAGTATATTAATGTCAAGAAAAATCTTGAGGCTGAAAAACTTGGCAAAGAAATCGACAAAATCTTGTTGTCCATAGTTGAAGCTCGAAAGAAGTCACTCAAAAACAATTCTCAAAAAGATTTATTGAGTTTGTTGCTAAAAGAAAATAATGAAGATGGCAAATTGGGAAAGACACTTACATCAAGAGAAGTAGTTGATGAATGCAAGACTTTCTTCTTTGGTGGACATGAAACAACAGCACTTGCTATCACATGGACTTTGTTGCTTCTAGCCACACATGAAGATTGGCAAAATCAATTAAGAGAAGAGATCAAACAAGTTGTGGGAAACAATGAGCTTGATATCACTATGCTTGCTGGTCTAAAGAAGGTAAATCTAAAATCACTATATATTTTGGTGACATACACACACATACTTGAAGTAACTTTATAAAGATTTTTATTATGGTGATTAATAGAAGGCATCATATATTGGTAAAACTATTTATAATATAAAATCTCAATTTCTTTTATCAATATATAAACAATTGAATACCATGCATGCACATGAAGGTCATTTTGTCTTATAGAGAAAAACACCATTATTAAAAAATGTAATAATGCTCTAGGTATTTTCCTGGACTAGTCTCAGTATGATAGTATCATAGTAACGTAACGTGTGTGTTTTTGAAACGATAATGTTTGGTTGGTCAACTTCAATGGTGATTTTTAAGCGTTGACCTGCATGTTTTTATGTCCACGCGGCCAAGCCCGTATATGCAACTGAAGCATGCGAGTGTTTTTGCTTTAAGGAGTGGAGCACCATATTCATTTTTGCTCAAGGGTTTACTTTGAGACTTGATACAAAATTTGAGATCAGTAAACAAACTAACAATCACCGACTAAAATTCACCCATATAATTATTGTGACGTCTCTAGTTTAAATCTTAGTGAAAGTATTTAACTTCACAATATTGACATTTGCCAATTAAGCTATGATTTTAATATATTTTGGAGAAAAGATAATTATTAAAATAAAATTAGTTAAACAAAAGATAATTAGGTAAAGAGAGATTAGGGTCAAAAAGCCTATTTTTGCACACACACAAAAAAAAAAAAAAACCATAAATCTATGTATAGCGAAAAAGTGACACACAAGTTTTTCACGAGTATTGCCAATAAAGAGTGACACTTTCTATTTTTATTCTAATTGTTCACATCAAATCACTCAATTTTTTTGCTAAATCAAGCGTGTGTTTAATTCTACGGTAATGAAAATTAATTTTGATAGAATTGAGTTTGACATAATTGATTTTTGTTAAAAATGAATTAGATATAAAAATGATACATTTTTATAAAAGTAAATTTTTTATTGAAGAAAAAGTAAATGTGTTTGTTTCACTGGGATTAATTGAAAATTCAAAAGGCAAAAAATGACAAAATACTATTTTAATGCTCAATTTATTTATTCCTCCAATATGCAGATGAAGTGGGTGATGAATGAAGTTCTAAGACTATACCCACCAGCACCAAATGTCCAAAGACAAGCAAGAGAAGACATTCAAGTTGATGATGTAACAGTGCCTAACGGAACCAACATGTGGATCGATGTTGTAGCGATGCACCATGACCCAGAATTATGGGGAGATGATGTGAATGAGTTCAAACCAGAGAGGTTCATGGATGATGTTAATGGAGGATGCAAACACAAGATGGGTTATTTACCTTTTGGATTTGGAGGGAGAATGTGTGTTGGTAGAAACTTGACATTTATGGAGTACAAGATAGTGTTAACAATGCTTCTCTCTAACTTCACTTTTAAGGTTTCGCCAAGTTACCATCATTCACCAGCCATCATGCTCTCCCTAAGGCCAGCTTATGGACTTCCACTCATTGTTCAACCCCTTAATTAGGATAATATAGAGGACATCTTCAACTGAATTCTACATTATATATATGCAGTTTATAGGAATCAACATTCCTAGTCAAACCTATTCCACTGTAATGTCTTTGATGTTCATTGTTTCTTAGTTTTATCTGAAGAACGGCAGAAGTTGTCTTAGTCTTAAATTGTTTTTCAAGCTAATATGGATTTTAGGAATCTTTTTACCACTGCCACAATAAAGATGTACTATGGTTTCATCTGCAATGAAAATGATTGACTTCACTATGACGCATGTGCACCACCTCCCATTTTCTTCTTCTTGTCCACTGATGATGTTTCACCCTAATAAAATTGGAATGGAAGAAAAAAAATTAGGGTTAGCGATTTTTCATATTAAAAGTTTTAACTGGGGAACATTATGTCTTCTCTTTCGATTTAGTCCTTAAACACTTCATCATTTATGTGGTCTTCTGATTCTCACACATAAGTATCTCTCATGGAAGTTAACATCACACGTCATCATTAGATAGTTAAGGTCATATGGATTAAATAATGAAAGATTTAATTGAGTTTTTATTTGAGTGAGAGACCAACGTGACAATACTTTAAACTCCAAGGTTAATATGAAATTCTCAAATCACCCTTGAAATGATTTAAAACGTAGGGTCAATGTTTTCGTGTTAAAAACAAAATACTAGGTCAAAGCCCGCTACCCGCTACGCCGCTATGACTCCTGGGACGACCTCTATTGCTACACTGCTATTGTTCGTTATTGACTACCTAAGTTTTAGTTTTCTGCCCTTTTTATTTTTTCCTTCACCTTGGTTTTATCCCACCGAATTTTTCAAGCAAGGTTGTGAATGAGGTAATTGATGAGTCAATAATTAGTGTTTTTAATATAATATTTGAGTCTGTTTTATTTATATTTGATTTCGTTTTATTTAATATTATTTCCTTTTTAGAACTATTTTACTTCAATTGCAAGTTATTATATTTCATGAACAAATATTTGAAAGATTGAGTCTTGGAGCAAAAGAAAGGATAATTGGAGCTGATTCGTGCCAAAAATATGAAGATCTCATACAAAAATATCTGGTGCAAGGATTCATATGAATATCTCATACAAAAATATCATGTGCAAAGAATTTGAAGATCTTGTACAATAATATGATAAGAGACGCGCCCCCTTTGGTTCTTTTGCTGCTTTTGCTTCTCCGACAAGTTGCCTATTTTAGTATTTCTGACCTAGATCCCATGGTTTCTTGTGCAACATTTAGTGATTTATTCTTGGGGCTCAAGTCAATGTTAAACTATAAATAGAGCAGCCATCTAGTTTGTAAAACCATCTTTTGTTCTTGGAATAAAAATTCAACTTTATTTTATTGTTATTTACTTTTATGTTCTTCTTCTTTTGAGTAGACTCTCCTTGTCTTGGGATTGTTGGATAAGTCTTAATGACATAATCCTAATCAAACCAAACCATAAACCATAATTTTATATAACCTCACTTTCTAATCTAATTTCACCGATCTTATAATGAATTAGCAAATACCAAACCCATGAAGCGAACGCGGAGGAGTTAGTATTTGTTAATTCCTCATCACAAATATCAAAGTGAAGCATCGAAAGAAGAAGTTTTGATATTAGAACAAGTGAAATTAGACAAGGGTTGCGAAACATGAGAACAGTCTAGCAAACCTTGAGAGTCATAAAGTTTCGTTCTTCAAGGATCATAATAGCAATCAACCATGAGAATAGGCATGATTGACACACTCAGTGACTTCGAGAGAAGCTTTGATACGCCTAAGAGAAACTTGTCTTTAGAAAGTGGGACCAATATAAAATTACCGGTTTAGGGTTTGTTTGTGAAGGATTTTTTATTAAAATGGACCAATAAATCCCAAGGCGTTTTTATTTTATTATTGTTATTTTCTTTTAATTAAACAAAAATATAACTTTCTACCTGTAACACCCCGTTTCCCAAAACAACGTGATTTTATTATAACAATCAGAGTCAATTCTCAAACGGAGCATTACACTGCTTATTCTCAAAAATTCTTTAATAGAAAATAAAATTATTAAATTCCAACAACCAATCTTATAAAAACTGCAGCGGAAAATTCTTTTCAAATCATTATTAATCTCCAACAAACCTTGGCACAAAGGCCTCAACAAATTAAAATGTTATTCAACACCATTTAAACTTCAACAACATTTTTCAAAATTAGATACATAAAGGAATGAAGAACATAAACGACGCTTCCCATCCCGTTACGTATTAAAGCCCTAGACACTTGAGCCACATCCTACTAGTCCTGGAAATCTGCACTTGCCCACAAGGCGGCAATTCCAACAGAAGGGGTGAGATTCACAATCAAAAATAATATATGTATATAATTCATCAATTGCATTGAAACAACAACAATCATAGCAACAAACATTATTAAATCCATATATACATGGCATTAACATTCATCAACAGCAACTACTTCATTTCACATTAGATTTGCAACCTTAAATTATATTAAGCAATCAACCACATCATCGACAATAACTCAACAGCCACCTCAACCTCAACGACTCATCAACATCAACAACTACTCAACCAATGACAACATCAACTCGACCAACTCAACGACTACAACGATGCAACGACAACAACAACTAATGCAATATGCATGTGGTACCAAAAATACAGGGCAGAGCCCTCACCTCTTTGAACAACAAAGTGTTCCAGGACATAAGTCCTCCCGCTTTGAACGACAAGGCGTTCCAGGGCAAAAGCCCTCACCGCTTTGAACAACAAAGTGTTCCAAGACATAAGTCCTCCCGCTTTGAACGACAAGGCGTTCCAGGGCAAAAGCCCTCCCGCTTTTATGCATTATGCAATGAACTCCACTTGTGTATATCATCATACAACATCAACAACTCAATGGTGTATATCCGCATACAACCCAAACAACAACGACCACACCTACTACGACATCAACATCTGTGCCTAATACTTATGACACACTCCCCAACTTGGACAACACGACTCAACAACATCAACAACGGGAACAACGATACACCGTATATAATTGTACATATATAAACATACATTTTCCAACGTATCAACAACAATAGCAACATATACATTAATCAATTACAGTCATATCAAAGTCCAAACATCCTTCAACAAGCAAATCAAGTTTGATCAATAAGACATAAGCCAAATACTCATAGAACACCTCAACTAAATCCCTAATACTTAAGTTTGAAGTTTGGGAACTAACCATACGTTTTGGACTAACTTGGAATAAGTTATACTAAGTTTTCTTAAAGTTTTCCTCAAGACCCACTTGGAGTATTTTCATCATAACTCAAAATCCATAAAACATTTTCAAGTCAAACCAAAGCCATTAGAAAGCTAACTCAATTATCTACAACTTTCATGTTTACACCAAAAGCCAGTTCAAAGCAGAAATGGGTGAAAAATAGTGAAATATGAAGGATCTGGTTCACAAAAATCGTGTCACGATTGTGGAAATCGCGGCGCGTTTTTACGTCCAGAACCACTTAGCATTCTGCCATCAAAATCGCGTTATGGCTGCAAAAATCGCGGCACGGTTTGACAGTATCAGGTCAAAAAAACAGCTTTTTTCAAAAATACGATTTCAGCATGGTTTTACCCCAAAAATCCCAACTTTGATCCCTTTATCACCCAAAATGAATTGTTACATTGTTTATGGGTTCATTATACAACAAAATATAAGAAACATCTCATGGAAACATCATCAACAACATAAAACAACATCATAGAGCAATTTATCATGTTCTTAACCCTAATTCCAAAAACCACCATTTTCAATCCAATTTCAGCAATTATATATATATATATATTATTAGTTGAAGGTTAGCCTCACCCTTACCTTAGATTGTTTTCCTGAAACCAAGCCGCGTTCTTCTCTCTTCTTGCTCCTTCACTCTTCTCTAGGTTTTCTCTCCTCTTTCTCCCAAAGTTCTGTTTTTCTTTTTCTGAACGTGAAAACGTTTTCTGCCTTTCTATTTTCCCAACTTCCACTAATATTTCCTTAACTCCCCCATCATTTCACTTAACTCCCTTAAATTCTATTAACTTCTCAATTAACTCCCCATATTTCCAAATAAATAATATTCTTACTCCTTTCTATTAAATAAAACAAATAACATTCATTTAAATAAAACACAAATAATTATTTAAATACACACACCACACCAAAAGGTCATATAATTCATATAAATCATATATATCAAATAAAAATACTCAAAACATCAACTAAAAATAATTAAATAGAAATGGGGCGTTACACTACCTTTTTAAACATTCAATCTAATCATTGTTAAAAGTTAATTGAATTCATAACTCCTTATTGGAACGATACTCTTTTATTACTACATCAGTAGAACCGTACACTTGCGGTTTTACTCATCAGTAATCGGATTTTGGCTTGGCTTGCTTAGTTTTTGCCTTTTTGGGCTAGTCTTCTAAGCGTATCCATAATTCAATTTCCATGTCTTCTTTTTTATTTAATTAATGACGTATCTGGGTGTCAACACACAGTTGAGATGACTATTGTTACCATGTGATGTTTTTACATTGTAATTTTTGCTTATAAAATCTAGCAAAAGCATTGATTTCATTTAATTATACCTTTTTTTAGGTGATTTAATTGTACTTTTTGTGATAAATTTTCAAATTATTTTTAATTAGAATTTTTCCTATATATTTCAAAACAAACCATATTCTTTTGAACAATCAAGGCAAAAAATATTAGTAGCAATAATTGATTAATATACAACTGCAAAAAGGAGGTCAATTTTACTTCTAAATCAATTTTCTTTTTAAAAAATAAGGATAAAAAGTCGTCATTTTTAAATTCCACTTCTCATTTAAGAGGGGGAATGTTAGGTTATTGTAAAATAACTTACTAACCAGTGCTCTAATAGAATTTGTTAAGAAATTCATTTATAAAAATTTTGTCTCAAAAATATAAATAGATATTTGTCAATGTAATTTTATACACATCACAATTTTTTTTACGAACTTATTTCTCTTGGTTTCTAATTCAATGATCATATAAATGAATTTATTCACCTTTTCCAATTACTTCATTATGTAAATAATGATTATTTTATTTTTACTCACCAAAAAGTTAATTAGAATTACGATGTATTAATTTCTATGCACATTTGTTCTAAGTATTAGATTGTGTTTGACTTTAGAGATAGTTAAAATAAAAGATAAATATTTTTTTTTTCGATAGACAAAATGACAAATAACCAATAAAAACTCCACGTACAAGTGAAAAAGTCGGAGTTAGAATCCAAATCACAATATATGTCCTAATAATTTCGACGTTTTTACTAACCAATCAAGGATTGTGAACAAAGTAAAATATTTTTATTGATTTAACAATTATGATTAATGGACATTGTAAAACATAAATTAAATCCTTTTAAATATTGATATCCAAAAGAAAATAGTATTTAAATAAAACTTATAGTATTTTATACGCTCATGTATCACTGGTAGTGTAGACTAGTCTTTCTGTTGAAGTTGTCCTGATAATGTACCACATTGACAAGAACCTTATTCTTTTTGTTGAAGTTGTACCATTTTGTTTCTCACACTTCTATATGAACTGAAGGTGACGTGTATGGTGGGAGAAGACAGAAGGGTCAAATTTTCTCATCATGGTTGATAGAGACCAGAAATTAACATTGTCAGCATCATGTACTTGCGCTTCGTATATAGCCATGAAGGCAGGTTATAAATCATCATAATCACCGGCCAAGTAGTGTGCTTACTACTCTGAATATCATGAGGGTTTATTCCATCAGTAGACAATGCAAGATGCAGATTTCTTTTTTCTTTCTCAAAATATTGGTAATCATGATCAATTTGTTCCCATTGAGGAGAATCTGCAGGATGTTGAAGCATTCCATCTGCAACCCTTCCATATTCATGCCATGTTAAGTGCTTTGCATCTTCTGCATTACGATACATGCGCGTAAATCTTGGTATTATCGGAAAGTACCATAGCACTTTGGTTGGGGCTGTTTCTTTCTTATTATATTGTGATGCACCACAATTAGGACACATATCTAATGATGCATACTCATTTCGAAATAAAATGCAATCCTTAGGACAACAATGTATCTTCTCATAACTCATGCCAATAGAACGTGACATCTGTTTAGCCTCATAGGTTCGACTAGAGAGCACATTATTCTCAGGCAACATATCTTTTAACAGAGTTAGCAAGTATGTGAAGCTCTTATCAGACCATCCATTGCGTGCTTTTAAGTTATACAGTTTTAAGACCGTAGACAATCTTGTGAATTTAACACATCCATCATACAATGGTATCTTTGAATCACTTACTAGCCTCTCAAACATTTCGGCACAATCACAAAGATCTTGTTCAATTACATTCACAAACTCTTCGACTTGATGAAACTCATAATCATTTGACGTATCTCTCACATTGCTCCTCAAATCAGCGGACTCAGTTTCTTCCTCCCCGTGCATTTGTCCAACATGTACAACCTTCATCAATTCCATTACATACTAAGTGATCTTGCAAATGCTCCGCACTATCTGCTCCGTAACAACATTCTAAGCACGTGCATATGACTTTACTAATGTCTTTTGCATGAGCAACAACATACTCAACAAACTGTTAGAAGAAAATAATTAGAAGTTGGAACCCTTTTAAGATCTCAAATCAATTTCTTTCTGGAGCTTAACTTGAAAACTTAACCCAATTTGAAAAACAGTTGAGAAGGAAGAAAGGGATAAGTCAAACACAATGAATGTGAAAACCAATTAGAAAACAACAGTGAGAGTCAATAATTTATGTAGCAGAAAAGCATGTTAAAAAAAAAAACTGTTATTTTGCCTTTTTTATACCTTAGCTACAACAAAAAAAAACAATAATAAAAATAAAAATACCAACTCAACATACAAATAAGTATGTGTTTGGTTTGGCGGTGGGGAGAATTGATTCTGATAGAATTGAGTTTGAGAGAATTGATTACGATTAAAAATGAGTTTGATGTGAATTGATTTGTGTTTGGATACACTTACTTAAAAGTGATTCTTATGAGTTATGTTGTTTGGATAATTTGAGTTAAAATTGATTTTGAACGTGCAATGACCAAATTATCCTTTTAATTGTTTTTAAAACTAAATATCTCAATTATCATTTTAGATGTTTATTTCAACTTATTTAAAATCATAAATGTATTTTTATTGGTTCATAAATTTATTTTAAAATGATATTGATTTACAAGAGTTAGTTTTTTTTTAGTTTTTTATCAATTGAATTGTTTTTAATATAATAATAATATAAGAATCCAAGGTGTCAAAAGAAGGAAAAAAAAAAAAACAGCATCAAATAGATAATGGAATGAGCCTTGTTCGGATTCTTTCTCTTCTGAAGCAATGAGAAGCTTGCTTCCCTGACCTCTAGAAACGACACTGTAGCAAGGAACAGTGAAAACGCAGCAGTAGCTTGAAATTGCAGCTTCAGTTCAACTCGCGTTTAGAAAAGAAAACGCCGTTTCAAATCTGATTTTCATCTTACCCAAACATGATAGAAATAAAGAACTGGCGTTTGCAGAGCTAAAACGCTTATCCAAACAGACACTAAAAAGTTAAGATCTTGAAATAGAAATGAAATGAGCCAATAATATGAAAGTTAGTAGATTTAGAAGGGGTCCCCAATATGTGTATTAATCTCGAAACCAGAATATATTAGTACAACCACAATCAACAAATTAACTACTTATAACCACAATACACGAAAACAACGTTTTCTTACTGTTGATTGCATAACAAGCATTGTGTGAGTTTTGCTTCTAATCTCGAAACCAGAGAAGAAAGAGAGACTTCGATTTCGAGAAAGAGAGACTTCAGTTTTGGGAGAAGGAAGGAAGAACGGTGGCTTCGGTTTCGAGAAGGACCGTGGTATCAGTTCAAATAAATGTGGTACCAATGGTAAGTGTTTCGCTATGTACCCACGGATTCTTCTGTTGACTCCATATATAAATACCAAACATGTACCACTTTATTTTCATCACCAAATAAAGAAATCAAAATCATATGGAGTTCATAAACATTTTTGGTGCCTTGTTGGCAACACTATGCCTCTTATTGCTCTTGATACTAACATTTTCTTGGTGGATTTTACCTATCCAAATACACAAGAAGCTTATAAGAAATGGGTTTGGAGGGCCAACTCCAAGTTTTCCATTCGGAAACATCGAAGAGATGAAAAGAAATAATAGCATTAAATCTTGCGTTGCATCCTCAAATCTCACAAATGATATTCACTCACAAGTTTTTCCTTACTTTTCTTCTTGGCAAAAATCATTCGGTAAGTCTTCTCATTGTTCTAAATTGTGGCAGCAGTCACGGTTACGTAGTTGATTTTAAATTGACCAAAACCTTAATAATATTACAGCAAAAAGCATGCAAATACGGTTGGTGCAACTACAATACCGTTACAAAAACCTTTTTAACATTTATATTATAACGTAATTGTAGTTGCACTAGAAACTCAATCTTAATTATGAGAATAATTTTGCACTAATCTTAATATAAAAATATTGAACAATATTTTGCACTGGAAACTCAATCTTAATTATGACAATAATTTTTGTTTGTGTAGGTAAGGTGTTCATTTACTGGCTAGGTACAGAACCATTTTTGTACATTGCGAATGCAGAATTCTTGAAGAAAATGTCAACAGAAGTGATGGCAAAGAGATGGGGAAAGCCAAGTGTTTTTAGAAATGATAGAGATCCCATGTTTGGAAGTGGGTTGGTCATGGTCGAGGGTAATGATTGGGTACGTCACCGTCACATTGTTGCACCAGCATTCAATCCTCTTAACCTCAAGGTATCTTTCTTTCTATCCTTAGTATGGAATTTGTAGGGATAAATATTCTCATTCAGCATTTTGAATATACAAAAGAGAAATTTGTACCTATAGTTGAATATTCAACTTTTTTACTAATTCCATCACCAACCCAAGTAATAAGATATAAGTAATATGCCACCATACAAATTGATTTAGGGCAGCCCATACAGTTTTTAAAATTCAATTCTATTGTTTTGTCAAAAAAAAATAAATTCAATTCTATTGTTAGTAAAAAAAAGTTAATTTTTTTACTTTTGCCACTAGCAAATTCTAATAAGTTTTAGACTATATCTTTTTCGATCTATAAATTTTCGTCGTTTTTTAAAAAATTTCTAATAGTATATATACTTTTCCCTATAAATAGACATAATTCTAATTTGTTTCACACATCAAATTGATAGGCCATGGCAAGAACGATGATTGAGTCTACAAATCAAATGATAGATAGATGGACCAGCCAAATAAAGTCCGGCAACCATGAAATCAACATGGAGAAAGAAATTATAGCAGCAGCAGGAGAGATCATAGCAAAAACAAGTTTTGGCATGGAAGATGAAAATGCTAGAGAGGTGCTTCACAAATTAAGAGCTTTACAAATGACTCTCTTTAACACCAATAGGTATGTAGGTGTTCCCTTTGGCAAGTATTTTAATGTCAAGAAAAATCTCGAGGCTAAAAAACTTGGCAAAGAAATCGACAAAATCTTGTTGTCCATAGTTGAAGCTCGAAAGAAGTCACTCAAAAACAATTCTCAAAAAGATTTATTGAGTTTGTTGCTAAACGAAAATAATGAAGATGGCAAATTGGGAAAGACACTTACATCAAGAGAAGTAGTTGATGAATGCAAGACTTTCTTCTTTGGTGGACATGAAACAACAGCACTTGCTATCACATGGACTTTGTTGCTTCTAGCCACACATGAAGATTGGCAAAATCAATTAAGAGAAGAGATCAAAGAAGTTGTGGGAAACAATGAGCTTGATAACATTATGCTTGCTGGTCTAGAGAAGGTAAATCTAAAATCACTATATATTGGTAAAACTATTTATAACATACACATACTTGAAGTAACTTTATAAAGATTTTTATCATGGTGATTAATAGAAGGCATAATAATATATTGGTAAACCTATTTATAACATAAAATCTCAATTCAATACCATGCATGCACATGAAGTCATTTTGTCTTAACTCTTATAGAAAAAAACACCATTAAAAAATGTAATAATGCTCTAGGTATTTTCCTGGACCAGTTTCAGTATGATAGTATCATAGTAACGTGTGTGTTTTTGAAACGACGATGTTTGGATAGTCAAACTTCAATGGTGATTTTTAAGCATTGACCTACATGTTTATGTCCACGCGGCCAAATGCAACTGAAACATGCGAGTGTTTTTGCTTAAGAAGTAGAGCACGATATTCATTTTTGCTCAAGGATTGTATCAAATTTAATCAGTAAAAAAAGTCACAATCACATACTAAAATTCACACATATAATTGTGATATCTCAAATTTGAACTTTAGTGACAGTTTAACTTCACAATATTGACATTTGTTAATTGAGCAATGATTTTAATGTTTTGGAGAAAAGATAATTATTAAAATAAAATTAGTTAAACAAAAGATAATTGAGTTTGGCATAATTGATTTTAGTTAAAAATGAATCGAATATAAAAATGTTACATTTTTATAAAAGCAAAATTTTTATTTAAGAAAAAGTAGACGTGTTTGTTTCACTGGGATTAATTGAAAATTCAATAGACAAAAATGACAAATTACTTTTTAAATTTTCAATTTATTTATTCCTCCAATATGCAGATGAAATGGGTGATGAATGAAGTTCTAAGACTGTACCCACCATCACCAAATGTGCAAAGACAAGCAAGAGAAGACATTCAAGTTGATGATGTAACAGTGCCTAACGGAACCAACATGTGGATCGATGTTGTAGCGATGCACCATGACCCAGAATTATGGGGAGATGATGTGAATGAGTTCAAACCAGAGAGGTTCATGGATGATGTTAATGGAGGATGCAAACACAAGATGGGTTATTTACCTTTTGGATTTGGAGGGAGAATGTGTGTTGGTAGAAACTTGACATTTATGGAGTACAAGATAGTGTTAACAATGCTTCTCTCTAACTTCACTTTTAAGGTTTCGCCAAGTTACCGTCATTCACCAGCCATCATGCTCTCCCTAAGGCCAGCTCATGGACTTCAACTCATCGTTCAACCCCTTAATTAGGATAATATAGAGGATATCATCAATTGATGTTCATTGTTGTTTCTTAGTTTTATCTGTAGAAGGGCATAAGTTGTCTTAGTCTTGACTAGTATTTAAGAAGTTCTACCATTGCCACAATAAAGATGTACTAAGGTTTCATCTGCAATGAGTATTTAAGAAGTTGTACCATTGCCACAATAAAGATGAGGTATTATGGATTAGATTGCTGTTTTTTTTTTGTCTTCACCTAAGTTTTATCCCATTTGAATTTTCCAGGCAGGGTTGTTAATGAGGTATTATGGATTTATCTTTGCTTCCTTAGGTGTTTGGCTAGTCCCTAGGTGCGTCCATTTTCATATCTTCTTTTTTATTTAATTAATATATATTAGGGTGCGATATAGTTGAGATTTTATTTATTTATTTTACCATGAGTTACTTTTACACCGTAATTTTTGCTTTTTTTTTTTCTTTTAGAGAAAGGTGTTTATAGCATTTCATTAATAATAATCGTTTCAATACAACTTGAGATTACATAATAAATTGCGGGTCTAGCTAGGAAAACGGCTTCTCTTGCAAGAGCATGAGTTCGCTTGTCGCTTAACAAGCTCTACCCGGGAGTTATGGAAATAGAGAGAGAACAATTCTCTGCAAGCAGCAATGATGCTTCCAAATTCTGTAACATTGCTATTGCGAATGGAATGCATCCCATGTAACCTTAGAGTCCAACTCAAAATTAATAGAATCAAAATGCATGTCTTGCGGCCACTGTAGAGTGTGAAACAGCCCCAAAGCTTCACCAACTGCTACGGGTAAAGGTGATTGAAATGTAGCGTCTTAGCCAACACGAAGGTTCCGGAATCATCTCATTTTTGCTTATAAAATCTAGTATAAGCTCTGATTTCACTTAATTATACTTTTTTGTGACAAACTTTCAAATTATTTTAAATTAGAATTATCCCTATATATTTCAAAGCAACAATATTAATAACGATTGATTAATATATATCCTCTCAGAAAAACAAATTGATTAATATATAACTTTTGTGGTGTCCGAGGTTCGAATTTCATTTTTAAAAAATATGAATAAGAAGTCGTCATTTGTTAAATTCAGCTTCTCATTTAAAAGAGTAACTGTAAAATGTTAGTTTTTATATAATATCTTGCTGCTAACGAGTTCTCTAATAGAATTTGTTAAAAAAATATTTAAAAAAATTTTGTCTCAATAATACAAATAGTTATTATTGTGAATGTAATCATACACATCACAATTTTTTTTTTCTTTTTTTAAAGTTACTTCTTGTGGTTTCTTATTCACCTTTTGTAATTACTTCATTACGTAACTAATGATGTATTAATTTCATGCACAATTGTTATAGGTACTAGATTGTGTTTGACTTTAGAGATAGTTAAAATAAAAGTTAAATATATTTTTTAGATAGACGAAATAATAAATAACCATTAAAAATACACCCATAAATAAATAAATTGGAGTTCAAACCGAAGTTACAAAATCTGATCTAACAATTTTGATCTTGAAGTTGATCTAGTATTGTGAACAAAGTCAAATTATTTTGCTCTCAGAAAAAAGTCAAATCCTTTTAAATATTGTTGTGCAAAAGAAAATAGTAAATACTATTTAAATGAACTAATATAGTATTTTATACGCTCATGTATCACTGGTAGTGTAGACTAGTAATAAAATAAAGAGTAAAACATTGCCTTCTCTTGCCTGCGCGTAGAGCTCGTGTGTTCACAATGCACCCGCAGTGCACATTTTTCATTTTCTTTTTTTGGAAACAAAAGACGGTGGTGAGTTTTGTTTCTCAGTACTAATAATGTGCCACGTTGACAAGAACCTTATTCTTTTTGTTGAAGTTGTACCATTTTGTTTCTCACACTTCTATATGAACGGAAGGTGACGTCTATGGTGGGAGAAGACAGAATGGTCAAATTTTCTCATCATGTAACCCTGGATTAATGGACAATTTCATCTTTTAAACTTACCAAAAGATAAATAAATATTTGGAATTAAAGAGGGTCAATTTATTCTTTAATAGTGTTCTTTTAACAATTCTGATGAATTTGCATTAGAAATTTAAAGATTAATACTGAAGAAAAATATTTGGAATTGAAGAGGGTCAAATTTTCCTTGAACTTTTAGTCCCTATAAAATTTTCAATTACTATTTTTGGTCCATATTTTTAAGTTAATTTTTGTATTTTTTTATTGAAATTGTGCAAAAATGTGTAGAATATTGTAAAAAGTTCCAAAAAAAATATAATTTTTAACGAAACACAAATTAAATATAAGTTTTTAACCGTAAAAAATATAAAAATTTATATTAAATTTATGTTTTGTTAAAAAAATTTAATTTTTTTAGAGTGATTCTTATAATATTATGAATTTTTCTGCAAATTTTATTTAAAAATATAAATTTTACATATGGGTTTACTTTAAACATATTTATAGAGATCACCAAAAACATAATTAACCCTAAATTAATTTATCATTTTATAGAGATCAAATTACCAACATTTATCTTCCAATGCGTATTCTAATGGTTTAGGTTTAGAGAGCTAAACTGTCATATGAAGAAGGTCTCAAATTCCATCGCTACCACTAACATTTTTAATCTCTTAACTACTCCATATGTTTCATTTTACTTGTTTTAAAATTAAGTGCACTTACAAATGAAATTATTAACTTTGTTATTTTTTATTATTTTCGATAGAATTATTTATCTTTTATATATAACTCTCATAATTATTTATTATTATTATTGTCAAATATTATAGTGACTAAAAATTCATCTTTTAAGAAGAATAAGTGAGATGTTTGAAATTCGAACCCCAGACCCTATATATATTATGCAATATCTCTACCAACTGAATTAAACTCACTTAGACAATTATTCATTATCTTACTACACATATACTCGTATCTTGCTTCTTTTAAAAAAAATACTCATAGCTTGCTCAACGATAAATATATTCAAGAATATGATTGAGAAAACAACAATTAATGTTACATTGAATTTTAAAATGATAAATAAATATAAACAAAAATTTTACAAAATGGCAAATAACTAGGAAAAAAATATACTCATATCTTGCTCAACGATAAATATTCAATAATATTATTGAGAAAACAACAATTAATATTGTATTAAATTTTAAAATGACAAATAAATATAAACAAAATCCCACAAAATGACAAATAACTAGGAACAGAGTAAGACCATTTACAACAGGTAGTCTTTCTCCTATTTAGCACCATGCTAAATAAGCACCCTTATTGTAACACCAATTAATAGGGTGCTTATAGAGATGGGTGCTTTTATAGGCTCTCTCTCTCTCTCTCTCTCTCTCTCTCTCTCTCTCTCCTATTACTCATGGGTCCCGCATGTGCAATTAATTCTAAATTTTTTTCTCTATTCAATTGTTGTATTATTTTAATATTAAAAAGTAAATTATATATTAGTTGCAAGAGTAATATTTAATCGATCAACATTAAATTTTCAACAAATACTTTTTTTAAAACAACAAATAACTTACCCATCTCAATGGGAAAAAACAAACAAACATACAGTGATTGGATTTAAGCAAAACAACAAATGATTTACCATCATTTATTTTATATTATTTTTTGAAGTTTTAACTTTTTTTATAATTTATAATTAAATTGTTTTAATATTTTAAAATTATATAATTATGAATGAATACATAAATTATTGTTAAAATTTAATGATATAGAGTTATTGCAGGACCCAATTAATAATTATTTTGAGATGTTGGGTTGGAGAGATTAGGTGTTTATCAAGTATTAATTATAAAACAAATGACGTGTACGGTCGAGACCCGTTTAAACCCCCAAATAAAATGCTGCATTGTGGATGGTCTAACTACTAAAATTTGCCAGCATACAAAAATTTATCCATCCTTAACAATATTTAAGGACAAAATGATGATTAACTTGTTAACTTATGCAGCGATAAATCTCTTTGGTCCCACTAAAATTATTTGAAAACAATTCCGACCAAAACATTTGAAACGAAACAAAAGTTGGACCAAAGAAGAATAAGGATATTCAAATCTATACCATGTGAGGGTCAAAGGGTTACACGGAAAACTAAATATGTTTTCATAGTCAAATGCCACGGATTCCATATAATACCCAATCCCTTTTCTTCTATAAATACCCAAATCAGTTTTGTTCCAACATCAAAGTGCCAAACATCAAAAAGAAGCTTAAACTAGAGAGACAAAAGAGAGATATATATAGAAAGTTTATTAATATCCTTTTTAAAAGAAAAGCTTATATTAATACGATCATACAATATATACATAGATAAATGGAGTTTATATGGCTATGTGGCATCTTTGTTGCCTTGTTGGCAACACTATGCCTCTTATTGCTCTTGATACTAACATTTTCTTGGTGGATTTTACCTATCCAAATACACAAGAAGCTTATAAGAAATGGGTTTGGAGGGCCAAATCCAAGTTTTCCATTCGGAAACATTGAAGAGATGAAAAGAAATAATAGCATTAAATCTTGCGTTGCATCCTCAAATCTCACAAATGATATTCACTCACAAGTTTTTCCTTACTTTTCTTCTTGGCAAAAATCATTCGGTAAGTCTTCTCATTGTTCTAAATTGTGGCAGCAGTCACGGTTACGTAGTTGATTTTAAATTGACCAAAACCTTAATATTACAGCAAAAAGCATGCAAATGAAGTTGGTGCAACTAAAATATACAAAAACCTTTTTACGATTAAATTATAATCGTAATTATTCAGAACTAGTTTTCCTATAATACAATAGGAATTTTTTAATATAGAAATAATACAGTAATCTTATAAGCTATATCTAATCTAGCCATATTGAACAATATATATATATTGCACCAGAAACTCAATCTTAATTATGAGAATAATTTTTGTTTGTGTAGGTAAGGTATTCATTTACTGGCTAGGTACAGAACCATTTTTGTACATTGCGAATGCAGAATTCTTGAAGAAAATGTCAACAGAAGTGATGGCAAAGAGATGGGGAAAGCCAAGTGTTTTTAGAAATGATAGAGATCCCATGTTTGGAAGTGGGTTGGTCATGGTCGAGGGTAATGATTGGGTACGTCACCGTCACATTGTTGCACCAGCATTCAATCCTCTTAACATCAAGGTATCTTTCATTCTATCCTTAGTATGGAATTTGTAGGGATAAATATTCTCATTCAGCATTTTGAATATACAAAAGAGAAATTTGTACCTATAGTTGAATATTCAACTTTTTTACTAATTCCATCACCAACCCATGTAATAAGATATAAATAATATGCCACCATACAAATTGATTCAAGGCAGCCTATACAGTTTCTAAAATTCAAAATCACTTTATTTTTTTTAATGATATAACAAACGGCTCTCAATTCTATTGTTTAGTCAAAATATTTTTTATTTTATTTTTTTACTTTTGCCACTAGCATATTCTAATAAGTTTTACACTATATCTTGTGCAATGATAGGTGATGGCAAGCATGATGGTTGAGTCTACAAATCAAATGATAGATAGATGGACAAGCCAAATAAACTTTGGCAACCATGAAATCGACATGGAGAAAGAAATTATAGCAATAGCCGGAGAGATCATAGCAAAAACAAGCTTTGGTGCAGAAGATGAAAATGCTAAAGAGGTGTTTGACAAATTAAGAGCCTTACAAATGACTCTCTTTAACACCAATCGATATGTAGGAGTTCCCTTTGGCAAGTATTTTAATGTCAAGAAAAACTTAGAGGCCAAAAAACTTGGCAAAGAAATCGACAAACTCTTATTGTCAATTGTAGAAGCTAGGAAAAATTCACCTAAACAGAACTCTCAAAAGGATTTATTAGGGTTGTTGCTAAAAGAAAATAATGAAGATGGCAAATTGGGAAAGACACTTACATCAAGAGAAGTAGTTGATGAATGCAAGACTTTCTTCTTTGGTGGACATGAAACAACAGCACTTGCTATCACATGGACTTTGTTGCTTCTAGCCACACATGAAGATTGGCAAAATCAATTAAGAGAAGAGATCAAACAAGTTGTGGGAAACAGTGACCTTGATATCACTATGCTTGCTGGTCTAAAGAAGGTAATTTAGTTTTTGATATATTCTTTTTATATATACTAGTATATAGTTTTTGGCCATCATTTTTTTTTAAAAACTGTCCCTTTGGTGGAATTAAATTAAAAAATAACTCCCTAATTTTCTGTTCAATTTTGTTTAACAATTAATTAATTAATCTATATTAACTTTAATCAATAATATTTTTGAATTTTCATAATCATATAATTTTGAATAGATATATATCTTTTATAAATTTTACCTTTCAAAAATTTCTGTTGTAATGTATACTTTTAAGTTTATGTGATATCATATAGCACGAACATGTGATTTTTTTTACCTTGATATAATGAAAGTTTTTTCACTTGTCAATATTATTTTGTCTTCCCCTAAAAAAACATTATTATTTTGTCTTGTTAAGGTGACGAGTTTCTATGATTAGGAACTTAAGAACCAACACTAGGATTCGATTACGTCAACATACCTAAAGCAACAAAAGACTATTACTTCAATATTTTAAGGAAAATATAAATCAAGTTATGGAAAACAAAGTATAATTTTTTTTCGTAATTTATTATTTAAAGCGTTAGCTTTTGGTACAATGACGCGGTACGTACTAGATTGACTTTGAAATTGATATAAAAAGACCTCGATCTCTTTTTTGCTTTTCATACTAAACTAAATAAAATTAAATCAAATGGAGCACACGGTCCCATAAATAATTAAATATATACATCAATAGGATAGACTAAATATGTGCATGTCATGATGTTTTGCAAAAGATGTATGGATTTGACTAGGATTAATTGAAAACTCAATTTTGTTTAATTTTTAATATGTATGAGCTTATATACATGCAGATGAAATGTGTGATGAATGAAGTTCTAAGACTATACCCACCAGCACCAAATGTCCAAAGACAAGCAAGAGAAGACATTCAAGTTGATGATGTAACAGTGCCTAACGGAACCAACATGTGGATCGATGTTGTAGCGATGCACCATGACCCAGAATTATGGGGAGATGATGTGAATGAGTTCAAACCAGAGAGGTTCATGGATGATGTTAATGGAGGATGCAAACACAAGATGGGTTATTTACCTTTTGGATTTGGAGGGAGAATGTGTGTTGGTAGAAACTTGACATTTATGGAGTACAAGATAGTGTTAACAATGCTTCTCTCTAACTTCACTTTTAAGGTTTCGCCAAGTTACCATCATTCACCAGCCATCATGCTCTCCCTAAGGCCAGCTCATGGACTTCCACTCATTGTTCAACCCCTTAACTAGGATATACTTCACTAAATTATACTTTTTGATTTTTTTTTTTTACTTACATTTCATTTCAGAGGGAATAGTTAACTGATCGGCTTTCCAACCATGCGGCCCCTCCATTTGGGTTATTGAGGAGCCAATTTTTTTAGGAGCCAATTTTTTTTAACAATCCCTTTGTTTTTTTTTATTGTTATTATTTGACATGTATGTTGGAGATATCACTAATAAGATCACAGATTTAAATTCCAAATATTGAATATCAAATCATGAGGAAAAAAAATAATTTAAATACAAGTTCATTTTGTGATTATTTCACCAATGTCAAAGGGGATGGCAAATGGCAATCCCTTGCTGCATATATAATTGAAACTCATAACAAAACATGATTGTATATACCTAAGAAGTCTAAAAATTATGCTGATGCAACTGCCAAGGAATTGTTTCACGGATGGAAAAAACTTAGAAAAGGGGTAAGCTAGGGGGAAAACGTACAAGCATCCACTCTCTCTCATATGTAGCTAAATGAGTCCATCCAACTTCTTCAAGCAAAGAGAGCTTTAGTTCATACAGTTTCTTCTTCGCAGGCTCAGTATCGTCTTGAATTATGTCAGTTAGTACCTGCATCCAGTTGAAAAACAAGGTTCTGATATGATTAATATCATTGTTTATTTAAGAATTGTCCCTTTACCAATACTCTTTGATCATTAAAATAGAAGCAGACATTCAGAAACGAGAAAGAAGAATAGAAGAGAAAGGGAACAAATGATTCTGTTACATAACAAGACTTTGCAAAAGAAAATACCTTCAATGCTGTCCCAAGCCTTTGATTACGCTTCTCGTGTGTCACCAACAGGATCCCATACTTTGTACACTTAACATCAACCCATTTCTTCAGCTCCTTAAAGTTTTCATCAAACAAATCTGGATGAATGTCATCATCCTTTGATTGCTCGTCGGGATTTGCACCTTCTGTTGCAGCTGCATCTGGGGAGTTATCTACCTCCTTTGACAATGTACAAGTCAAGCATGTCAACTTTCAATTGACAATAAAAGTAAATAACATTAATATCACTCTGAAAAGCTTTCATTTATTTTAACACAGTAACACCATAACACCCAAATACACTCTTCCGAATTTTACATAGCACAAGCAGGCAAAATCATGAAAATTGTAGTTAGACTAATCTAATGTAATTCCAAACACGAAAGAAGAGTAGCACTTATTTATGTCTATGGTTTGAGCTCTAGCAAGGGGAAAAAATTTCCTCGGTACAGGGATATTTTCTAAATTTTGGAGTTAGTAACAACTAACAAGTTATATTTTACAATAGCATACACTGATTTAAATAGAATAAAATCTCTAACCTTTAAAGACTCAATTTCAGCTAGTGCAAGCCCCTTCTGGTAAAGTGCCTCTGCTAACTGGTCCCGGGTTGATTCCATCTTTTTCTTGGTTTTCTGTAGTTAGATTAAAATATCATCAATTACCAATAACATGCAAACTGTGTAAGTAGTAAACGTCGTACCAAAATTTATTTTTCCATGAAGAATGAGGTTCCATTATAAATTTAGCTAAACAACAACTGAATAAACTTTTAACGCACTTTTGGTGTATAAAAATGTTGAAAGTATCATGTCATTGTTTTCAGACAAACTATTGCATGAATATCTTCTATAATTACAAAAATCAAGCACAAAAGTCATAGTCAATAATGTGAGACTGCAAATCTTCTGAACAAATATCACTCAAATGCCGTGTCAACTATATGGATTAGGATGTTTTTTCATTTAAAAAATCAACTGCAGATGATCTGAACCATAAAGTTTTGCATTTTACACAATTAAATAGAAAGGATAAATATGGTTACACATATTTCTAACAATTGGATTTAACTGCATGGGCGTGCAAACTTCATAAGATCTGTTTCCTGATTTTAATTTATTTTGAATAAATAGAGAACTACAGTGATACATAAGTAGGTGACAAGGATAACTAAAAGCACATGAAAAGAGTTAAGCACCTGTGCTTCCTCATCATCCAGATCACTTTTCAGTGCAATTTTTTTTGCCAGCTCTTCTCTATCAATACTGTCGATGACCTCATTTGCTGCATTAATTATCTGCATTGCATATTCGTAATTGTCTCAGAATAAGCCTTTTTAAATCATTTACACAACACAAAACTGAACAACTATTTATCAACACTGAGTTAACCCAACGTCATGAATGACATATTTTCATGGCTAGGATGGTAGGATTTCACATCAACGTATAATATGCTTTCAAAATATAAATGTTGACTGTTAAATAAGATACTAAAGAATGTCGATTGGCAAATTTTGAATCATGCGAAAAAGATAATCAAGAGTATAAAAATGTGATATTTACACTGCACTCTTTAGAGTTACTAGATCCCCACCCTTTGTGTTCACGTGTTTCAAGATCCATTAACAGTAAGTATTGTCTCGTATATACAAATTAAATAACTTTTATAGGATAAGCTTTTCATGAAATTAATGATAGATCAAAAGTTCAGATCATATAGGTCATGCTCCAAAGGGGAAGGGGAAAAATATTGTTTCAACAAATGATAATAAAAGTAGCTGACTGTTAGGAAAGAAAACTAGAGACTGGGAAAGGAGGAAATAATATCAAACATTTGATTACTGCGATATGTACCTCTTCATGATGATGGGATTTGTCTTTGATATTGCTCCTAGAAACCAAGCCTTCCAAAATCTTTGCAAGCAACGAAGTGTACTTTGGATATTCCGACTACAAGGTAACATAACAGATTTTGCTATTATTTAGTTGTAATCTAGGATATACAGAGTAAACAGCTGAATGAAGTTTTAAAAAAATATAAATAAAAATAGTCAAAAATAAAAGCAAATCAATATAATTTAAGAGTCCTGCAACAAATGAAGGTTAGTCGACCACTTAAACTAGGATATTAGATCAAATTTATATACCTTGAGCAAGGCAGACAACTTGTTCCATTCTAAGCGATCTTCATCACTTTCTTGTTTTATCCCTCCTAGCACCTTTATTTTTGCATCTCGCACCTAATAGACAAGCCAGGGCTAACTTAAGTTATCATTAGGACAAAACATATACTATCTGAAATCTACGGTATATAATCTACATTGCCACCCATGACTAAGAAAATGAATTTTTTGGATATGGAGAGATGGAAAAGTAAAACAAAATTATGACCCTCTACAAAGACACCAGATAATTTTGTGTGTGTAAACTGTTTGGACATAAACAGAAATGTACACATCTTCCACTCATCATGACAGCCAAGGTTTATATATTATTCTTTTGATTAAACTACTGATGCATCAATTTTGATTAAAAGATTATTACAGAGAAAAGAAAAGTACAAAAGCACAAGGCTACCTGCAAAGCATACGAAAATATAAACTTGAATTTGTCCGCTTTGGATTATATTATTAACTCATTTTTAATTATATTTGAGATAATATGGAAGATTCTACGAAGATGGGTTTTCAATAGAAAAATCAACTAATGCAAAATGTTTTAAAATGTTATCGAGTGAAATCTGTAAAGATGATTAACTTCAACTATAAAAGATTAACCATGTGTAGTCCTTGTGGTTATTGGTCACGTACTCATTTGAAAAACACTTTAAACTATTGAAAATTTAAAGTAGATAACAATACAAAACGCTTAATTTTTTTTATTACACTTCAGAAAATAGACTTAAAAGAATGTATATTCAGCTATGCCGAAAAATGTGGATAGAAAACAAGGAAGCTCTTGTGCCGAATATGACTAACATCCATACCTCTTCTTCTAAACGTTCAGAAACAGTCTTCTTGGAAGATAAAGAAGATTTTCCTTTGTCCTCATCAATCTTCAAACACAAGGCAACAAGAGTGTAATTAGACATTAACATACATCACACATTTTATGCTAATTTATATACACCGGTGCAGCTTGAGTGCTTGTGCAAACCAACACGCGTGTGTGAGATTGTGGAAATTGGAGCATACAAGATCTTCAAGCAGGTAAATGCATAAGGTAGAGAATAAGTCAAAACCTTATTTGGAGGAACTATATAAGAAATACGATATGATGCAGGGTGCTTCTTTGGGTTTTTATGCTCCCCCTGTCCGGCAAATGATAGTTTTCCATATGATATTGATCCGACCAATACAGATCCTTGTAGAGAGTTCTGTGGAAATGCCATAAATGTTGTTACATATTAACAGTGATCCAATGGAAATACCTAAGTGGTTAAGAAAAGAGAATATACCTTGGGAAGCTTGTCTTTCGATGGTGGACCAAGATAAAATCCTTCTTTTAAACTATCAATAAGCCAATGTCAGCACTACAACAAGGTGAAATTTAAATGTAAACCTTTAGGAGGTAGCTAGGAACTGTAACCCAGCCACGTACCCTGGAATTAATGTTGAGGACTTAAAGGAACCATTTCCCATCAATGGGCCATCTGGCTGAGAGAAAAAGCTTAACCGAATGATGTCCTGAAAATAAAGACAAACATACTAATAATAATTAAATAAATATATAGAAGGAATGTAATAAATTATGTTAGTTTTAATGATGTATTTTAAATCTATAAATTATATCCTCTGAAGGTATTTTGAGATGCGTACATTAATGGGGGATCACAATTTTAAGAGACCTTAAAAAATAATTGAATTTGGGAATAAGTAATCCCATGAGACACCTAATTCTAATTCTCCCAACTTGAGTTCATCTACCAATACTTCTATGTTACTTCTAATTCAGCCACGTGTTTAAATTTTTTTGGAATACATAACAATAACAATTGATCATTGACATGGCTATTAACCAGAGATTTACAGTTTGAGGGATGAAAATGCATTAAAATACTTATAACCATGTTATTACAAATGTCAGTATGTCACTGCAGTTAGAGTGAAAGATACAAGGGACACCATAAAGTTTTCAAAATACAATATACTACCTTATCTTCCAAATTTCTCTCAATGAATAACACCAGATGCTTCATCTTTTCCAAAATCTGCAAGTCTTCATGCCTGAAACAATAAAACATCATGAGTATATACAATGTTTAATGCCTAGAAATATCCCACTTGTTATTAAAATTCCAACTTTCTTATTGCGAGCTTTAACAACTAACCGAGCCTTCAAAGTCCTTAAAACCACAAAACTTCTCTTCAGTAACTAATGACAAAATTTATTGCTGAAATATGTAGAAAACAGAATAGCTATGAACTAAATGCAAAGAAACACAAGGAACAATCAGGCATGTGTGGTTGTCCAGTAGATGTTCCAAGAAGGAGTTTTACCTTACATATAGTTGTAAAGTGTATTCTCCTTTGGGGAGTTTTGTAGAGTTTGGATAGGCATCTCCACTTGAATATACACGCTATAATCAGAATGTATAAACATGAAAATAAATGAGCAGCTTTCCTGAGAAATAGTATCTGAAACGACAAACAAAACACCCTTCCCAATCCTCATCTTTAAAAGCATAAAGGAAAATAAATTTCCCAATACCTTATTTGAATCGGAAATCATATAAAACTGAGACTCAAACTTAGTATCATATATCCGACCATTTAGAAATGGTATTTGAGGTTTTATTTCAGCTCCATCATCCAATTTGACCTTGTATCTGAAATCATAACCTTGAGAACAGGCCATCTAAAGCTCATAAATATAAATAAAACAGATAATGGAATGTATAAATTATTCACGTTAATGTCAGTGCTAGCATCTGCTTTCCAGAGGGGAGTTTGTCACGATCATTTGAAAGTGCACTGATCTTAGAATCTACAGGTCGATATGGGACTCTTATCTGCAAGTTTAACATAAATTGGGAGACGAGGTTAACCTCCTTAGTGTTCCAAATCACAAACATAAAGGAATAGGAACCGAATTTTACAAGATAACCTTATTTAGATTTGCTATAGGTGCAAGTTTCTCGGATGCCAGTAGTGCTTCTGCATCAACTCTGATAGGTGCTTCACTCCCATCAAGTACAATTTCCTCTTGGCTAGCTTTTATACCATGAAACATAATCTGAAATTTTATATTAATTAGTAAAATCGTATCTTCGGTAAAACTTGACGAATTTCCCAGTTTCTTAATGTTTCTTTCACCACTAGTTGTTAAAGAGAGGAATTAGAGTCGCATACCCAAATATATGGGAGGGGAGAATAACTTTGTCATACAAACATGAATTGTTACCTTAAGATCCACATTGGTAGTCTCATGACTCCCTATTCCACTTGTCCAAAACTGAGCTATGACTAGTTCCAATGTCTGACCACCTACTACCTTAAAGGTGAAGCTTTTGGTAGCAGGGGAAGAAAAAGTTACAACACTCCGCCATTTCAAAGGTCTTTGCAATGGACATATCTGGACATAGAAAGCATGTTAAAAAAAAGTTCCATACTTAACTTTACATAAATCTTAGGCTGTACTGTACATAGTACCTGAACTGTATCCACAAAAAATCTTCTGGGGGTATCAAAACTTGATATGTTCATGGTTGCTTCAACCCAAGATGCACCATGGGGCACTTCTATATATTTCCTTTCTATATGGCCTAATGAAACAAAAAATTAAGACAATAAGCATTGGTTTTGAACTTAAGAATATAAACCGGAATTGGATACGCAATTTGATAAAAAATACTCCCTCCGTCCCTTAATATAACCCCCCTTTTGTTTTCTTTTTTGTCCCTAAATATAACCCCCTTTTCAAATTACAACACACATTAATTATTTTTTTCCATATATACCCTTATTTAATACTACTACTAATTCTAAAATTACAATAAATTGACTTTTCACATTATCTCTTTAAACAACATTGGGAAGAGAGATTAGTAATAATAGAATGAGGGTAATTTTGTAAAATTGTACTATAAAACAGACACATAACTACACCAACAACATTTCTTAAGAAATGTGAAAAAAGCAATAGGTGGCTATATTAAGGGATGGAGGGAGTAGTTAAAACATATAAAAATTTCTAAAAACATTGCATATAGGGTACGAGATAAAGTTCCAAGCAAATGCTTAAATATCAAGGTTGGAATGTATAACATTAAGATTAAGATGTCCATGTAGATGTAAATCCAAATTCCAGCCTTAGTGTGCCACCAGAAGAAAGAAGCATACAGATTAACTTGATTGACTAATGCACACCTGGCTCGTATAACATCTCTGAAAATGAAACTTGTGGAGGTCTGTTAATCACGGCCATGGGCTTGGTTATAGTAATTGGAATTCTGAAAAGAGGACCACGCCATGGTGCTTTGCAGTCAATACCGTAGACCTCGTAATAATGCAGACCATCACATAAATTGGTAGGATCCACTAATATGCTGAAAGTAGAAGAAGAGAACTTGTAAGTTATATTGAAACAAAACTATAGATTAGGATTATCGAACAGCAACATAGTTGAAATAAAAAGAGAGAAAGAAACATAAGTAGTTTCTGATGAAATTGTTAGAAAGACAAGTTTTTGAGGACGGCGGATGTGGAAGATTAGAGATTATAGAAAGACAAGTTCAAGGATAACAAAAAGGTTGAATGATGAATATGCCCTTGAAAGTACAATAGACAATTTTTCACAAAAAACACTATCGAGTTTCTAGACTACAGATGGGAAGTTCATGTCCCCAAATACAAGACTCAAATTATGACAATGTTAATAAAGAATGCATCACAAATAAAATCTATTACGGAATGAACTAATGAGCCACAATTCAATTGCAAATACATAACTATATATGCAACATCCATAACTTAAAAATATTATGGATTTGTACAACTTTGTTATTATTAAAGAGGTGGTGAAATTTAAAAAAGAAACATGATAAGGCCTAAAGATTTATTTAAGTAGCTTAAAAAAAGAACACATTGTCAATCAATCATTACTTGCCGCATCATAAAAAAAGTTGACTTTAGGGTGCGTTTGTTTCAGCTTATAAAAAAATAGATTTTGGGTTAAAAGAATCTAGAGATTTTTTTTTTGAGATTTTTAAAAAAAATGTAAAGCTATTTTTGTTTGTTTACTAACATAAAGATCATTTTTTTTTTTTAAGATTTGAAGCTCTTACACTTGAGTTCCTTGTATTTAGAAAAAAAAAATAGATTTTGAAAAAGCTACTTGGAATAGCTTTTCATTTTGAGGCTAAAAATGATTTTTTAACAGAATGGATTTTTTAAAAATCTGAAACAAACACAAAAATAAAAAAGTTTATTTTTTAGTTAAAAAAAATAAGATTTTTTTTCAAAAAAAATCCCAAACAAATGGGTCTTTAATCTAACCATTTTAAAAGTCACATTCGCCTATAGATGATTTTGGACTAATTATCGATGTAAAAAATATTTAGACCGAGTGCATTCCAATTTTCATATGATTTTTTTATTATAAATTTTATTTTTGTTTTGTAGACAAAAGTATATTCTCTGTAATTTTTAATCTTATATATAAACTATTTAGTACAATTAATCCTTAAATATATATTTTATTTATTGCATTAATTTAAAATAAAATATCTAGGAATATAATTATGGATGCACCATTTATAGATTTTAAGTGTAACTTTATATTAAAAGACTAAATATCATTTTTCAAATTTTACTACTTACTATTTTTTGTTCTATTTAACAGAGGATAAAACAGAAATTTGATTAAAAATATAAAGATAAAACAAGAGAAAAAATAATAAGCTAGTTCAACCAGAGGAGAAACACTATAAAATAAACTCTTTTACCAAAGACCTCTACTTTGGTTAAGCAATCTTATAAACAAGTTATAAATTAGTTGAAAGGAATTGACGAATAGAGTAAGATGATGAAGGAAAATCGACTAACTTGAATGTGCGACCGTTATGAGTGAGCAGTAGATACTCGGGAGCTTTAACAACCGTGCTATCTGAAGAGTGCAACTCAATGCACTCTTCAAATACGACCAAATCTTCAAGTTTGTTGGCGTCTTCATGAAATTTAGGATCAACTTGCACGGTCCACTGTCAATAAGTACTACAAATTATAAAGAAAATAACCAATTCAGAGTACAAAGGGATTACACAAACTTATTGTTAACTGTTGATAAGATTATATAGGCATAGATTTGATAAAGCATATACGTAAGAAGCTTGCATCAAATATCAGTACCTAAGAAGCACAGATGTGATATGAGATGCGAATATGACACAAGATAAACACGGAAATATATCAAATTGTGAAAACTATAGAATATAACACGGTTCTAATAGAAATCACAAAACTAGTATAAAATTTTGATGTCTGTGGGTCGATGGACTAAACTTAGAATTTAGCAAATACTTTTAGGGTCCTTTTGTAGTCACAGTAGAAAGCAAAGTAAATTATATTTTATGTTTCTCAAATCAACAAATTCTTACTTATTCAACCCAAGCACGAGAGTTAGATTCAACCATCAGTCATCAGTTAGTTGTTTCCCCACAATCCAATCTTAAACTGATTTAGAAAGTATGGTTTTCAAGGATCTAGCTCAAAATACGCTTTGATGGTCAACACACACCAACGTTGAGAATGATCTCACCTCAGTAGATTGTTGGCAAGCATTAGCCTCTCTCAGGTAGATGCCCCGTGATGACGGATCTGCCATCAACAGTTATATAAGGGGATATAAAAAAATTCAATTTTGAATGCATGCTATTATATTCTATTGGTTTCATAATTGTACAAGCATGAATAAATGCATATAAAGGCAAAAAATATCAATTTCCCGCCTCTTGTTTCTCAAAAGGAAAAGGCAAAATTTCCAGGAAAGAATGCGAACTTACTTGATTTTCCAGATTGCTTGATGTTTATTTGATACCAAACACATGGAATATTTCGAGACTGCTGTATATATTCGTAACACCTGTTATTGATTATTTGTTTATAGTCAATATTACAATTTACTGCAATTCTTTTAAGATAAAGACAGGGAAAATATCGAACTTGTCAACTTGCATAAGCCCTTGCCCAACGGATAATTTATCCTCCGGTGAATCACCAATTGGAACAGATGTATTCTCCAGGGCCTTCCTCACACTATATGGACTGACGGGAATTCCCTCTTCCTGCGTGCAGATTATACACATCAGGATATTAGGGAAATGTGTACAAAGTACCACGAACTAAATCATATAATCTAAATAAGAATGACATTCTAGAACCTTCATAGCACTTATGAGCAATGCAATTCCCCCGCAGGCTGATGGAGATGACATTGATGTCCCATTCATGAGCATACGCCGTTGAAGAGTCCATGTTGGAACAGGAGCAATAGCACTACCAGGAGCACTTACGCAGATACCAAGATCTCCATCAGTCGTTGGTCCTCGACTAGACCTGACAACGATGCAAACCTAGCATAAGCAAGTGAAATATATATTTAGGGAATCATCCAATTAAAATTTTCCACAGATAAGCAAACATACCATGTGTATTCAAGCCCCTCAGATGGAGGTTCAACAACACAGTGAGCACCAGCCGCCATAGCAGGAGAAACATAAGCGCCGACACCTATGATACTTGAAGACGTACCACCAGGTGCACCAACAGTGCTTAGCGCGGGCCCACTATTACCAGCACTGCTTACAAATATCAGACGGTGCTTGTTTACCACCTAAATATAAACAACCCAAAGCAACTATAGCTTAGAGAATGCAAAATAACACATATATAACTGGATTAGTTAAAACTTAAAATGGAAGTCTCGAAAGATACATCATTCACAAGGTCAACAAAGCGTCCATAGTCTGGCAACAATGTTGGCTCCCCATAACTCATGTTTATAAGATCGCATTTATGCTGTAAAAGAAACAGGAATGTAATGTGTTATTTATGTCAAACATCACAGAATACGAAAATAAAATAACAAATATCAAAGACGAATTCATTCCAATAATTGATATGCAAGATATTCATGCAATGAGGAAAAGTAATCATTTGAAGCACCTCCACAGCAGCTATCAGTGCCCGAGTCAAACCAGTTCCAGTTTCCATTGAACCTAAGCGAGAGTCTCCAATTTTACAAGAGATTAATTGTGCTCCGGGTGCAACTCCATTCAACAAAGGCTCCTAACAATAATACCGTACATTATAATGAATAATGTTTTTCATAGGATTTGCACTATAGGTAAAATCATGTCCTTACCTCTGGGTGGAATGCAGTAGCAATGCCAGCAACATGGGTGCCATGAGGAGAGCTGTCTGTCACAATACTTAAGACATTTCCATCGTCATAGACATTCACTACAAATGCACAAGCATCTAATTTGCTGAAGACGCCATACTTCCTCTCAGTCCTGGAGAATTAGGATTCAAATCATTTTAAATTTGAACACCTGCCAGGAGGATTAGAACTAAAATGGTAACTGTTTCAATAATCCACATTAATAGTTTAAGCTTTAGTATGTCTAGTTCATAGTCTGGTATCAAAATCTATAGAACCAAGTGGTCCATAATTTGATCACTGTCGCATCCAGAGGACTCTTCAGTGAGGGGTGTGTTAGGAATGTAATATAAAAATCATTCTAGTGTCTAACCTAACAGCTTAAGCTTTGAGACTATTGTCTCCAAAACGTAAATACTAGGTAATATGTTGTATGTACATGACATGAAACTTTTAATGTTTCAGAAGAAAGAAATGATTCAAAAATAACACAAGAACTCCAGGCAAGTCCTATTCATCTTTCATTCAGTTTCGGAATAAAAATTATTTCTGAATAAAATTTTAAATCAAAGACAAAATCAGAAATACTTCACATTGTACATCATTCTGCTATATATCTTTACAATCCTGTTCAGCATTTCTTTGAAGTATGAGTGATAAAAGAAAACTAAATTCATAGAAACTCAAAAGGACAACATGTTATTTGATTCAACAGTCGATAAAAGGTTGAAAAGACAAATTAGAGAGGCTTATATGTCTTGACAAAAAGGAGAAAGTTGACTAATTTGTGATATGTATGGAAAATGGGGAATCAAAAGTAGGAAATCTTTTGTCCAAAAATGAGAATCTTCCAATTTCACAAGACTTTTCAGAACGAAAGCAATCGCCTGAGATTAAAATTTAGACCAACACTAACAGTCAAATGTACTCACTACCTATAATTAGTCAAGGGTACAAAGTTAGCAAGCCTCCCACAATCTGAATCATCCTCAAGACTCTGTGTGTCGAGAGCGACCCTCCAAACCTCTCCATCATGCCAGACAACAGCATCTATGGCAGGCCCTTTATCATCATAGCTCTAAAACATAAAACAACATTGCCTTTTAAATAAGAAAAATCAATTGACTAAACACTGAGCAGGATCAGAAAGCAAGTAAACAAGCACAACGCAGTATAGAGGTAATTTGAGTTTCAGCCATGAATGAATTGTGTCAAACTTTATTTCACATAGCAACAGCCATTTTTTAAATATTTATCATTGCTACTAGTCGTGAGCAGAATTAACAGTAGCAGAGCACTTATAATAGAGAACAGTAATGTTGGATTTAGCACACATGCCATTGTTGTAGATTACTGCAATTAAGCAAGCAATTAGTCTGTAAGTTAGCTTCTGATTAGCTCCTAATTAGTCCATTTATTACTTTGTTGACTTGGTTGTATCACAAGTAAGAAGAGATCCTTGTGCAGCACACAAAACAGAATATCAACTAAACTTCATTGCAGCTCCCCTATCCCCTCTATACCCAATTTAGAAGCCTCCAAGAAAACCATAGGTTGACACCCACAACAAAGGCAAAAAAATAGCTACATCCCATATTCACATCACATTAGAAGTTAAAGACACTGTAATGCATCATTCACCACAGCACTTCAACCATTTATCCACAATATTATATTTCAACATGAAAAATATGTTCAATGAAAAAAAAAATGAATATCATTAATTAATGGATATCATAATAAATTAATAGTTTCATGTTTCAATAAGTGGAAAAGGAAGCAATAACATGTCCCGCCCACCTTGGAATGCTTTCCAAGAAGATCAAGTTTATTCTGGAGATCTTCACGAGCCTTTTTGACTTCAACATCCTCCACCTTCTGATGTTGCTAGAAAATGTATCACATTTCATGTTACATGGAAAAGAAGATTTATATATGTAAACAAGAATATTATATCTGCAGAAGCATAAAGTTATTGACAAAATTAGAGAACATATAATCTGCAACTTCGTAGTGTAACTAAATCTATAAAGAAATCAAATAAAATATCTTAATGAGTAGCAAAAAGGAAAAGATAATCACACATCCCAGAATGCTAATTTATGTTCATGGGCACTGTTAAAGTTTTCCTTTCATATTTTTTTGGTGCTCTTAAGGGTATAAGACGGTATTCTTTTCAGCCTTTGCAGAAAGAAACTCACAATTATAGAATGCTGAAATATGATAGAAAAGGTACAACTGTCATCAAAGAAGGGAATAAATTCCCCTTCTTTTTCAAAAACAGTTTACAGTATTTAACTTATGCTTGAAAATAAAAAGGAGAGAAAAAGAGATGGAAAATACTCGGACAATAAAAAAATACAGGTCAAAAGTAATAATACGACAACACATGCAGTAGCTTGCCTTTGTCATATGCAAAAAGTATAAAACTAAAAGTTGAATTTACCTGATCAAAATCACTAAGTTGTTTTACAGTCTTAGCAATTTCCTCCTGGTTTTTCTCATCCCACTTTTTCTTTCTTTCTTTCTGTAGATAAAATTTTAGGAGGAGAAAAGGGAAAATTTGATTGTGTTGGCCATATTAAGTCTAAAGAGCAACTATAGCATTTAAGAAAATTATATTCCTACCTTCAAACGAGAGGTCAATGTTTCTGTAAAAAGCTCGTAAACCAATTTATAACCCACATGCCACTCACCAGAAGGGTTTTTCCATGAAGTGTTGATAGCCAAAGAAGCACCTAAACCAATTTTACATGAATGCTTAAAGAATAGACAATAACTTGGAACAAGCAAAAGAGAAAAGTAACAGAAAACAAAAACGATGAGATGCTATAAAAATCATCCGAGCGGTTGAAGTGGGAAACTCGTGATTTCTTACATCAGTCAGGCAGTGCAAAATTAAGTATTCAAGAGTTTTATCTATCCGACGTGGGACTTGGGTTTTTCCCAATACACCCCTTCACGCCCAGAACTATTTGGGCTTGGTGCGTAGATAGGTAGGTGTCCCTTAAATTCAACAAGCTCTGAGGTGAGGAGTGTCTCCTCTTTATAATCTCTTATCAAGAGTCTTATATATCCGATGTGGGACTTGAGTTTTTCCCAATACACCCCCCTTCACGCCCAGCACTCTTTGGGCTTGGGGTGTCAATAGGTAGGTGGCCCTTGAATTCGACAAGCTCTTATACGATGTTGAAATTGAGGCCTAACACATCCTTACCAAACCGGCTCATAAGGTGAGGAGTGCCCCCTCTTTATAAACTCTTATCAAGAGTCTTGTCTATCCGACGTGGGACTTAGGTTTTTCCTAATAATCCAGTTTACAGGTTCAAGTTTATTTTGGCCATCCTTTTCCCATTCAAAAATTAGAAGTGTGAAATGCTAACAATTGTGACTTCACTCATTAATTCAAGTAGAAATTTAATATTACTAAAGAAGCATGCAGAGAAATGAAGTTTTATTGTTCAAATATGCAGAATGTTAATGACAAGTTGCAACAGCCAAATGGTATGATATATATACAAATTCCTGACCACAATTGATTCCCTATCACTGACCTGATGCCCCATAAATACAACCATCAGCATCAGCTTTCACCACTTTTGATGTATCAACATCTCCACTCCCAGTGCTGAAGATTAAAAAAAATGTATCACATATTTATCGGAAAACCAATAATGCATATTTCAAATGAAAATACAAAGTCCAATTGATTTATTTACCAATCAAGGATATCAAGAATTTTTGGTTTCCCATCTGAGGTAACTTGTAATCCAGCAGCAGCTGGGTCTACACCAGAATCTGAAAAGTGAAAACATGCAGATTAAATACATTTGCCATATGAACTAGTATGGTGTATTGCAATAGCAATTATAGCGTAACACTATACATATCATAATACATGCACAATAGATATTAGTCGACCTGTTTGAAAATAAGCAAATTACATATCCCCAAGCTAGGGACAGAACTCAGTGGTCCAATCAAAATATTACAAGTTCGTCTTTATGAGTTTAGTCAAAAGTTCTTTTGCTTATATATTAGCAGAGTACTAGCAACACATTCTTTATTACTAGCCAAAATTTATGTGGATCCTACTAAATCATGCGAAACCCTCTTTCAAAGTGGTGAGGCTCATGATTTTTAGCCAATAATACATGTGTTGAAAGGTTTTGGCTTCTCTAAAGTGAATTATCAATCAATGATACCATGAAAGGTAACTCATCCAAACCAAATGAATTCAGACTCCCCGCCAAACCAAAAAGATACAAATTCGAACAACAAGCAAAAGAAAGGGTAAATTCAACATTTACAGCCTATTTGAATTGGCTTATTTGAGCTTACTTATTGGCATAACCACTTGTGATACTGTTTGGAAAAGCTTACGAAAACAGCTTATGACATGTGGATAAGCTGTTTTGAACTTATTTCAATAAAAATTTCAGGAAAACAGATAATAGATTATATGAGAACAGTTTGACTTTTTTTGTATCGTTTGTTATTGTTGCAGAAAATGCTTATACGTAAGCTTAATTAATCTGTTTATCCAAACATAGCCTTAAACCAACTGCTACATCCTCCATCCACAAGACTAAAGACAGAATCAAGAGCAAAACGAAAAGAGAAGCAGTTTAAGAAAAAAGGTACCAAAAATAGCGATGAGAACACCGCGTCCATCATAGTGTGGATACGAATGGAGGAAACGATCGACACCAATTTCCGTTTTAGGCATAAGAGAAGCCAGAAAAGTAGACTGATTGAGCTTGAAGTTGCGGAGAGAAGCAGTGGCATTGGTGTTATTGTTCCCGTCTTTGGCGTCGTCGTCAGCAGCAGATTGAGAAGAAGTGAAGGAAGAGGAGCAAAGAAGCATTGGTTTGGAAATGGAGAGAAAGGACCAATTGCATCTTCTGATGAAGTTTGGGTTTATTGTGCGGTGAAGATTGGTGAGAAATGGAGAAGGGAGTGTACGCATGAATGTTAATTGATTATGCATGGTATGAGAAGAAGAAGCGGGATGGAATTGGATAGGTGGATTTGATTCGAGTGGTACTATTTATTGTTTTCTCAACTCAACAACTTTTAATACATCTTAACAAACTTAACAAACTCTTGCTTCCTTTTTTTTATTTAAAAAAAAAAAAACTTAAATGTATGTTTGGTCCCAGCACTTTCATCCAATTTAATAATTCTTTGAAATCCAGAATCAATTTTTGTTTGTGTTTTGTGGTGGTGAATGATCCTGTTTCCTTTGATTATGGTTCACGAAAGATAAAATAATTGAATATCACAACTAAACTAACACGAGAGATGAAAGAAGTACCAACAATAATGTAAACTTCACAAACCCAAACCAAAAATGGCATTGCTGAATATCACAACTAAACTATGTTCTTTCTTTCTTTTCTCATCTTTTTTTTGTTTTTTATTTTAAATATCTAATAAAATAATAAAGAAAAACTAATTATAAAATTTTGTCTTTTAGTGTGTCACGTGGTGTGTGATGATTGGTCCGTGTGATACACCGTTAGTTTTGTTTTTTTTTTAACTGAGACTTAACAGAAGAACTAATACCAAAAGTTTTATAAACTGCAGGGACTAATGTCAAAAAAAAAAGCGTAAGGACCAATGCTAAAATTGGGTAAAAGTGTAAGGACCAAACGCACATTTAAGTTTAAATAATAAATATGTGAACAAACTTACAAGAGTCATATATTTGTTAACACAAAATAAATATTTATGTCTTAAGATTTGCAATGTTGTTAAGATGTATATGTTTGATTAGTTGATTAGTAATTGATGGTTGATATTATTCATTTTATATTTTAAAATAAATTTATCAATTTAAATGAGTTGGGTCTGAAAAATGACAAACTAAAAGCACATTAGTGCTTCCTTGTAAATAATAAGGACATGTCATAATTTTGGACCAAATTAGTCCAATCCCTTTGAGTTTGATTAAACTCATAAAAAATTGACTAAATCAATTATTCGTGTATTATCTAATTTTTAATCTACTTAGCGACTCAAAATAATTTAATATATGTTTTTCATTTGTATATTTGAGAACTCAAATTTGTCATTCTCTTAAAGAAAACTCAAATCACTCCCAATTCTCATGATAATCAAAATCTTACAAGAAAATAATTTACTATATCGACATCTATCACAAACATATATTGAACAAAATAATTAAACTAGGGTATTGTGGTGCTTTTTTGTGTGTAGAGAATTAAAAAAAAAAAAAATGCATTCACATCCTCTCAAAAACTCAAAAAACCTCCATGAGATCAAAGATACACATCACATGTGGACTAGTCCCGCACCAAATACATGTTGAACAAAACCATGGCGTCAACGACGTAATGTTAAAGAATTCATTGCTCATCCAAACAGGTACTGTTTATGGAAGTTGATCGCTTGATTATCATGGCATGGTTTATGGTATGTTTGATTACCATATATAATTTCGTTAAGCATGCAAACTAACTATCGAAGAGAGCTTGTATGGGATGTTAGGACTCCCTTCCAGCTTATAACAGTAATCTTGAGTTTGAATCTATGTTCTGAGATCAGAAATAGGCGTCTCAGTTGATGAACTGAGATAGGTCAGTGCCACACTAAGAATATGTTCTACTATTAATGGAAGATGATGTGCTGCATTCTGATTACCGCGACATAACTTATAAAATCTAATGCCAGAGGTTGCTTTGAATTGCTATTTGCAGTGAGGAACTGGTAAACTGGTTGCTTACAGCTCAACAAAGAAAACCACCAAGAATAATTACTATCTCCTAAGATTATAGAATAACATGTAGTTGATGAAAGCATCTTCAGATACCGGACAAAAGCCGATTGATTTTTATCAAGTAAAAGTGTATATATGAAGTAATATGAATGGCATAACTGAAAAGTATCATTCAAATTACATATTCTGTCTCATTCCTTTATCAAGAATTTTACAATACATCAAAAATGGTGGGACCCCTTCCCGGACCCTGCGTATGCGGGAGCTTTAGTGCACCGGGTTGCCCTTTTTAGCATACTTGTATGGTTTTGAATAAAAAAAA
Source organism: Medicago lupulina (assembly GCA_958299785.1). Lineage (NCBI taxonomy): Eukaryota > Viridiplantae > Streptophyta > Magnoliopsida > Fabales > Fabaceae > Medicago > Medicago lupulina. Next base: position 6,917,358 of record OY283141.1, read on the forward strand.
TATCACCCTCTATCTTTTTACTTCAGGGACCTCAGATAGGAGAACTTGAAAGCTTGTTGGAAAAAATTCCAGTCTGATCTTCCAAATGACCTGAAACATTTCAAACTGAGTCAGATCAATGAACCATAAACTCGCCATGGTATCCAAGAGAACTACAATATTTTTTTAAGGCATTACCTGAGCTTAAGGTATTAAATTATGTAATGCAGGAACAGGTATCAAATTACGACAAGTTGTATCGCATGGATATGGACAGTCTATTGCCTTGCTTCTGTTTCTACTAAAATACCAATCACCGACTGCTTCTGCAATAGTCTGTAAAACGTAGAGTCAATTAACCATGTTGCTGATTAAAAACTCACTATGCTGAAAGTTCAAGCTTTAAATATCACTTCACTCTCCAAGTGTAAGACTCAAATTTTGAACATCAAACGATATAATACTACAACCCTAACATAGTTCAAAAATCTTATACTAATTATCTATTATACCTCAGATTCCTTTTCCAATATCGTAGGTTTGAGTAGTTATCAGAAGTTGGTTACTATGTAGCACAGCATAAATGTTCATGCTAAAATTAGTTAAAGTTTCACATACAATAAACAGGTTTATCGTTATGTCTTGTTGTCAAAGAGATTGGTACCTTGTTTTTTATTCTTGGAGAATCAGCTCCAGACCATGTATCTAGCGATTCACTTTGGCAATGAGCAAAACATGAATTTATAAACATTCCCCCACTGTTTGAATAAAAGTAGAAGGGTTTCAAAGCTGTAATCATGCTGAGCCTAAAACCTGAGTAAAGTGCATTGAATTAAGGAAAGTTAGTTCTATTCACAGTTAAGAGGATGAAATTTGGACATGTGTATGGAGCAAACTACTTAATTCTTTGACAAAAGATACTAACGTGCTTATTAACATTAAAAAAAAAAACTTCTTACAGAAAGAATGAGTGAAAGCTATAACAAAAAATGTGAAATTGATGGCAGAATAATTGAAAGAGAGACCTTGCAATGCATTAATTTCAGTTGGTGTGCATGCTGCTGGGTCCTTCTTGCAGTGGCTCCAGTGCCCGCGGGGATCAGCTAAAGGTGGCACCAATATATTATGGAACTGTTGACATTTTAAGTTTATTAATTACATGATTCACCAACTATGGGTTTAATATAATGTACATCATAGAAAGTTAAGAACAAAATGCATCTCAGTAACTATTACTTGGAATACATCATAGGCAGAGTTCAAGATAAAATATGGTGTGGATATATATTTCAACACATATTGTGGAAAGAAGCACTGCATGAAACACGAAATATGTCAGAATCTTGTACAATCTTCCTGAGCTAATGATGCTGGTTCATGGAAACATACCAGGTCTGGATAAGACATCGCACTGGTGCAGTTTTTATTCAGGTTCTGTACTGCCCCCTGTTACACAAAACTATGTCAAGTAAGCCTGTTTACTGTTGCTCGCATTTCTTTCTCTTATGCAATTTGAAAAATTCAATTTAGGGAATAGCATGTGGCTTCCTTTCTCTATTTCATAGGATATTGAAATGATGAGTAAGAAGCATTAAACAAAATGATGTTAAAAATATCCATTTGAGCACAATGCTTTTCATTTCGTCGAGACCTATTTACACAATACACATCATTGGACTCTATGAAAGTGATATCAATTACAAATGATGCTACTCAGCAACTAATATTGTAATAAGTAGTCCTAATAGAGGCTTCTTTACTTCCTATGCCACAATTAACTGAAGTCTCAAGTTCAAAAATTTCGGAAATTGAAAAGACAGGGGAAAGTGACATTTAGTCATAAGGGTAGACTTCCTTATATCATTTGTGTTATTTCATGATTTTACTGATTATCTTTCTTCTGGCATACAATCTTCACAAAGGCCAATTCCAAGTTTCATAAACCTACTTCTTCAGTTGTTGGTTCGGTTGTTGAAAGTTATTTGGGATCGCTGCACTGCATCTTTGACATCAAATGCAGCAGCTCGCATGGTTTTCAAACTTTATGAAAATATGTTGCCAAATCTTGTGTCAAAATCATTGAGTTTAAGTTAATTTATCGAGAATGCAACTTGCAAGTTGCAACTGGTAAATTTTATCCTCACAATAGTTTGCTTAATGCTTACTATACTTTCAATAATTGTTAACTAATACATGCTATGTACTCCGTCTATTCATCGCTTTCAACTTCGAAAATGAAAACCTCAATTTCTCCTTCAGGAAGCATATAAACTTTTGTAAATGATTAAAATTAACTCAATTTCCAAAACACAAGTATGTATATAAATGGCGTATTTATTGAAGGTTACCTGCAACGTAACTACACTTTTGAAGAAGTACCTCATGGTGTGGTTCAAACTGACATCTCTTCTGCAAAAAAAGAGGGTGCAAAAGGGATTGTTAGTATTTAGATTTTGCTGAAATGACTCAAAATAGAGCGAAAAAAGAGGGTGTAAAAGTCTTTAACATACCCATCAAGGAAAAAACCTGCATCACTCAAGCATTTAACACTAGCATTGGTTGGCAAATAATTGGTGAAGTTGTCACAATGGTGAAAGGTGGCCAAACCTCCTGCTGAGCAGCCTGAAAGCAAAGCCTAAACAACATACAGAGTTTGTATTATAAATTCATTCAAATAGTAAATAATATGATATAGTCAGTTAACCTAAACTTTCATAAAAAGTAACTATATATATATATACCTTGCGTGCCTTTCCTAAACCTTTTGGTAGCAGGTCGGCAATAATGGCTTCCCAAATATTTTGCCCTTTGAAGTAAAGCTTTGTTGTCTGATTTTCATCACACAAACACAATGAGAAACAGATTAGGAAAGTTGAATTTATAACTACTACATAGGCAAGGTGAGCTCTTCCGTGGACCAACTTCATAAGTGGTTCATTGGAGATCAATAATTAAAATTATTAGAAATTTCAACGACAACTTAGAAATAGAACTCATGATATTGTACTAAAAAAGAATCAATGACATTTCTCTCTTTTTTTCTAGAGGGGACATTTCTCATATTTATGTTTAACTCATCTGCTTGATCGATGTCGTTCAATGAAAATTACCTATTTATTTTCCGTTGTTATAATCGATATCAATTAAATCATTATTTCAGTCGTAAAATTAAGGAGGACCATTAACACATCTACTATTATGAAACGACGTTTGTTGTCATTAAATTTTAAAATATTAGTTTACGATGGACCATGAAAGAAGGTGGCTCATATTAGAATTTCTCATCTTGTCCGTGAAGATAATTAACCCAAATATGCTGCTGATTCATTTTAAATGTAATATCACCTTTGTACATAAATTTAAAATATTTGTTGAATAAATTACAAGAATTAAAATATGTTTGTTATATAGAAAAAAAATCGCAGTCATATCAAATTACCCCATTATTAAACACTCTGTTTCCAGTAAATGAAGCTCCATCACAGTATCTCAGTTTCACCCTGTTCCAATTGTAAAAGTCTGGTGCAACAGTCAAAAGCAAATGAAAATAAAATTAATAATAAAACTTACAAAATTTAAAAGATAAAACAGCAAACTAATATTAGGATGTTATATATATGATTAATTCTATAGGCACGAGTCTTCCACCACACACAAACTTATCAATGGTGGAAAAACAAACTAGTACATTACGCAAATGCATAATAATTTGTTAATAATCAAAATAATATTGTACGAGATTTTTAATTTGGTTTTTCTGAATTCTACAGAGTGGGCAAATACGGTTTTTTACATGTCTGAAAGAAACGAAGCACGGGTCACGGATCTAGCACAACTATTTTAGTTCGCATGATGGTCACATTACTCCAAAATAATAGATTACAAATAAGATATGTCTTCTAAGTTTTAGCTGTAAAATAAATAAAGAAATAAAGTATGTCTACCGACATCTGAGCTGGATATAATGATTGGAGAGGTGAAGTGATGTAGAGATGAACAAGTGAAGACAAAAGTAATAAAATAAGGAAAATGTAAACAATTGTTCTTCTAAGAACACATGTGAAGGCACTTATACGAATTTTGCAGTAAAAGTTGCACACAATATTTTTACGTTTGAGTTCTTTAACATTGAATGTTTAGAACACAAGTTATCAAGATTCATAAATAAATAACATATAATGTATGGTAAGAGTCGAAATGAGAACATCAAAAAAAAAATCGAAATGAGAATGCTTGAACATGATTTATAATCTAGGGTAGCCATCATCTTAAAAATTGATATTGTAATACTGAGCTAAGTTCAATTCAAATTTTAATATGATATAAGAGTTTCTTCAAGATCAATTATACCACATGTTATAAGATTTTCACTATCGCATCACTTGGGTTACGCTCCATGTCCCCTCCTAAGCATGAGAGGGTGCTAAGAGTCTCATATTAAAAGGAAAAATGGACATAGATTTATATGTGAGACTAGTCATCACCTTATAAACCAATTTAATAATAATGAGTTAGATACAATATAAAAAATTAAGATGGCATATAGCTTATTCAAAATTTATTGAGTGATCTGCTATTATATTTTTCTATTGGACCGCTCGAGTCACGCTTTGCTCCATGTCCAATACTAAGCTAGAGGGGGTGTTGGTTTTGTAATGTTAAGTTGCATCAACCCATAACATCAAGAAATTTACAGAGTTGAGAATGGTAATATTTGTCAACTCTCACGGTCACATGTCAAATGGACGACGGAAGCACGCAAGATACAAGATTGGAAGTTTTTATGCAGAACAGAGCGTGAGAACAGAAGTGAAAATTGAAAGTTAGGTGAAAAAAACAAAAGGTAGCAATCAAGGGAACAACAGGAGCACGTGAAAGGGAATCTGGAGGAACATGTAGCTTAGTTATTGTGGAGATTCAATGGACAAAGTTGGGCATACATATTTGTCAATGGACCGTTGATTTTAAAATCAAAAGAACAGCTGTGTTACAAGGACCGTTGCTACAGCAAAAGTGTTAAGAAGTAATTGAGCTAAGTTAGTGTCACCCAAATACCTACCAATTAGTAGAAATTAGAAAAGTGCTGCTGCTGCTAGCTAAATAATACTACTAGACATTATTGTGTAACATTGATATCTCATTATGCCAATGGATCATAAAGATGACTTGGTGTTGGTGGTTTAGAGTATTCGGTGGCGTAACTAGAACAATAAAGATTAGGGTGTGCAAATTATTTAAACTTCAATTAATACAAATCATTATGAACATAAAAATAAATAAACAATATATGGGAAATGCTATAATTTAACACAGCCTCTAATTTAAATTTGAAAAAATTAAACATTCTATATATTTATTTTTTGGCATTTTATATCAATAAAATATTTTGTTAAGGAACGTTGAAATTCAAGTGGGTGGAGTTAATTATCATAATTCTCAAATGAAGGATGAAAAGAAAAACAGAGCAAGTGTTGATTTATACCTGGATTAAGGGTAGCATTGCTGCTTAAAATACCCTTGAAGTTCTCATACTTGGTCATGTAATTTGTTGAACCCCTGCGGGTTTGTGCTCTCTCCAAGCATGATTTCAAGTCATTGCACCAACCACCTCCCTGGCAAGTACCATAAATATGGTGTTGATCATTAATAATTTATGAATGCAAAACTAAAAGGGTAATTTCTTTAGTTGAGATTTGGGCTCCACAGAGCTAACTGAATAACTAGCTGCCGTTTCATCCACTTTGTCATTTCAGATATCAATTTCAATGTCTTTGCTTGGATTGGAAGTTATATAGTATGAAACTTATTCTCCGACATACCTATATATAGTTCAACAATAACAGTGCTTTCTATCTTCGTTTCACGTTATCGAAACACATAGTTAATTATGAAGAATAAACATTCAATTTAATTCATAAACTATTATTATCTCACCATTTTGATCCCTATACTTTTAAATTCAATTAAAAAGGTTCTTAAACTAAATATATCAATTTAGTCCCTCAGTTGATGGTCTAAGGACCACATTGATTGAGGAAATTATAGTTTAGAAACCAATGTATTTCTATTATAGTTTTTTTTTTTTTTTTGCTTTCACACTAGTTTGCGACTCATCAATTGTGGACGACTAATTCAGCTCGTGCGTAGAGGCATGCGCACTGGCCAAGCGTTGTTCTCTTTGGCAATCAAACCCAATATTCTCCAGGTACGTCCTTGAAATGAACTCCTTACCACTGGAGCCCAAACAACTTCGTTATTTCTATTATAGTTTAGAAACCAATGTATTTCTCTTAGTTTAGAAATCTACTAATTGACACATTGATGTACTTATTACTTAATAATAAATAAATTAAAAATTAGATACAAAATAAATAATAAAAAAAATTTTATAGTGTCGGGGTTCAAACCCAAAATCTTACATATATTATATGTTATTTTTACCGACGAGCTAAGCTCACGGGGACATTCTCACACTTCACCTAAAAAAACATTCCATATACAACAAAGATACATAGTGGGTCTTTAGTTTTCAACACTCATTCAATATTTTGCCTTTTTTTTCATTTTATATCATATCATCAATTTATCATTACTCTTTCTATTTCTTTCTGTTCACCAAAAAGAGGTTTGAATTTTTATAAAAACATATTTTTCTTAAGCATTTTTTTTTTTGGACAAAAGTTTCCGGTTTCAAACATCAACCCACACATGTGGAACGTGGACGTACTGCAGTAATAAAACCAACGACATGACAACATGTGGGATTTTGAACGATCTAACTTCATACGCGACATGTTCTAAAAAGAACAACATGTGCACTTAATTTTATTTTTTTAAATAGAAAAGGTTATATACCAATTGTTGCTGGTTTTGATTTATCTTTGCTTTTATGAAATATAATTGTGTGTTGATTTTATTTTTGGCGAGAACGTACTGATTAATCCTATGACAGCTAAAAACACTATGCAGATAAAAACAAATTTTGTCAAAATTTTATATCATAAATATCAATTACTATAGAGTTCCTTTCAAAAAAAAAATTACTATAGAGTTAATTTTTTTAAAACATATGATTTAACCCCCTTAAAAAACATAAGATTTAATCTTGACAGTAATTTATAAAAACTGTAATAAATAAATTGCTGATAAATTATTGTTTGATTTAATCGACAATAATGTACGGTAACTATTAATTATTTTACAAAAGTTTAATAATTTGTTTAATAAATCAAAAATATATCAAATGTTTTGAATGTCTAAATCCATTAATTTTGACATATAATTAATAATATTATGAAAATGTTTACCATTTTTTTACCAAATAGTTAATAATATTATGAAATTTTACCTTTTTTACCAGATAATTAATAATATTATGAAATTGTTTACCTTTTTTACCAAATAATTACTAATATTATTATAATTCTTTTAAGGAATATATATATAATTATTTCATTTCCTTAAACAATGCTTTTAGTCTAAAAAAATCAATTCCCTTTAGAATCCTTTTTGAAACCGTTGAAGTTAGTTCTCTTTGAAACGTATCAAATTTAGATAATATTATGAAAATTCTTTTAAGAAATATATCTAATTGTTTCATTTCCTTAAACAATGATATTAGTCTAAAGAAACAAATTCCCTTTAAAATCTCTTAACAATTCTTTTTATATTTAGTTAGTAAAAAAACATTTTTTTTCTATATTTATAGGTTCTCTCCATCAAAGTTAATTCCATTTGAAACATGTCAAATTTAAATGATTGTATTTTCTTATTAAACTTTAAACATTTGTTGCGAGAGTCTAATATTTTTTCATTAGATCCAACCTCTATTGTTGGATTAAAATTTAAAACAACAGTTAAATATAAACAAAATTTCATGTCAAGGACAATGCCACAATTAAAAATGAACAGTGAATATAGTGAAGGACGGCGTTGGTAGAAAAAGCTTGTAACGTAAAGCAGTGCGCGCGCAAAAGTCTAGGCGGAGACGACAGGAAAACACACTCTATCGTATAGCATTTCGAAACCAACCAATCAATCATCACACTTTAACCCCACAACCCAAAAATACACCACCACCACTTTTTCAAACGCTACAAAACAACCCTGACACTTCGTAACTTTTTCACTCACCATTTTGTACACTTTCGCTTTTTTTTTTACATCATATTACTCTCTTTTATCTTAAGTAAAAGACAATATTTGGTCACAAAAGTTTATTCAAAAAGTTCAAATTTTGGAATAAATATAAATACATTTATTTTTATTGACTGAACTTTCTTTTATACTTAGTAATCGATCTTATATTGTTGACTGAACTTTTTTTTATATTTAAATCAAACTTAGTAATCGATCTTATAACTTTATGCAAATAATAAAAATAAACTCTTATACATAAGCTAAGCCAGTTATTCATATGAAAGTTTAATGCAATTTCAATTAACATTTTTTGTCATGAAAAGCAACGAGGAGATTGTAGATTCAAACGAGTAATCCAGAAAAAAATGGTTCGACGTAACAATTTCGACAATATCCTTCAAAGACATTAATAAATCATTTCAAATCATATAGTTGTCATGTCATTTAAAATAACTTGAACAGAACAATGAGAAAAATATGGATATACCTCAAATTGCAGAAGCCAATTGTCTTCACCAGCTCCAAATCCTCTGTCCAAATGATACGCCGGTAAACTTCCATCCAAACAAACTACAAATTCAAACATTCCAAATTTCAATAAATAATAATAATAGCCAATAAGAAATAACAAAATCATAGAAAATAAACAAATAAATGAATGAAAATTAATTAAACTTACAAGCACCGGTTTCACGTGCGTTGTTAACGAGCGTCATGTTCACATAAAGCTTCTTCTGTTCTTGTGAGTGAACACGCCATGACTCCACCGTGATTAGATACAATAATGCGAAAGCCACGGCAAAGTTCGTCGTAACAGAAAACGATTTATGAATCATAGTTTTTCCACTTGTTTCCAATTCTCTCAATACAAAAGAGAATCAAGATGAAAGTGAGATCTAAATATAACTGTTGTATCACTACTACTCTGTTGTTGTAGTATTGCTATTTGTCTTATAGGATGTAAAAGAATATTGAAGAAATGGTAAATCACAATAGATTTGGAAAGAAACGTAAACGGAAATGGAAATCCACGTAATTGAGATCGAGGCTTCATTGATTTGGCTATACTTAAGGGAAAAAGATGAATTTAGTTGAAAAAGGAAATATCGACGTAGCCATAATAATAAATTAATTACTAAATACAATTAGTGATGACAAAAATGGAGAATTAGTAAAACGCACGCTCAATCTAAGGTAAAAGGTTGATAGAAATATGGAAAAGTGAAAAGAGAAAGAGAAGCGTGAAAGGAATGAAATGTGAGAATATGTGTTTGTAGAAGCTTTTATATTAAGGAGTGTAGTGCGCGGTGTCGTATTGAGAAGGAAGTGTATTATTATTGGAAGAAGAAAAAATGGATGAGAAAGGAATTTTGAGAAGGAAGGGAGTGTGTGTGGACCCACCAAACAGAATATGGATCAAGATGACAACCATAACCAAACCATGTTGCAATGGTGGGGTTTGCTTTTTTACTAACTTTGGGTTCAAGTTATGGCTAACTAATGTCTTTTATGTTTTGTTATGGTAGTTAGTAACCACTATCCAAAAAACAAATTTTTTTTTTGTCAATTTCACCAAAGCATTTTTATAAAAATTGCTTTAAAAACAAAATATTTCAATAGAATTGTGTGTAGGTTTTATTTCACTTTTGAATCGGTTAGAACCGGTTTTAAAAGTGCAAAATTGATTTGAATTTTATATAGGAGAAATGGTATGAACATTTTATTTTTAACATTCACTTTTTTACATGGTGAGACTCATGTGGGTCTTGTTTTAAAAGTGAATTATTCTTAAAGTGTCAATAAGAGAGTGAATGTTACTCATGTTAAAGAGCGTATTAAAAAGATAGTGTTTATATCACTTCTATTTTATATAGAAAAGTGATATAAATACTTTCTTTTAAATACTTACTCTTTTAGGTTAAACTCACGTGAATCTCACAAAAAATGGTGAGATCCATGTGACTTTCATCCAATAAAAAAAATGAATGATAGTAAGAAATTATTCATAACATTTTTCTTTTTCTCATTCATATATACCATTAGTGCAAATATTTGTTTACAGGGAAATATACTTTTTTGTGAGATACCCGTGAATTTAACCAAATAAGAAAAATGTGTTAGTAACAAAGTGATAATAATATTTCTCTTTTTCTCTTTCATTTATACAATTAGTGCAAATATTTGTTTAAAGGAAAATATGTTAAATTATTTTATGACATCCCCGTGAGTTTAACCCAATAAGAAAAATATGTTAGGAAAAAATTGTTCATAACATTTCTCTTTTTCTCGTTCATTTATACCATTAGTGCAAATATTTGTTTATAGAAAAATATGTTAAACTTTTTTGTGAGATCCCCGCGAGTTTAACCCAATAAAAAAATATGTTGGTAAGAAAATGTTCATAACATTTCTCTTTTTCTCTTTCATTTATACCATTAGTGCAAATATTTGTTTATCAGAAATTACTAAACTTATTTAAAAAAAAATAAAAATGCTAAACTTCTTAAAAGAGAAAATGTCTCGATAACATTACAAAGTTTAGTTATCATCTATTTATTTATTTTTGACAGAAGTTATCATCTATTTAACAACTACATGTCGTGTTTTATGTTAAAATTGAAGTGGTTGGCTTTAACATATTAGGCATTTCATGATGTTTTCGCAAACAAACAGTTAACTCTATAGTATTTATGAATTAATGGTAGGTGTTAAATCATTAAAAATAGATATTTTGATCATAACTATTTATAAAGCTACTTAAATAATCTTGTAAATTGTTGATTGTGTAAAACCATTAATATCCTTTATATAAATTTTATTTTTGGTTAAATTACATCTTGAGTCCTTTAAGTTTGAGGTTTGTAACTGTACTTGTAAAAAAAGTACGAGTAAAGAATATTGGGGTTGTATTGTATTCTAGGGTTTAGAATGATTATTGGATGATTTGAGAATGCTCTCAAGAGAGGTATTTATAGCCTGCTATGGGCTTGGGTTTCGGTTACTTAACCTCCAAGTAATAGGGGTACTTGTGGTATTTAGGCGGTTTCTAGATAATTCTAGAAGCTGAATGAGGCGGCGCCCTAGAGGGGGCGCGCCTAGGCCTTGGTGCCCTTCTGGAGGGCGCCCAAGTCCTTTTGGAGGGCGTTTGAGCCCTTATGGAGGGCTTTTTAGCCTTTAAGAATATTATGACGGTCCAGTAACATATTGGTCTTTTAAGTTATTTTGGTTACACGTGAGTCCTTTAAGTTTGAGGTTTGTAACAAATTAGACATTTAAGTTGTTTTGGTCACACATAAGTCATTTAAGTTTGTAAACGTTTTCGATTTAGTTCTGCCACATTATCATTTTTGTGACTAAATTGAAAATGTTTACAAACTCTATTACAAACTTATGTATGACCAAAATAACTTAAAGGATCGTTCTATTACAAACTTCAAACTTAAAACCTCTAATGCGGGGTGTAATTTAGTCTTTATTTTAATAATAATATTTTTCTCTTTGGTTCACTTTTAGCAACAAACAATTTTACTAAGCTGGTGTATTTGTTTTCTCATTGAGCACAACACACGCCAATAGTGAAGCAATAATTGAAGTTTCTGCAAAAATTGTGGTGAAAATTGGGGAAAAAACGTAGAATAAATTAATTCATTTAAAATTAATTTCGATCATCGTACATCAGTAAATTCATTTATTCTTTTTTTGTGGTGGTCGGAGTTCGAACCTTAGACCTTGCATATATTATGCAGTGTCCTTACCAACTGAGTTAAGTTTACGTGGACAGTAGTCAATTCATGTTTTGGAACATGGCATAAGTTATGAATCTATGTATCTATTCCCTCCGTTTCAAAATACATGTCCATTTTAGAGAAATTGTAATAACCAATAAATCAAATAAATTTTGTTATTTTTGATGAAATTATGTGTGTGTTTTCTATAATACCGTTAACCATTTATTATTTCATTCTATTTTCTCTCTCTCTAAAATAAATATGTAAGGGTATTATTGACAATACAGTAATTAATGTTGCATTGAATCTTGAAAGTGACAAGTATTGTGAAACAAAATTATTCTCAAAAGTAGACATGTATTTTGAAACGGAGGGAGTATATATGAGGTGGGGATTTTTGGAAGAGACTTCAGTGACTTTAGGTTGGATGACTTTGGTGACTTTAGTATAATTTAGATGAAAGAGAGTGATGATCGAATGATTAAAATAATATATTTTGATGAGAGAGAATTATTGGTTAAGAGAGATAGAGACAAAGGCACCCAAATGCACCGAAGTGTTACCCGGGATTTTTGGGTCATTAGTCGCTTTCTTTAACAAGACTAGTACAGCTGCGAGGTCTTTTTGTTGCGATGGTGGTGGAAATAGAAAGAAAGCAAGAGGTGTAGACTTTGCAGCCTGAAGAACCTAATCGTGGTAGGTCCTTTTTGTTTGCCAACTTGTGTTCACCGTAATTTATTCTGTAAATTGTTCGGTAGAGTTAGGAATTAGGAGCAGCCATCAATAAAATGATATTTTTATTGGAAACAAATTGTATGTGATAAGTCTTGACCCAAAAAAAATTGTACTGTATGTGATAACATTTTTTTTTGCCTGAAAGTAATTACAATTTGACCGGTGTTACTATTAGTGTTATTTTGTGTATGAAGAAGGAATCCTCAATCTCTAGACTCTAGGGGATGGTATGTAGGCATGGCAATGGGGCGGAGCGGGGACGGTTTTTACCTACCCCACCCCCAAACCCAATTCCCTGATAAAGTCCCGATCTCCGCCCCGTACCCCGACGGGGATGAATAATTGAACCCAAACCCCATCCCAAATGGGTTCGGGTATCCCCGCCCCGCCCCCATACCCGCAGTGGATTCAGATTTTTAATAAACATAATCCCTTGACCCAAACTAGAACATATATCATGAACCCAAAATTCATCCGAACATACAATAAAATTATTTCAAATAAAGTAATGCAGCAACCATACAACTCGTAATCCAAATTATCAAATATACAACTCGTATATTATGTAATTTAATATAATCGGGGCAGGTTCGGGGACGGGTTCGGGGTGGGTACATGTTTCCCCATTACCCGCCCCACCCCCATCCTTTAAAGTCGGGGAAAACCCAAACCCAAACCCAAACTCAGTCAAAGCGGATTTTCCCCGTCAAAATCGGGGCGGGTTCGGGTGGGTACCCGCGGGTACGGGTTCTGTTGCCATGCCTAATGGTATGGTAGGGTGGGCGAGTGAGAGTTTAACAGTGTTTTTTCACTTGTGTTTTTTTTTCTTTCTATGACGCAGCTTGTTCTAAATAAAAATAGAAAAATTATGTTTGTACAACTATTTTAAGATAATTTTTAGAAAAATATCTAATTTATATTTTTATTGTGTTTTTAATCTCTCTAATGTTTTTTATCAACAAAAAGAAAGAAAATTAAGGTTGTTTTACAACTCATTAGTGAGGAAAATAGAGGGGTTTTGGAAATGGCAAGCAATGAAAGTAGTAGTATGAATGTAGTGACAATGTGCATGACTTCCACATACAGCCAAAATAATGTGATGTTCAATCACCATCGGTCAGTACTATTTTATACACATAGTATGAAGCCGCAAACAAAACTATTTTTGTCGGGCTAAACATTATGTAATACCTTTGGATAATAGCTCGAACAGTTATCTTTCGTTGTATCATACCATAAAACTGTATATGGTTTGATTATTACTTTTGTAAATCTTGTGATTTTGTAGTACTTATATGGCCCTTAAAGTCCCTTAAGTCATTGCAATTGTTAGGGCATAAAAAATCGGTTTTGGTTCAACTTTTTTAATAGTAAGAGAAAATACTTGCTTGATCGTAAGTATTTTGTAATTTGGACTCTCGCACACAACGACGGATCCGTATATTTTAAATAGTAGGTGTACCATCTATATAAACTAGTAAGTGTGTCTGTTGTGTTTTGTAATCTCTGCGTACTTGAATTTTATTTTTATTTGAATGAATAAGCTATCAATTTAGTTTATAAATTACTGTTTGTTTTTCAATTTAGTCCATGAACTACGTAAATATAAGGGCAAATTGCACTTACCTCCCTCGAGGTTTATTAAAATGTCACTCACATCCCCTCTGTTTTATAATCAGACACAAACCTCCCCTACTTAATTTTAAATGTGAGAAAAACCTCCTTTGTGGATTAACACCGTTAGGTTCCGTTGAAACATAAATTGTTTGATCCTAAATCACGACCTCCTCCTTTTTTGAAATAATTAGTGTTGATTGTTTCCTTTATTCCACACTCTAAATTCTCTTTTATTTCTACTTTTTGTGTTTATGTATTTCAATTTAAAATTGATTGTGTTTCTGTATTTCAATTTAAAATCGATTGTCAATATGGAATTGGTATCTGTAAGAATGTTGAGATGCACTTTAAACCAATTAGTTTGCTATCTTGACGCAAGCACATGGCAGAAGAGCAATTGGCAGTGCAAAAAAAAATGGCAGCACCAATCTTAATGCTAACAAAAAAAACAATAGAATTATGAAGGTTCCCTAAAGTAATCAAGGAAATTCCGAGTAACAAGAAAAAAACTTGTTAACACAGTATACAAAAGTAAAAATATTGATCAACAGGAAAAGAAACTTGACAAAGAAAGTGACCCAGGAAATTCATAAATTAAAGTATGTCTCTCAAGGAATTCTGTGGAAAAAATGCAAAAAGCTAGGGCACAACTCAAAGAACTCAAGAGTCAAAAATGGATAAATGTGTTTTCTCACTAACAGTGTTTTAACGGTGTTAACTTGAAGGGAGGTAGGTGTTAATTTATAAAATAGAGGGGGTGTTTGTGTTGTTTAGTTAAACCTCGAGGGAGGTCAATGTAATTTTCCCTAAATATAATAGTAGTCTTTAATTTATATGAAATTCGTCAATTTAGTAGTATATAAAAATTCACCAATTTAGTCATAAACATCTCAATAACAGAGATTAAATTGACGAATCTTAAATATTTTAGAGACAATGTATTATACTTGCGTAATTTAGAGACTAAATTTGAAAAATGGTGATAATTTAGAAACTAAGATGATTTGTTCTTAATTTGAATAGGACCTTTTTTATATTGGGAAACAAACTTTTAGAATTTTACTTATGTGATTGGCTGAGTTATACAAAAATATGAAAACTTTGTGTTGGCACATTCCTTCGCACCAAAAAAAAAAAAAAAAAAATATATATATATATATATATATATATATATATATATATATATATATATATATATATATTTGTGTGTTTTAATTTGTATATTGTTTATTCTTAAATCAATTTCTAGCCCCTTGTCTCATTTGCGTAAAAAAAAAAAAAAAGAACTCATCTAATACAACATATATCTTAGCTCGTTCTCCTCCTCGTTTTTTTTTTTGATACAATTCTTCTCCTCATTCTAATAAGGGAGGAGGTAAGGAATGAGGCGGGGAAAAAAATTAATACAAACTGAATTTGTTTATAAAGTAGGGTATTACTAACGAATGTTTTTAGACACTCTTTAAAGATTTAAGATTAAGAATTATTTTTTAAAAAAGTTAAAGAGTTTAATTTTCAATATCTTAAATACATAATTTTTCATAAAAATTGATTATTTAACGTGTTTAAAGAGTGTTTTAAGACACTCGTTAGCAGTTAGCATTTCTGGTAAAGAATTAGTGTTGCTAGTTTTGGAGTTAGATAACTTATGTTTTATAAAGAATCGATTTGTTTTTCAACAAATATCCACGCCTGATATCAAGGTTTATCACTGTGCTATTAATGTCGTGAACAACATTGTTCCAACAATATTCTGACCAGGACACTTTAAGAGCATGAAAGTAGTTAAAATAATGTGGCTAGATGGATTATATCGAACTATATATGGAGCATTAACCCTTAACATGGATTAAACAATTGCTTAATGGCAGCTTGACTTCTTGTGGAGGAGTGCTTGGAGATGAAAAGGTAATTATATTTGTGCAGATGCAACAGAACTAAGTTTGTGTTGTTTTAAGTCGTTGAGTTAGGTATGACAATGGGGTGGGATGGAGACGGGTAGTGGCGGATCCAGGACCTTGAATTAGGGGTGTAAATATTTTACTTCAATTATAAATAAAATTTTGTAAAATATATAGATAAACATCTCACAAAATATAGTTTATGTGACCTTGATAATTGAAAGTGTCATTTATTTTGGGATTTTTTTTTTAACAAAGAAGTCAATTAAGTAAAAAAATTGTGATTATTTTGTAACATATATTATATATGTGTTAGTTATGTATACAACCCCAAACCTTTTGTAAAACAAAAAAACCAACCTATTGGCAAATCCTTCAAATATTAAATTCATAATATAGATTCAATTAGTTTGGTCCTATTTTTGTATGCGTTTATGGGAAAATCTTGTAATAATAAGTGCCTAAAAAAAGTAAGAAAGTTGGAAAGAAATATAAAAGGTTTGGAGGTGTTTAAAGTTATTTAATTGTAGTAAATTGATCTGTAAGTTTTTTTTTCCTCTTAAATCCTTTATGTTAATTAATTATAATAAATTTGTCCTTTTAAGTTTTTTTTCATACCAATTAGGTCCTTTAAGTTATTTAACCATA
Source organism: Medicago lupulina (assembly GCA_958299785.1). NCBI lineage: Eukaryota > Viridiplantae > Streptophyta > Magnoliopsida > Fabales > Fabaceae > Medicago > Medicago lupulina. The sequence goes on from OY283141.1 coordinate 6,934,105, forward strand.
ATAATTTGCTGATTTCAGTTCTTAAAAATGTAAGTTAGTTAGAACCTAAAAGTTACAATTAAATAACTTAAAAGACCTAAGGGTTACGAAAAATACTTAAATGATTAACTTGTCACAATTAAACAATTTAAAGGACGTAATTGATAAAAAAAATTAAAGGACCAGTATATTATAATTATAGAACTAATTTAGCCAAAATAAAAACTAACAAGTAGTAACAAGGGAAAACCATGAGTGAGTGGTGCAAAATTGTTGGTCAAATCAACCGTGAAAAGTATAATGATTTGACATTGATCAGCCTTGCTATTGCATAAAAAACAGAAAGCACAAAAATGCAATTGCCCATTGTGTCTTGCATCAAGAGAGCGGTGCAAAATCATTTTTCCAGGGTTAAATAGCATGGCAGGTATAATTATTAAAAGTTGAGGGTGTGCAAGTGCATACCCTGGTGCAAGGGTGGCTTCGCCCCCGGAGACAGGAACATTCCCCGTCCTCATACCCGATTCTCATATACCTACCCGTTATTCTACTTACCCGTTACCCTACTCATACTCAACGGGTATCCCCGCTCTATCCCTGTTCCCTCATTCAATATTTTTTTTAAAATAAAAATAGAAGTTTTTTTGCAACCCCTAGAGAAATGTGTAATGCATTATCCAACAATATGCTCACTTTAACATTTGTTAGACTGATTGATTTAGTTGGTCTTTTAAATATCGACGATAGTTTTTATAACACGACAATTATCAAACAAATAACATCGCGTATCAACATAAAAATAATTTTTTGCATTTGGGACGAGTTTGGGTATGGGTTCGGGGTGGGTACCTATATACCCGTTACCCGTCCCATACGCGTGTTTTGAAATCGGGAAAAACCCAAATCCAGCCAAAACGAGGAAAACCCGTCTAATTGGGTTTGGTTCGGGCGGGTAGCCACGGGTATGAGTTTTGTTGCCATGCCTACTTGGAGTTAAACTTTCGAGTGTGTTTGGATGGAAAAATGTTTTGACGTAATGCTATGATCAGAGAGAATTTAAATATTTTGTAGTGAATTCTATTGTTTGGATAATAATTTAAAGAATTTTCAAAATAATGTAAATTTACAAAGTATTTTGTTTAAGTTAAATTTATAAAATTTCAAATGACACCTATAAACTAAGAATTTTAAATTTTCTTTATTGTTATAATTTTCCAAATTTTGCATTTTGGTCCTTAGATTTTCCAAATGTTGCATTTTGGTCCTTAGATTTTCCAAATGTTGCAAATTGACCCCAATATATTTCCAAAAAATTGCAAAGTGACCCCTCAATTTTTTCAAAAATTATAATTTGGCTCCTCTAAATTTTTGAAATTTGCAAATTGACCCCTAATTTCAATTTCCAATTTTGGCAAAAAAACAAAAATTAGAAAAATTACCCAAAAATGATGATAATGAAATTTTGTACTACTCCATCCAAATAAAAGTATTGAGAAATGGAAGAGAATGTTTTTGCAAAAACATTTTAAAACAGAAGTATGATAGTGAAAATTGCCTATAATTCTAATTCCTTAAATTTTATCAATTAACTCATCCAAACACACTCTTAGAGAATTATCAATTATTTGGAATCAACGTGGAGTAGAGGATTAAAAAAATTCATGTCATTATTGAATCTTTAAATGCAATAACTCTTCTAAAATTTGGTTTCATTTCTACTCATTCGTACCATACGTTGGCAAAAATATTCATCAAATTCGTAATAACACCGGTAAGTAGTGGTGGAGCTACAACCACCATTATGTAGGCACGTGTCTGCACTAAAATTCCATTTTAGCAACAATGATGTATAATATGCCATCTAAATAAAAAAAATACTACTTTAATTCCTTAATATCTCATTTATTGATAAATTGATCAGTTACTCATATCTATATTTTTTCATCTTACAATGAATTATTCATTTGTAATAAAATTTTGTTTTAAGTCGAATGATCATTAAAATTTTTAATGCAATCTTAACTACTCTCTTTGTCATAAAATGGCAGGCTTAGTTGAATGTTTTGCATATTTTTATTTTAAAGATTGAATGTTTTACATATGTCAATTTACAATTTTGACTTTTAATTGTCTGTTAGAGGAAAAATTTAAAAATAAATATTTTAAAAATATTCATAGAGACAAATTCAACAACGTCTTAGATGTTATCGGTTGTTCTTACATATCAATAGAAAAACAAAGTCAACAACATATGTATTAAACACACTCAATCATTTTGGAACATAGGGAATATTTTTTTTTACTGTTCACTAATACTTATATTATTCTCGAGTCAATAACTTCCGCTCTCTATTTATGACTATGTAAATATATCAATACTTGATTAAGAGTAAGTTTGTAAAAGTATTATTATTTCTCTTTCATTTATATATTAGTGTAAAGTGTTTATTTTACTTCAAGCTTATAAAATCTCAAATATGTATTTTTTTTTTTTAGCAAAGTAGCGTTTTTCATATATGAATATTGCCCCCACAACCTAAAATATTTGGCTTCGCCATTGCCGATGAGATTGCGTAGTATCATATTTTCAAAGAGGCTCAGGTTGCAAATAGTCTTGCAACCCGGTTTGACATTAGAGAATGGTGTTAAATTTTTCAATTTTCTCCTTTTAATTCAAAAATGCTTTATTGGTGCATTTTTCTGATAGTCGAGCTCCATGCTATTCATCACGAACTATTATTGGCCAAGGAGCTGAATTACCATGATATAACTTGTTTCACACATTCTTTTCATTGTGTTGACCTTCTCGAACTTCCAACTCCACGATTTTACAAATACGTTGTTATTTTGATTCAGAACATAAAAAACCTTGTACATCAAGATTGACATGTTCGCATTGCTCACACTCTTTAGAAGACAAATAGTTAAGTATACTTTCTAGTTAAACTACAAGTTTCTTCTAGCATTGATCTCTTAGTCCACCACTCCTTTTCCACCGACATCACAAACCTTCTCTCCGCCGACCCTATGTATACCTGGTTCCTTAGAGCTTAGCTCCCTAACAAAAAAAAAAAATTCTAATTACTTTTTCTTAAAGATTTTTAGTTTTTTCTTTAAAAAAAACCCTTTTATTAATTTTTTTTGTTCACCGAATTTGGCCCCTTCAAACTAATAAAGAACTACCCCTTCATGATATAGAAACGTAATCCAAAAAGGGGGAATTTTGGAAAGGAAGTAAAGTAGAGGGGTGCAATAGAAAATAGGGATAGAGTGAGATTCACTTCACTCTCACGAAAAAGGGCAGTGGCAGTATCCTCGTTTCAGCAAAGGGTTCTCTCAAACCTCTTTCAACAGTCCAAGGTTAGTCTTTCTCCAAAACCCTAATTTCCCAATCTCAGATCACGCCTTTAATCTTCCTCTTCAATTTTGATCGCTTCTTGGAAAATCGATCTGTTTAATCGTGAGAAAGCAAATAAAGGGTTGATTAGGGTTTTTAGGTATGTTATCAGGTTTAATTGCCAGGTAGAAAGAAAACATTGATCATCAATTTAGGTTACAAGAAACTATAATTTCAATTTTTTCTGTTGGTTTCGTTTGCTTTAGATAGTTCAAGATTCAAAGAATGTTAAATTTGGTTGTAGTAATGCAAAATTGAATAAGGGGGTTCTGAAAGGGGTGATTTTTATTTATTTATTTATTTTCAATAAAATGCGTGCATGTGTTTATAATCTTCATTTTCTATATGCAGGTTGCATGGCTTTAACTGTTTAGGTTTTTGCATTCCAAAAGAGAAAAAAAAAACAAAAAACTGTGCAGCTTTGGTTGCAAAGTTATAGGTATTTGGTTGTGTTTCTATGAATGTAAGTTGGAATTAAAGATAATTGTAGATGGAATCCCTTTGGAAACTTGTGTATTTGCTAGAGCCTGCGCCGGTTACGCTTATCGCCACAGCCGTAGCTGTGACATTTGGAGCTGCTTTTCGAGCTCTAAATTATGGGAAAGAAATGGAGCGTAATCATCACATGTCAGAAGCATCCATTACATTGGATAGATCTCAAGCACTGATGATACCGGTTATGAGCTCTTTTAGCTTGGTTCTGATGTTCTACTTGTTCTCATCGGTCTCACAGTTTCTCACGGCATTTACTGCCATTGCTGCTGGGTCGTCCCTTTTCTTCGTCCTGTCTCCTTATGCTGCCTATTTGAAGTCACAGTTTGGTTTGGCTGATCCTTATGTTTCACGTTGTTGTTCAAAATCTTTTACACGAATCCAAGCAATGCTATTGTTTACATGCACTTTTACAGTGGTTGCTTGGCTTGTTTCTGGTCATTGGATACTGAACAATCTGTTAGGCATATCTATATGCATTGCATTTGTAAGCCATGTGCGTCTTCCAAACATCAAGATCTGTGCAATGCTCCTCCTGTGTCTGTTTGTATATGACATTTTCTGGGTTTTCTACTCTGAAAGATTTTTCGGGGCAAATGTCATGGTATCAGTGGCAACACAGCAAGCATCAAATCCTATGCACACAGTTGCTAATAGTTTAAGTCTTCCTGGGTTGCAACTAATAACAAAGAAATTGGAGTTACCTGTAAAGATTGTCTTTCCACGAAATTTGTTGGGCGGTGTTGTTCCAGGACAGAGTGCATCAGACTTCATGATGCTTGGTTTAGGAGACATGGTATCACATTCTTACCCTCTTAGAATTATTACTCTATGAGTTTGTGCGTTAACTGTTTCTAAAGTATAGACTGTCCTTTTATTGCTTACTTCACATGAAGGATGATGTTTCTTTGCATTTACTGATATGCACCTTTCTTGTTTTCTTGCTAAACCATGTTTTGTGGCGTATTATGTGGGTTGTGTGGATTTTCACTCATTATGATTTATGAATACCTTCATGGTGAAATATTCTGCCATACATCATGCAAGAGCAGTGATAAAAGAACATGAAAAAAAGAAGAGATTGTCATTGTTCACTGTACTGAAGTTTTTACTGTAACCTCCTCCCCCTCTCCTTTCTCCAACTTCTCTTGCATCAAGTAGGTTGAATTGGGCATATTCTGCCAATTTTGTCTAATTTGAGTGAAATTTTTATTGAGTTATGCAATATTTACATAGGGGGAATATTCTGATCAAAGCTTTCTCTGTTCTTCAGTGTATCACATGTGTTTGTTTGCATACACACTGTCAAATACTGTGGTTTAAAGCTTAAAATATCATTACGGTTCTGTGTCCTGAATTCTATAAAGTTTGCTAGTCCTGCTTCTTCTAAAATTCTGTATTTGGTGTTTCATGATGTTTGCTTATCTTTTTGTAGGCTATCCCCGGCATGCTGCTGGCTTTGGTCCTCTGCTTTGATTATCGCAAGAGCAGGGATACAATAAATCTCACGGATTTACATTCTTCAAAGGGGCACAAATACATATGGTATGCGCTGCCTGGATATGCCATTGGTCTGGTTACTGCTTTGGCAGCTGGTGTCTTGAGTAACTCACCTCAACCTGCCCTCCTTTATCTGGTAATTCTGTTTTTTCTATTTTTTGTCGTTGTTTCTGTGTTATTGTCGACTATACTTCCCAATACTAATTAATAGTAATTCATTCTATAACTTCTGTTATGACTCTCAATTATTACCTCGGTCCCTTAATACAAGACCTTTTTGAGAATTTTCTTCCCCATAATGTAAGACCTCTTTCTAAATTGACCTCTGCATTAATTATTTTCTGACCTATATACCCATAATTATTTTTCACGTATCAACCTATAAGCATTTAATTTTTGTGTGTGTATGTTAACTCTCTCTCTCTCTCTCTCTCCCTCTCTCTTAAAATATTTTCACTATTAGGATGTGAAACAAAATTCAATGAACAGTTTTTATGTGCCGTTATAAATGTGAACTTGTTTTAAAACTATGGAATTGATATAGGTAGTGGAGCGGCTATTAAAATACCAAGGAACGGCTATCAAAGCACTTAATTAGTTAGAGGAGAGAGGAATGATGACTCCCAACAATAAAAAGGGCAAAATCAGAACAATAGCATAACTAAAGGACAAAATTAATGTTTTTAACTAAATAAACTAATTTCCTTAATTATTGTGATATGGTTAACAAGGTCTTATATCAAGGGACAATGGTAATACTACCTCCGTTCCTTTTTACTCGTAATTTTTTAGTTATTTACACATACCAAGAACACTGATAAATTGTTACATACTTTTAATGAAATAGTTTATCTTTTTCCTATGACATCCTTAACCGTTTATTATATCATTTCACTTATTTCTCTCTCTACAATCAATAATTAAGAGTATTATTCACAAAACAGTAATTAATTAAAATGACAAGTAAAAATGAGCAAATAATTTCTGCAAAAGCGACAAGTAAAAAGGAATGTAGGGAGTATCTTTTTTTGTTTCGACTGTGGGAAAAGTTTAGTTTATAGAACATATTAATGAGAATAGTCACTGTTATTGCTTAATCTACATAATTTCCACTATTCATTTCTCTTTCCAGTTTATAAGAACACTATTTTTCTCTATCAATTCATACTAAAATACTATGTTGTCGAGTGCATAATTTTGTCGGACTCGGAATATTTAAGTCCGAACTTCATCTTGATGTGTGAGGATTGGAGATTGATCCATCCATTATCTATGTGAATCTGTTTCCTCAGTTTCCTATACTCTCTTTTATTACTAGCACACACAGATATATGTTGATGGGCCCTGTGTGTAACTCATGCTCCTCTTGTAAAAGTGGGTATTGTATTCCTTCTAGGTGCATATAGCAATAAAAGACATGGTGGGTATGACTGACGTTTGCCAAATTTTCGTTGGAGCAATAAATTGGAATTGTTGAATATTTTATACTAGTGATTTCTGATTCGGTCGTAAGAGTTTCTTTGTACATCGAGGCACTGATCCATTTGATGCATGCAATTTGTTTGTCAAAATCTGTTACCTAAATCAGATGTTGTCAAAATAATTGTCAGGTCACCTATTGTCCAGTTTGTGCATAAACTTCATGTTACATCATTACATACCTCATATCATCTATACCCAAATACCACAATCCATGGTCATGAATCTCATAATTGTGAATGGAACTATGTTTTCTAGAGTCACAAGAAGATTCTTCATTACTCATTCATCTTATGCAATGTAAATATCCTATATTAATATTAATAGTATACATAGAGGAAACCAATCCCATTTTGCATCCTATATTGAGTTTGTATATGTAATTAAGTAATTTTTTTATTTTGCAAATCTTTGTTGTACAGCTAGCTTCTTAATTTTTAACTAGTAGTATGGGGCTCCAAAACCGAACTGCTTCTTAATTCTTAACAAAGTTCTTTATCTTTTTGTAGGTGCCTTCTACCTTGGGACCTGTAATTGTGATCTCTTGGATTAAAAATGAGCTACTCGAGTTGTGGGAAGGAAACGTTCCGAATGTCAATGATAAGGACCGCGAGGTAGAAGTTTAATCTGTTAACTGGTGGTTTTATAGCGAAAATGAAAGTTGTAAATTCACTGATAATCTTTAATCATGCTACTCACTAAGAAAATTGGCATTAAATGTTCAGGTTATTATGTCTTGATGTTTTTATCCGTACACCATAAAATAAAAGGAAAGAAGAAGATTACATTTCTGCGTTGGAAAAGATAAAATCAAAGTTATATTTTCCAAAATAACAGCAAGTGACCAAATAAACTATAACGTGGTTTCAATCTGCATACAATGGACCATTCTTTTGTGTTAGGAAATGGCAAAAAAGTTATAAGGGTGCGCTTCTTTCCTGTCTTTGCTGTTAAATTTTTTTCATGTGTTTGGAATTGCGTATCTGCACAATTATCTAGAAGCAAGTATTCAAACGTGTAAAATTGGTTTGTGTTTTTGTATACTGTTGGAACTGATGTTAGGGATGGTAAAAATAGCACCCAAGTTGCAATGGATCATTCTTATGTACAGTGGCGGATCTTGAACATTAAGTTTGGGGGTGACAAATATTTGTGAATATATATCAAACAGTTTCAAAAATTTACCAAGGTTATCAAGAGGTGTAGTGGTTCATCTATTTGCACAGTTCGAATCCGGATGAGAGCACTATTTTTTCAAATAAAACATTATTAATGCACAAGAAATATAAAAAATTAGGGTGGGGGGGATCGAACTGACGTCCCCAGCATGAATGGAAAGTTGTTTTTCCAACGCGCCAAGCTTACACTACATAAAATAACATGTACAATATAGTATTAAAGGAAAATTGGGGATTGCAGTGGCACCTGAGGTCTCCAAAGAGATCCGCCACTGTTTATGTTGCTTTGCTTAGGGTTTTACTTTTCCCACCCTATCTACTTCTCACGCGTCCTATTATCCATGGGATTTCGGATTTTGAAATCTGAACACATCCTAAGTTTGGGTTTTACAGTCCGAAATATGCTTAACGTGTTTTTTTGCTTTTTTAAAAGCAAAATTCAAAACTGTAAAAATTAACTTAACGTAACTAATCTTCGTACACAAGAATCAGAGATTGAACTTGTTAATAAACTATTTTAATCGTTTTTAATTTTTGCGGGATGAATAATTCACTTGGTTGAGTTTCAAGAGATTAAAAGAGTTTCTTAAAAAGTTCGATCTTTGATTCTTGTGTATGAAGATTAGTCACGTTAAGTTAATTTTTGCATGATGAATAACTCACTTGATTGAGTTTCAAGAAATTAAAAGAGTTTCTTAAAAAAAAAATGGAGATATTAAAAGAGTTAGAGGTCTAATTTGAATCCTTGCAAGAAAGAAAAACAATTAACAATATTAACATAACAATACATGCTAACTTTGGTCATTAAAAAATGCTAAATTAATTTTACAACTTAATATTTCTTCCCAACTATATTAGTCACGACTATTTCTAAAGTTGTCCGTAAACTCTTTACAAAACGTGCAATTATAAAGTTTCCAATACCAATTTTTTTTTTTTTTTTAATGTAATGGTGCTATCTCTCCACCCTCAACATCAATCCAAATATATATAAGATTAGAAGCAATTGCCATGAGCTAAAATTTGAGTAGAGTTTTTGTCCCTTTCTGCTTCACATGTATGCTTTTGGATTCTTCTCCTGAATATCCTATACAACATACAACATTTGTTCTAGGATTTGTACGAGGTTTTGTTATGATACTGTGATTAATTAAAGAAAGTATAATCCCCAATAAGTATACAACTTGTGAGATAATGTCAAATTTGCATTGTATCACAACTTTTTCAATAAATGTGTACTATCTGCAATCAGCAATCCTTAAAAGGTCACACCACTTGTATCGAATTCCAATTAATATTATTTTGCTATCAAATATCAACACTTCCATTCACATAAACTAATAAGAAGTCATACAGGGCCATCAATTTCCATCATCTCATACGTCATCATTTATGTAAATGAACGATTAATATTGCATCCCACTCAAATTAATATGGGTTGCGCTGAATATTGCATATTAAGGATTTAGTATATTTGTAGATGATTAGTGACGTTCAACGATAGTGGGGGGGAAACAATAAAAAATAGGCAACATCTTGAATCAGTCAAACAATATCGTAAATGTTCTTGAGTCTAGTAGATTTTTTGTTGGAAAATATATAATTAAAGAGGCAGTAGTGCAATTTTTTACTGAATTAAGTAAAGAGGTTCATTAGAAAAGCTTGAATCTATTCTAATCTAATCAAATATATAAAGGGAACGTATGTGGGTTGTCTTGTCAAGTGGCATATTTGTTTTATGAAGTTTTTTCCTTAATCACAACCATGACAATGAAATGCTTATTATTGAATTATTTGAAATCTTGCAAACTTGATCTATTCGATTGTTTTTTTATTCAACCCGTGGATCGATTAAATATTTACGTTTTACATGTAGTTATTAAAAAGTCCTTAAAAAAATGTAGTTATTAAAAATATAAATATGCTTAAATTCTTATATACTATTCTAAAAGGAGTAGTTAAAAAAACTCGTACAACTAAAAAATAAAACTAGTTATTCAAAGTATAAATATTTAAATTTGTCGACCAATCGTGAGTTCGTGACACATTGTTTTTAAAATAATTCAGGTATTGTAACCCTCTAGTTATGTAGGACATAGGCATCATTTTTTTTTTATCAAGAGTTTTAATCTCATTTAATCCTTATGTTTTTTTAAAAAAAAAATAAACATCCCTATGTTTTTGGATACAAGTATATATACACACTCTTTTTACATTGCAACGTTTTTGGTTCGCTTTGGTCTCTTGCGAGGAATTGACTTGGTATTTCATCAGTGTCTTCTGGTGACCTTCGATCACACTTTATTCAGTTCACCAAGATGGCGGGTATGCCAAGAGTTTCTTATTTATACTTCATGATAATATGGTTTGCAACTATTTGGGTGATTTGGAAAGAAAGGAACAACCGCATATTCCAAAATACGGTAACTGCTCCTTTCGTGCTCATTGATAAAATAAAGCTTCATTCATTCCTTTGGTTGAAATCTAAACAGATGGATTTTGTTTATGGTTACGTAGATTGGGGAAAAACCCGTTGTTTTGCATGTGTATTCTTTGATAACTGTTTTATTTCTTGGATGGTGCTTTTTGTCACCAATTGATGTAACAGTGTAAATATTTACGGTGTTTCTTTCTTTTGCACATCTTATGCGAGTGGAAACACCTTCTGTAATATATATCATTTTGATTTTTTTTTATTTTAAAAAAAAGTATATATACACACGCAATAAATATAAAACAATTTAAGTAGCTAAGCTAAATATATTTATGTATTCTCATTCACATTGTACCTGATTGTGATTGGAACATAAATTAATCGATATGCCATCTTTGCGGTTAGATTAGATACCCACCAAGTTGTATGCTCCAGCCTATATGTTTTGGACTCACAATATAGTAGATTTAATTTGATTTCAGTACAGCACACACAATGATTTAAGAAGTATCAATTAATTATTGATAAAAAAGGAGTATCAATAAATCATTCTGTTCATTTCCCACCATTGAGTTTATAGAGTGATAAAAAATCGTTTTTACAAATAAAGTGTCATTCAGTGATTTTATTTTGACAAAGTGTCATTTAGTGATTGAAAATGTCAAATAAATCAATAAATCGGTTGCTAGATTTAGAGATCAAATTAACGACTAATTTCAAAATTCTATGGATAAATTGGTCCCTAGAGTGTAAGTTATGACTTATGAGTAATACTTAATAGAACGCTTAAGCGTCAAACACTAACCCAACCTTACATAGTTAAGTTGATCAATTAATTTATTTCTGATTAGATTTACGTGAAGTCCATATCACTATGCATTAAGTGTGTGTATATTTAAATGAAATTATATATTTTAATTAATCATCATCCTTGTCTGGTTTCTTTCGTTCTTTCTTTACTTGCCATCCATTTTAATCTGCAAAACATAAAATAATCTTCATGTGATGCTAACTTACAGGCAAACATTATCCACAGTCATCAAACAAAAACTAGTGTTATATTGGATGTCACTGAGGATTCACTTGCACATTGACTTTGATGCATTGAATTTTACTACTATTAATTTTTCGTCGATTCCTAATAGAGTATACGCTGAATTAGGGTATTTAAATCCGGTATTTAAAAGTCTACGGGGTTCATAATTCATATACTTCTATCCGTAGTCTATAGTACTTTTTTAGGGTACAGTCTACATAGTACTTTACTATAGAAAATAATAAATATTTTAAGAGGCAACTTATCTGTTTAATAGGAAATACAAAAGAGAATAAGTATATTATCTTTTTTTTAATAGAGAAATGTTAATTAAAGTTAAATTAGTCATTAGTGATGTTAGTTTTCAACATTTGAACTCGGAACCTCCAATTTAAAACTATTTTGATGTCGCTTAACTCATCAATTGAGTTACCTATTTAAGACCTAAAATATCTTATTTGGTTAACACACTATGGTTAACTTCGCTGCATAGAAATTGTGTAATTTTCAAACATATTGTGAAGATTAAACACGTTGTGGAGCGGATTAAACATGTTGCTTGGGGTCGGTTTATCAAGAAGAAGGGTAGACAGATTTGGTTATACTTTTTTCTATGTCAATCATATTGTGTGTCCTAAGTAGTTATTCCTATACTGAGATGAAACCACTTCTTTTGTGTTACCTGATAGAGTGTTCCTTTATCTTAATATATTTTGGTTGTCTATTTTTAAAAAATATTATAATTTAATATTATTAAATTAATACACTGCCTAAGAAAATGGGTATATAATGATGTTTTAAAACCGATGTCATCCAAACTTAAATTCATTTCAAGTTAAGGGTAAACGACCTCATGTTGTTCAAAGTTAACTTACTAGTGAGGTGGTGGTGGAAGCTCTTGACAAAGAAAGAAGGCCGGTCAAACATAATAGGAGGCCTAAAATGAAAGCTAAAATGGAACTTTTTTTTTAACTACAAAATGGAGTTTTACGTAAGAAAATGCAACATAAAAATTGATTGATTTTAGAAAAAGTAATTATAAATAGGGTTAAATATGATTTTGGTCCTTACATTTTGCGCAATTTTGAGAATAGTCCTTACATTTCAATAAATGTTTTTAAAATCCATACATTTTTCCTCCGTTAGCGTAAATAGTCCCTGCTATCAAAAATTTCTAACGTGATGCCAATGTTGCCGGTTCAATCTCGCCGGAAAACGGCAAAGAACTTTCCTATGAGCTTCACCACGATCTTTCTCCGCAGCGTCGTAGACGCGGATCACCGGTGTTCGTCATGCTTCATGTGAAATATGTGGGTTTGGAGGGGAAGATTTGGAGGCCAAAAGTGATGATGTTGTCGTTGAAAGTGCTTGTTGTTGCAGGTGTTGTGGTGGAGATTTGGTGGGGTGGGGTTGAACTTGTTATGATGGCTTGCGTTTCATCAACATGTCACTGATGGCAGGGACCAATTGCACTAACGGAGAAAAAATGCAGGGATTTAAAAACATTTATTGAAATATAAGGACTATTCTCAAAATCGCGTAAAATGTAGCGACCAAAAACATATTTAACCCTTATAAATATTATTTTTTTATATGAAAAATAAAACATGTAGCGGTTGTCCCTAAAAGAAAAATAAATGTAGTGGTTATTCATATTTATTGAAATAAAATATTTTTTAAGAAGTTAAACTAACTCGTTATTCATCTAAATTAGAGAAAATCGAAACTATATATGAGATACTAATAAGAGCACGCTCTAATATCACATACCAACATAATAAATTAAAAATTTTATGTTTACATTTGTTTAAATAATAATATTTTTTTAAAAATAAAACATAGGAAATGAAGCATCAATTTTCTAACGGCATATGATATTTGAGTTTGTCCAATTCCATTTTGTGTAGTTCCAATGACTATTTGATATCATGAGAAGTGTTATGGACACTTTTATTAATACTCTTCTAACTCTGATTTTTTTATTTAATGAAATATAATATCTTATATTTTAGAAATGTGTTTCACATAAAATAGTAAGATCTAAATTAATTTCATCTGGTAAAAGAGCGATCATTGGAATAAATGTTGAAAAATAAGTGTTTTTAACACTCATCTTAATATTATTCAATATAACTGAAGAAAAAATATATAAATTGAAGAGTGTTTGCATATTTCTTTAAATGAATACAAATTATGGATCAAAATTATGAGTTCATGCACATTTTTATGAATCAAATTTATGTTTCATTAAAAAAAAGGTGACTATACCTCCAAAAAGAAGTTGACTAAAAATGCATACAAATCTTATTCAAATATTTCAAAGTATCTCTATCTTCTTTTATGGATAGTGAAGATTTCACTAGATAGAAATGTGACATGGAAGAATCTATTCCACTGTTTCCACACATACATTTTTCACCACTTTACTCCCCTTCAAATCAACCTCTTATTCCTGTGTGATTTTGTGGAAGAAAAAACAACGTTCTACAACATAACATCAAGCATTTTTTGAAGGAATATCTCAACCATTCTCAGCATAAAGGAAAAATCTAGGGCATGGCATATTCTTATCATGGGAAGTGAGAACCATTCAATTCAAACCACCCATTTTCTCAGCAAGAAATGTGATTGCATTTTCATACACACAAGCAGCACATCACAAACAAACAAACAACTAACTTCAGTTATATGCTGCTACAACCACATAACCAGATTTATCATCTTTGTCTACAAATCTTTAAGATTGTATCGTAATCAATTTTTCCATCCTTTCCTATTTTTGTTCCTTTCCTCTTCCTCCAGTGGGTTAAAACTGTTGCTACAAATAAAATAATCCTAGACAAAGACAAGTGCAATTACACTTCCTTTTGGCAGTTGGTGCCCACAAATCACAATGGCAAAGTAATTTTTATAGTAAATAATTAATCATGTCGGTCATTACTATAAAGAAAACTATTTTGATTAAAAAAATAATATTAACGATTAAACTGTACGTTTGTCTTTCATTTTAAATGTAAATGTGCATTTTCTCCCAAAAAAACAAATACATTTCTATTAATCAATTTAGTTGCTATTTAAATCGGTTAGTTAATTTAGTCATAAAATATTCATAATTTAGTCAATTTGATCTATAAAACTAATTACAAAAGATATGCGTGAATAATTTTCTATATTTTCAACACATTTAAAATACACATTCGAGGATCAAAATGATTGTTTAATGATTAAATTAGTCAAAGTTTCTCTTTTTCTTTTTTCTTTAATTTTATTGAATAATTTATTCACACTTTTGTCTCAGCTTGCAAAGTGGTAGAACCATTATACTACAATCTATGCATTTTCATTTTACCCATTTGATTTCATTTTCTTTTCTGAAATTGTTCTTCACAAAGTTCCAATCTTTATCACTTTTGCATCACACCCACAAACAGAACCTTGAGAAAAAAAATGTCAGAACCTGAAGAAGAAAATCAAGACTTTCCTCCCAAGACAAAAACATCATTAATAGAAGAACATGGTTGTTCTATGGATTTTGATCTAGATTTAGAAACATCATGGCCTTTGGATCACATGTCCTTTATCACCAATCCCATGTCACCCTTTTTGTTTTCAAACATCTCTGATCAACCTTCTTCTCCTCTATGGACTTTTACTGATGGAGAAGATGCCAAACTTGCAGCTTCAGCTTTCTCTGATTGCCACAAGATCTTCTCTTGTATGTTTTGTTTTGTTTTGTTTTGATTCTTTTTCTGTTGACTTCAGTTTTGAAACTTTTATGAATCTTTTGAACTTGCTTAATTAATTCATAGTTGACTATAACTTGATTTTGATTCAACAATTTTTGCTTTGTTTGATTTTAAAATGTAATATGTGAATTTTAGAGTTTATAATTATTTTCCCTTAATGTATAATGAGCTTTTGTGTGCCTAATTTTACTTATGAATTTTGGTGTGTTGAAGAAACATTTATATTAATAACCTACTACAGTATTTGAAGATTAAGTTGATTATATGCCTAGTTAATTATGTAGAAGGACTTTATGTGATTGAAATTGAATTTGTTTTTGTCTCCCTCTTCTAAATTGAACAGCTGAAGTTTCATGGCTTCATGGCTAGAGTTGCCTGGTAATTGCTTTCTTGGGCTTTTACCTTATACAAGTACATGCTACATTTGTTGTTATGATTCTTTGAGTATTTATAAGATTTGAAATTGAAAGTTCTAGATATACTTGTATTTTTTAGTTCAAAGTTTTTATTACTATAACTGTGAAGTTTTCATAATCCAGTTCAATGTCATGTTGTGCTAAACATGTATTTTGCAGTTTATGTGGAGAGCTGCATTTCTTCTAACTAAAGCTACTGTTTTTCAGGTGATTCGAATTCAATGACTGAGAAGCTGGTGGAGAAAGACGACAACAAAACACTTTTGCCACCCCTTTTGCCACCAATAGAAAATTTGGATGGATATTGTGTAATCAAGGAAAAGATGACACAAGCGCTTCGTTACTTCAAAGAGTGGACTGAACTGAATGTTCTGGCTCAGGTTTGGGCACCTGTGAGGAATGGTAATCGGTTTGTACTTACAACTTCAGGTCAACCCTTTGTCCTTGATCCGCATAGTAATGGACTCAATCAGTATAGAACGGTCTCCCTGATGTACATGTTTTCTGTGGATGGAGAGAACGATGGAACTTTAGGACTTCCTGGTCGAGTTTTTCAGCAGAAACTACCAGAGTGGTCTCCCAATGTTCTGTACTATTCTAATAAAGAGTATCCCCGCCGAGATCATGCTCAACATTACAACGTTCGTGGAACCTTGGCTTTGCCTGTATTTGAACCTTCATTGCAGTCGTGTATCGGTGTGATAGAGTTGATAATGACTTCACTAAAGATTAACTATGCTCCTGAGGTTGAAAAAATCTGCAAAGCTCTAGAGGTTGAGTTTCTTTCAACTTTCTCATCTATCCTAATTGTTATGATTTTCTTATGTTTTGTGATTACCATGTGACAAACTGATATCTATACATTTTATATCAAGTTTTCAATGGTAGTGATTTTGAATAACTATAAACATATTTAGATTCCTCAATCACCTGCTTTTGGTTTCCTTTCAGGCAGTAAATTTGAGGAGCTCAGAGTTTTTGGACCATCCGTTCACTCAGGTATTATTTTTAGAGTTTAATGGAGGTACGCAGTCAGTATAAATTAGTTTTGCACTGACAGCCAATGACAATGATTCACACTTGCAACATGAGCATATTTGCAACCGCATTTTAAAAATAATCGCAAAATACTGGATTCTCATTGGATGTTAGTGTAAATGCATATCTTGATTTCTTTTAATCTGTATGATGCATCCCAATCTGTTATATCTAGAGAATGTTGTTATTGTTCTATCGCTTACCCCTGGATTCCCACAGATATAACTTGGCAATGCTTTTAAATCAGATTTGCAATGAAGGGCGTCAAAATGCATTATCGGAGATCTTAGAGATATTGACAGTGGTGTGTGAAACTCATAATTTACCTCTAGCCCAAACATGGGTTCCCTGTAGGCATAGGAGTGTTCTGGCTCATGGTGGCGGTTTCAAGAAAAGCTGCTCGAGTTTTGATGGTAGTTGCATGGGGCAAGTGTGCATGTCTACAACCGAGGCAGCAGCCTATATTGTAGATGCTCATTTATGGGGTTTCAGAGAGGCATGTGTCGAGCATCACTTACAACAAGGTCAAGGTGTTGCGGGTAGGGCGTTTTTGTCTCAAAACATGAGCTTCAGCACAAACATTACCCAGTTCTGCAAGACAGATTACCCTTTGGTTCATTATGCTCTCATGTTTGGGTTAACAAGCTGTTTTGCAATCTGTTTGCGGAGTTTTCATACAGGAAATGATGATTATGTATTAGAGTTTTTTCTGCCTCCTGGGATCACAGAATTTCATGAACAGAAAATGCTGTTGGGGTCCATATTGTCAACAATGAAACAGCATTTTCAGAGTCTTAACATTGCTGCTGGTGTTGAGCTCAAGGAAAATGGTTCAATTGAAATTATTGAAGCAACTGATGAAGGCATTCGTCTTAGAACTGAATCTATTCCTATTGCTCAATCTATTAAATCACCACCTAGACCCGATGCCTCACCAAATATGGAGGAGGAGGAGGAGGGGGTACCACAGGATCCATCAGAGGTTCATGGGGAAAATGTAGGTGGAAGTGTTGATCCGATGCCCACCTTAGGGAACAAAAACATAAAGAAACCCTCAGAGAGGAAACGTGGAAAAACTGAGAAATCAATTAGTCTTGAAGTTCTACAGCGTTATTTCGCCGGGAGTCTTAAAGATGCTGCAAAGAGCCTTGGCGGTAAGTTCATACTCTGACATATATTGTGATAAGATTGTTATCTTTATGAATCTGCTGCTAGCTGGAATTGGAAACATATATTCATCTAATATTAACATTTTATAATCGACTAAGAATGCAAATGCAAACTCTACTACAATGAAGTGCATCTTGTGGTTATTTATTTTATCTCTATGAATCTGTGGTTACCTAGAATATACAATTATCACACAATTTATTATGCAATTGAAACATACAAGTTGTATTTTTGTAAAAAAAATAGTAGCAGCCTTTCATCTAAGAAACATGAAAGGTAGCAGTATCGCTAACACAAACTTCTTGGATATATTTTTGCTGTACAGTTTGCCCTACTACAATGAAGCGCATCTGCAGGCAGCATGGGATATCTCGTTGGCCATCTCGAAAGATCAACAAGGTTAACCGTTCCCTATCCAAGCTCAAACGTGTTATTGAATCTGTCCAAGGCGCTGAAGGAGCGTTTGATTTGAATTCTCTCAGTAATAATCAACTTCCAATTGTTAGTTCTTTTCCTGAGCCTTCTACTCCGAATAAGTCCAGCCAGCAAGACTCGTTAAACATTAGACAGTCGGAGCCTCGGATGAAAGAGAATGAATTTGATGCCTCTAAAGTATCAGAAACAAACATTCAGATTGAAAAGGAAAATCAATTACTAGGAGGAAGGAAACATAGTCTTGAGAAAGAAGTGATTAATGGTAAAGGCGTGCCTATTCAGGAAATTGGAAAGGACCGAAAAAGGAATAGAACTAGGAGTGGCTCGAGCGAAGATAGCACAAATCCTACTTCTCATGATTCATGCCATGGTAGTCCCCCAATTGAAATTCCAACCGTAAAAGATCTATTCGTTCCATCCAACAATGAACAATATGTTGTGTTGAGGGGATCACCGGAGTCGGGAATGCAGCCAACTAATGCATTAAACTCTCCAACTGCTCACCGTATGCCCGACAATGTGATAGCAGAACTTCAAGAGCCGTTTGGAGGATTGCTGATAGAGGATGCTGGAAGTTCAAAAGACTTGAGAAATCTGTGTCCTTCAGTAGCTGAGGCAATTTTGGAGGATATGACTCCAGAAGCTTGTGGGAATAATTTTCCAGGTACATCATATCTGGCTCCTCCTAAACAATGCATAGATACTATCAATAATTCAGCGACGCCTTTTGCAGCTAGAAAAGAAATGAAGACTGTAACTATTAAGGCAACATATAGAGAAGATATCATAAGGTTTAGGGTCTCTTTGAACTGTGGCATTGTGGAATTGAAAGAAGAAGTTTCCAAAAGATTGAAACTTGAGGTTGGCACATTTGATATCAAGTACATGGACGATGATAATGAATGGGTTTTGATAGCATGTGATGCAGACCTTCAGGAGTGCATGTATGTTTCAAGATTATCCAGAGGAAGCAACATAATCCGGGTTTTGGTGCATGACATAACATCGAATCTTGGAAGCTCCTGTGAGAGTTCAGGGGAGTGACAAGTGTCCGTGCATAGTTCAGTTTGTTATCTATTGTTTAGGTTCTTGTGATCTTTAGGAAGATAGGTAAAAACATTATTAATTTTGGTTAAGATTTGCTCAAATTGTAAAAAGTTTGAAGATTAGATTTAAGAATTTTCACTTTCTTGAGTATCACTCAAAAAGTAATTCATATGAAAAAATAGTTTGGATTTTTTGGGCACACATAATGTGGTCAAGTTTAAAAATCATGTTGATATTTAGATTTTTTCAGTTCATATGTTGGATGAAATCCATATCTTATGGCGTGTCTTATTTTTATCTTCAATGGTCACACACTGCTTAAAATGATGCCTTAGCTGTCACAAGAGTCGTGTGATAAGAGTAATGTTGGATAAGTGAAACAAAATTGTTATGGTTCCATTAAGAATATCAATATGTGTATGCCCTATCCACTTATTTAGATTTGTAGAGGATCAGTGGAGCCCTTAAGATTGTTCTCCACATCTCCTATCTGTCGATTTCGTTGTCATTGGTTGTCTTCTTCCTTGTCATGGCCTTCTTGGCCCATGTTTTTCTCAGTTATTAATGTATTATTGATTGGTATTTCATTTTTCTCATTACAAAATTTGAGAGAAAAAAAGAAAAGAGAATTGAAACGTACAACTCAGTTGTCATAATGATGCAAATTCTATATAAAAAATCTAGATACTTCTATATTTTTTGCTGGTGCCTTCTGTAATGCTGGTCGTAAGAAAAATTATTGTCTGCAAAGAAAGAGCTGCTATTTGTTACAAAGGTTTCCCGTGCAAAATGCATCTTATCATCTACCCGCACAATTGATGCACATTTGGCCAAACGCACACAGTGCCATGCGTGTTTACAAACCTCATTCTCTTCTCATGGGTTTTTATTAAAGACTATAATAACTAAATTCTCACGCTTATAACATCTCAATAGTTTTACAACCTATGACAAAATTTATTTACAATCACTCTTTTTGAGCTTGGTACGTGAATAGGTGGGTGACCCTTGACTTCGATAAGCTGTAATACCATGTTGAACCACTTGTCTTGGTAAATTACTCATGTATTCATTCAACATAATGATAGTTTGGAATAGAGAATAGTAGGAAGAAACATGATATGAAAGTATTGTGAAGTCATCCCTGAGAGTACTATAGGAAAGTGGGTCGATTTGATTGTGGCGTTTGATAAAGGTTTTTACAAGTTAGTGCTTCTTGTGAACATGTTTAGTTTTCCGGTGAACTAGCTTAAACGTGTGTCTCAATATATATGCTGCGCTTTTCACATGTTTGGGTCACACTTGGTTGAAGTGTGTTTGTCTATGAACTCGCATTTGAGACTAAGCAGGTATTTGTAGCTTTTCAATTTGGACAAAATTGATTCTCCTTTCCATAACATGGGTATTGGCTGTTTTGCCCTTCTAATTGTCATTAGAATGTCCTTTCCACAACATCGATTCTCTAAGTATATGCACGTTTTCTTGATGGAAGGTGTCTAAACTCACTCAGGATCAATGGTGAGATTGATATATAGAATAGAAAGAAAGATGAAATAATCAAAAACTAGTGCATGGATTCAGAGTGCATTAGCACTGATGGTTGAAGCGACATGCTGGTGCTCGACTAGAAGTTATATTGACTTTGTTTTTTTACTCAACTTTGAATTGAAATTGGATAAGCTGCTACTAAAATTGGTTGCAATCCAATTTGTGTTGTGCATAAATGAAACAGCTGTAAACTAATGTATTGTGCATATAGCACCAAGAGATGATGGAGGAGTATGTGATTAATAAGTTACGGTGGCTGCATACGAGTAAAGTGCGAGTGCAAGGAGCTATCCACTTTCTAATAACTTATAATTCCCTTCGCTTAACTACTGTATCCATCATTCTTAGAGCGTATGATATTGAAGTTATCCCCTTCCTAATCACTTAAAATTCCCTTGGGTTAACTACTGTATCAATCATTCTTAGACCGTATAACATTTAGTGAAAACATGGTCATCATAAGGAACAATGAACTCCTTAAAATTATAAACCCATAAAATATTTTGATATCTAGTGATACACAAAAATATGCCAAGTTCGCTTGCAAAAATATGATAAACTCACATGTCTCAGTTAAATAAAGCACATTTCTTCTAACAATAACAATAAAAACTTGAGAAAGTTGAAGCAATAAAAAACTAGATAGCTTGTCTCCCATCATGTGAAGCCATAACAAAAGCAAACAAAACCTATTTCTTCTTATCTCCTGCTCCACCACCAGCCCTGCACATTGAAAATATCTAAATAAGCAAAAACCAATAACAGAACACATTTCGGGAACTAATCAAAATAAACTAAATACCGAGCATAACAATATTAACAAAAGAACATAGAACAAACCTCATCTTCCTGAGAACGTTAGACATCTCCTCTCTCTTCTTCTTTGCACGTTTGTGGGTTCCAAGCTTTCTCTTTGCAACCTTAAGCGCCCTCTTGTCTTTTCCAACCTTGAGCAACTCAGTGATACGCTTCTCATAAGGTGCAAACCCAGCAACCTCTCTGATGAGGTTCCTCACAAAGTGAACCCTCTTGCTTGTTTTCTGAACAAATTAAAATATTCTTTAGTGCCACATACGGGATGAGCAGAATACAAACAACATTTCATCTTATAAAATTATTTCATTCACTCCTATGTTGAATAGATAGTGTATAATTTGCCAAATACATCACATGATGTAAGATCAGTTTGGATTGGCTTATCGTTAAATTTTCTGAAAAATAACTTATGCAAAAAATAAGCCTTCATGTTAATTCATAAATTCTCACTAACCTCATGAGCAGTTTTTTCTTAAACTACCTTGACAAGCTTATGAATTAGGCCCCCCCGTTTGAATAGAGCTTATTTTAAGCTTCTAAAAAATAGCTTATGCAAATAAATAAGCTTTTCTCATTAACCAAAACCTTAATAAGCTCATGAATAATAAATAAAACCTTATTTATTTGTACAGGCTGTTTTACATAAGCTCAAAATAAGCTAAATCCAAACGGGCCTTAACACATAAATCAAAAAAACTTACTTAATTGCATAAGCTAAACAATAAGCAAATCCAAACGGGTCCTTAATACAAACTAAGCTTAAAAAATACTTAAAACATTAAGCTAGTAATTCAAAGTTAAATCTAACATACAATAGATCTGATAATGTGATTCAAAATTATAATAACATAATTTACAATGAAAAAGAAGAGAAAAAATGAGACTGACCCCCTTGCGAGCTGAAGGACGTGGAGCCAATTCCTTCTTGGTGACGATGTGGCCTTTGTTCAGTCCAACGAACAGACCCGTAGCTGGTTGTTTAGGAGCCATTTCTCCTGTCAACAGAATAAACAAACAAAAACACTTGAGAATTGTCGAACGATGAAGAAGAAAACATGAGTTTGAGATGATCGAAATGAATACCTGTTGTGACGGTGATCTCAAAAACCCTAACACCAGAGACAGAGAGTGCGGTGGAAGTGAAGAAGCTAAGCTAGGGTTCTTTCCGCTTTTTATTGCACAGTTATATCGGGTCGTGGGTTCAATTTTACTTTAACGGAAAGGCCCGTATAGGCCCATTAATCTTTTTATTACTCCTTTTTATTCAAATAAATAAAAAAGTTTTAGATTGATCATCTAATAAAAATGTTCTCATATTGATAGTGGAAGTTGAACTTACGATCTTACCGGTGAGTTAATTTCTTATCAACAAAAATGATAGGGAAAATTTATTTATACAAATTAATCAATTGGGACCTTGGAGTGATAAAGTGAAGTAGATGAATTTTTTTATGTAAAATGAAAATGAAAACAAATACACATGGACACAATGCAAAATGACTTTCATCCAATAGAAATTATGTATTCTATCACAACACTCCACTACATTATACTTTAGGTGTGGAGTGGAGAAATAGTTTGATTCATTTGAGATGTCAATGTAAATTATTAACATTCATAAAAAAATGGTTAAAAAAGAACCTAAATAATTGTCGTTATATATACTTTCGTTCATTATTCAATAGCCGCAACAAAGTAAATGAGACATCACTTTACATATTTTATTTTTATTTTACATCACGTTTGCTTCACCTTATCATTCTTATTCCCAATTTATTTTTTTGTTTTTAACAAAGAAGGCAGGAAATTCATGTATTTAATCCAATTTTTATATTAAATTCATCCATTTTTTTATTCACTTTTGCTTATTACAATTTGTTTAGATATATAATAATGATATTTTTTTTATTCGCTTTTATTTTTCTTGACCAAAAAATAAAATAATAATAATGATATTTGACACGTAATAATATTCAAGTTTACAACTTATGTAAAAAATAAGGTTTACAACAAAGAACAAAGGACAAAAAAAAAAAACAAAGCTGTCCTTGTGAACCCTCATCAGATCCTTCTCCAACGTTGTTCCAAACAAAGTTTCATCTTTTGATGCCTTTGATTTTCTGGGTACTACTTTGACCAACATCCAAATTTCGTACAACTCGTTTTTCCTTCCTCCACTCTCCAATTTTGTACTTCTCATCAAAATCATTATTCTTGCCTCAACTTTGACTTTGAGTTTCCGGGTTTCCCTGTAAGGCATCTCTGTTTCCAATTTTCATATCCATCAAATTCAAATCTCCTTTGTGATTTTTTTTTTTTGTATTCTTCAGATTGTATAATCTCTTTTGTTCCTTAGTAATATACTTTTCTTGTATTGAGTGGAAACAAATACTATAGTAGTTGTCACAAGGAAGTTAATATTGTTGTGTATTGCATAGTTTCCTCACATCTTGATCATTTCTCTTATTGTATGCCTGCAGCATTATAGTGTCAATATTTTATTTATTGTACAGCAGATAGAGTAGTAGTACTACTCTGAAATTTTTGTTTGTACCTCAACTTTAGACAACTTCAACATTTCAAGTTGATATCTATATCTGTACCTTAAGGAAATCTGCCATTTGGCAGAAAACCAATATTTTTTTTTTTGTGTAATTAGTAGATGCCTAGGCTATAGACTGTAGTCACAATGTCGATTATCTGCGGCTTGCCACTTGTTGAGTGTGTGTATTGTTTAGCTTGCGCTCGTTGGGCGTGGAAAAGATGTCTCCACACTGCAGGTCATGACAGTGAAACTTGGGGATTTGCCGCAACAGAAGAATTTGAGCCCGTCCCACGTCTTTGTCGCTATATTTTAGCTGTGTATGAAGACGATCTTCGAAACCCTCTTTGGGCGCCTCCTGGTGGCTATGGAATCAACCCTGATTGGTTATTACTTAGAAAGACATACAAAGATACAAGAGGACGGGCTCCACCGTATATATTGTATCTTGATCATGATCATACTGATATAGTTCTTGCTATAAGGGGACTAAATTTGGCAAAGGAGAGTGATTATGCTGTTCTGTTGGATAATAAATTAGGGAAGAGAAAGTTTGATGGGGGGTATGTTCACAATGGGCTGTTAAAGGCTGCTGGATGGGTTTTGGACGCGGAGTGTGAAATTTTGAGGGAATTGGTAGAGAAGTATCCAAATTATACTCTTACATTTGCTGGACATTCCCTTGGATCAGGAGTAGCTGCAGCGTTGAGCATGGTGGTTGTGCAGAACCGAGATAGACTTGGAAATATTGAGAGAAAGAGAGTTAGGTGTTATGCTATTGCTCCTGCTAGATGTATGTCGCTTAATTTGGCAGTCAGATATGCAGATGTCATAAACTCTGTCGTGCTTCAGGCAAGTTATCAAAATCTTTTTTGTTTAGTTGAAGAATCCTTGTCATTTCCTTTGAATATTTTTGCATCTAATAGAATGTGATGAATGTTAAATTAGAGCTTTTGCTGGCTAATTTGAAATCTTTCATGTGATAGAGAGAGACAATTTATGGAGGACTTTCACGAACTTTAGTGTTTTACACAAGGCAAATATTTTCCTGAAGTTTATTTTATGTGATAGCAACCTAATGGAAAAATGCTCGATTGTTGTTGTTTTATTATGAGAGATAGTAAAGGATCTGTTCTTATGAAAAGTGTGTTGCTTACAGTTATTATATATGTGTGCTCAAAATAATTTAAAATTTTAGTTAATTTCAACTGTTGAGGTTAAGTGGCATGACAAACATCTGCTTATACTCCCTTACACTTATTCAAGCTGACCTGACTCATGCTGAATCTTGTACTTTGAAGTTAATCGCTATTTTCCTTGGTTAGGATGACTTTTTACCAAGGACAGCCACCCCGTTGGAAGATATATTCAAGTCTCTTTTCTGGTATGTTGTAAGATCCAATATATGACTAACTTCGTTATTATTCTGTTTGTTATGTACAACTAGAGTATGTTCTAGTATACTAAAGTCTAAGCTGTTAAATTAGTGTTGATACTTGATTCTTCATAGCAATTTTATTGTTTTCTTGGATTTGCAGTTTGCCATGCTTATTGTGCTTAAGGTGCATGAAGGATACATGTATACCAGAGGAGAAGATGCTAAAAGATCCAAGGAGACTCTATGCACCTGGTCGCTTGTATCACATTGTTGAGAGAAAGCCTTTCAGGTACGGCTAAGGATTCCACAAAGTACTTATACGGAATTGTAACCATAATTTTCGAAATTGCCTTCAGTTCAAACAGTGTATCTTTTTGATTGTCTAGCATATGTTTATCTTGTTTCTTCCATTGATATATATTCAAATAAAGTTACATCAGAAAAATATGCTTATACAGCCTTTTCATTTGGCTTTACATTTATTAACACCGTTTCTGTGCAGACTGGGAAGGTTTCCTCCAGTTGTGAGAACAGCAGTGCCAGTAGATGGAAGGTTTGAGCATATTGTCCTTTCTTGCAATGCTACGTCAGATCATGCCATTATTTGGATAGAGAAAGAGGCCCAAAGGGCTTTGGATGTAAGTCTTTCAGCCTTGTAATTTTTGTACTTCATTCTTTGGTGGAATCCAAGTTTTGGTTTCTGTCTCTCTTTTCTGTGTTTGTGTCAACTATAATTAAGATTTGGCCTTAAGATTTGAAATTCTTAGAATAATACGAGAAAGATGAATTTTGAGATGTAATCACTTCATATTTTTTCAGCATCTTAGTTATAACAATTTCCGTGTCTGCCACATCTACCATGTGTAGCGAAATCAAAAAGAGCTTTGGACAATTTCCACCATATGTCCTTCAACTATGCATACAAATTATCATAGGTTTTCCCCCTACCTATGGCCTGTTTGGATTGCCTTATTACTTATTGGATCTTATCTACTGGCATGAGCACTTGTGAGACTAGTTGGGGGAGCTTATGGAAACAACTTATGACATGTCCATAAATTGTTTTCAGCTTCATAACTTCTCCATGATATTTTATGAAAACATATTGACTCTAATTTATCTTTTGTTATAGAAATATCTTACACATAAGCACTTAAGCTATTAGAGCTTAATTAAATTGTTTATACAAACAATGTCTATATCAATTTGAGCTTCTTGTAGGCCTAAGTAATCAATCAAGTTCCACTAATTTGGCATTCTATATAATATATCGACGACAACTTTGCCATTTTGTTTATGCCATTGCCAATTGCAGTTGATGATGGAGAAAGATAATACCATGGAAGTACCTGCAAAGCAAATCATGCAGCGTCAGGAAACAATGACAAGACATGGCCAAGAATACAAAGCTGCATTACAAAGAGCGAAAACATTAGACATTCCACATGCTTTTACGCCACCATCAGAATATGGAACTTTTGATGAGGAGGGAGAGGAGAGTTCAAGGTCAGAAGCTGAGTCTTTTGTTAGTTCAACAAATAGGAGTACGGTTAACGAAAGCTGGGATGTATTGATTGAGCGTCTTTTTGATAAAGATGAGCACGGTCACATGGTTCTCAAGAGATGAATGATGATTATGTAATTTATGTGTAGTAAGTATGAATTATTATCCTGAACTAAAATTCATTCATTCTTTTGCGATTTTTAGTGTTCAGTTTACCTAGATAGAAGAGGGAATAACATGAAGTGAAGATTGGTAAATTTCTTATTATAGAAATTGTTGGGAATCACCTCTCTTAAGCTTCATATATGGGATACCCCTGAATTTTTGTTGTGTGAAGGAGGATATTGTTGATGTAATTGTCTGAGAATACAATTTCTCCGTTCAGTTTGTGTTAATTATGTCAGTTGGAGTTGTTCATTAGACCTGTATTGAACTGTTTCAGGTTTACACTGCCTTAAATTGAAATTTGCATTTCTAGTTTCGCTTATATCTCTGAAAGCCAAGTACAATTTCTCCTATTTATTAACATATTCATTGAGAAATCTATCACCGTAGCACCCTGCAATGAATGGAAAATGGGGTACCTTTATTTACAAGACAAAAACTGTATCTGCATCAGATACAATTCTACAGTAGTTTCTTATATCCTTGAACAACTGTACAATCTTGTAAAAGATCTCTTATGTTGAACTACTATATTCATCAAAAATCATCGAAGTTTCATCCATAACTTTTAGTAATTATCATCAAATGTGTTGGTTTAAGTGGAAAAGACTTTGTTTCGTATGAGTATGTGTTTTTATTTTCACAGGAATCTTTCTTTCAAGGTATGTTTGAGACATAATAAATAGTACGAACATTTCTTCCAATGAAAATTTAGTCCGTTTCATCATACTGTGGGAGACTAGGATCGTGAGAAATTCAAATCTCAAAGAGTATGCAGCTTTTATTTTGATTCTTAGTTCCATCTATATGAAAGAGTCATTCTTGGTCTTTTAATGTGATTAAAAATTACAAATTAAGCACAAATGTATATCTTGGTGTCTTTCTGTGGAAGGAAAACTTCATTGACATGTTTGATGTTCGAGATTGAGATGTTGAAGAAAAGCTTAAATTATTTTGCACATGAAATTGAAGAGAAACGATTGAACATGCCAAATGGTCTGTGGGTGTGTGAATACGGGAAGATTGGAAGTAGATATGAATGAGATTTGTGATATTGGAAGTAGATATGAGTCCTTATATATAAGTACATTGTGTGGTGGACACTGACGGATTCGAAATAAGTTATTGTATTGTATTAAAGCAAATAGTGAGAATAATTATTAAAACAAATAGTATGTGAAATAATGGGCACACATTCCAACGAATGGAGGAAGACTTCAAATAGTATGTGAAATAAGTCACGGATAATTAGTTTGATAATAGAAAGATAATAATAAGATTAAGATAGTGAAAAACTTGGTTTTTTTTTTGTGTCCAGATCAAATGAACCAAGTCTCTATTTATAGACAAAAAAATCATGAATTTTGGTAATTATTATTATTTTATAAAAATTAATTTACAATGAAATAATTGAGTTCAAATTATTAAGATGATAAAAATCTGGACAACCAATCAGAATCAGTCATGTGTCTCGTAATTATCCACAACACAGATACTCTCTCCTGCTCCTGCTCTTTCACGCGCGGCTCACACGCGCCAGTTTCAGTCATTCTTGGCTTGCCGCGTGTGCACTCGGGACATGCTTTCAACATGTTGAATTTGTTCATCCTCTCTTTCATCCACATCACCATTCAACACACCATTGGAGCATAGACACATGTTGAAGCTTCCATTCAACACCCTCTTTCAACACCATTGTACATGGTCTGAATATTTATACTGCATATAAAGGAAACTACCCATTTCAGCACACTTTTGGGTTGAAATTTTCTTTCCAAAAATACCCTTAATTTTAAATACAGTAACACATGTAACAAATAGATAATAATAAATTTAAATATTAAAACAAATATAACAAACACGATATGAATATATGTATGACTGTTTTTTTCCTTTATCATTTAAAAAATATAACAAACTAGATGAGTATATTTATACTTACTTTTTCATTATCCCAATTATACCCTTAAACAACTTTTTCTATAATAAAGATTGTTATTTGTGTCATTGGGTCCGTTTGGTTCGAGAATTAGGAGGGGAGGGGAGATATTTTAATTAAAAGTGTGTTTGGTTCACAAGGGGAGGGGAGATTTTAAAATTATTTTACTATTTTACCTTTAAACTTAATTAAATAAGGATAATAAAGTAACGAAACAATAACGATGTAATCGATAACAACACGATGTAGACGATGGAATAAAGGATTAGTATTAGGGTTGTTAAAATTACAAGTAGTAATAAAAGTTGTTACAAGAAAAAATTGTTAATAATATGAAATAAAAGTTGTTACAAGATAATATAACCTATTACCTAACAATAGTAAAAGTTGTTTCCAAAATAATATAGCCTAATAATAATAAATGTTGTTACAAGGATAATATTGAGATTTTAAATTAATATAAGGATAATTTTGACAGTGCAATAAAATTTGCTTATTTTGGACAAGTAGTCACTGGACTAAAGCTCATATATTTTAAATATGAAAATAAACGTGGTGTTCTAAGTTCCGTCCTAAAAATAAAAATCATATTAAAAAGGTAGCCGACCCTAGCTTTAGTGAGAGAAACTCCAACTTCTCTTTAAACTTTCTTTCTTCTTGATCATCGAGGAGGGGTGGTTTTAGGTCATTCTTTGACCTAAAATCACCCCTCTACATATTTTTTTTCTCTTTTCTTTCAATCTAAATAAGTGATTTTCACATATATAGTTATTTCCTTTTGTGTTTTTTGTGATTTCGTGGTCTAAGTGCGGCGTTGTGTTGTTTGTCGTCTTATGCGGCGTTTGATTTGCGTCTTGTCGCGATGTTCGTTTAGTTCTTGTTGAAGATCTACATCAATCAATGATTTGGGCATCAACGTTGCAGATCCGAAAGCATGAGTATTTCAGTGACTTAGATTTTATCATATTATTTGTAGGCATTTTGCCGTTGTATGCTATTAACTTGGGTGTTGTGAGTTTGTTCGCAGATTCACCTTTTACGTTTTTAGCGATGTTTGTATTTGATGTACTCTATCAATTTGAGAATGAATGAATATCGTTTTGCTTTTGTCAAAAAAAAAAGTTTCGTCCTAAAACTGCATATAATATGTAATGGGATATTAGTCATTTCAGTCCCTGAATAGGAAAGAAGTCGTCACTCTAGTTTCTAAATGCAGATAAACTGCAAAATAGTCACTGAATGTAGATTTTGTTAGTCAATTTAGTCCCTGAATGCAGACTCCGTAGTCAATTTAGTCCCTGAATATAGGCTCCGTCACTCACTTTAGTCCCGAAATTGACCAACAAGTCTACATTCAGGCAATGTTCTGCAATTTCTCTGCTTCAGGGACTAAAGTGACTAATTCCCCAATATGTAATAACTAAACTTTTGACCCGCGTGTCGCGCACGTTTAACTAAAAATCACATACAAATTTAATAAGTATACAATATTGCACAAGTCTAACTAAAAATCATACAAACTTAATAAGTATACAATATTTTTTTTTGAGGAATAATAAGTATACAATATTATGATTAAAATTAATTTAATATGCATTTAACAACAAAATTATGAGGGTGTATTGAATTAGGATTTTAAAGGACAATTTTTGGTTAAAAAAGTCTTGAGGATTTTAAAAGACTTTGTAGGATTTTGATGAGTTTGATGATTTTAAAAGACTATTAAGGATTTCAATGGATTTAATTCATAAGATTTTAAAGGATTTGAAATGATTTTATGGATTTCAAGAGATTTCAACAGATTTTATGAATTTTAAGAAATAATTAAAAAAATGATCATAACACAAACTCTCTTTCACAAAATCTCAATAAAAACTCTTTTATTTATTTTACTTTAACGGGAGAGCTATATATATATATATATATATATATATAGAGAGAGAGAGGGGGGGGGGGGGGTGGGGGAGAGGAAAAGAGAGAGTAAGAGAGAAGGGAGGAGAGAGAGGGAGAGATAGTAAAAATTTTAAAAGAAAAACAATCCTAAGAAATCTCATGTTTTCATGAAAGACTTTTTCATTCTAAAATTTCACTATAAAATCCCACAAAATCCATCAAAATATGATTTATTAAACAATCCTTCGAAATTTGAATGATTTTGAATACCAATTGACTTTTTCTAAGTGATTAAGAGTCTTGATTGAATACCACATGACTTTTTTTAAATGACAAAGAATCTTGATTGAATAACACAAGACTTTCTTTAAATTGGAAAGAGTCTTGATTGAATACCACAAGACTTTTTTATGATAAAAAAATCTTTTAAAATCTCATAGAATCATGATCCAATACACCCCTGTAAGTTTAATTGTTGCAAACGTAACAAAATTAATAAATAAAAATAACATTATTTAGAGACAGGGTTGAGGATTA